>CM054112.1:4452651-4934555 GCA_028673005.1 Tanypteryx hageni
AGCTTTTGTGGGAGGCTGAGGAGATTAGAAAGAGAGGCGGAGAGAGAGAGAGAGAGGAAGGGCACAAGGGGGCGGTATAGTGGTGTGAGAGAATTTTGGCGTCGGCTGGGTGAAGCGAATACTGGGAATGGAGGCGGCCTAACTTTGTAAGGGTGGGTTCCACCTTTTCTTACCTTAACAGGACTCCACCCACCGGCTCCCCAACTTCCATATTCCAGGTAGACGACCTTTCCCAAATGACGGGCGGTCGGTCATCGAGGCAGTGGGATGGGGAACTATTGCGGTGCGAGGGCCGCCTGGGTATGTTGCTCCGATGAGGCTTCCAGATTTTCTTTCGAGAAATGTAGGAATCGTATAAACGTTGAGGTGCAAAAAGCGCAGGCTGGCTAGAATGGACGCGCGCACGACCTTAAGCGAAAGGTGGAAACCCCAAAGAATAAATCGAATGAAATTCTAGTTATATAACTAAATATTATTTTAATCATCCTCGCTATAAAAAGTTACTTCTGGCTCGGTATAGTGAAATATACAACGTATTTTTATGCGTTCTATTAAAAGAACACTGTACTAAAATAATAGAATAATATAGTGATAGTAAAAAAATCTGATGTAATATTTCTAAAAATTCCAAATAGGTTTAATGACAATAAATATTTTATGGAATTTTGAGAAAACTGTAGACTCTAGAATGAGCAGAAATAAACCAAACCTATCCTTCTCTATTGAGTTTTGCCACGGATTCGTACAATTATGAAAATAAAAAGGAGCGTTTTTATGTCGTAAATAAGCGGCATTTTTTTACTATTGTCGCCGGTAGGTGTCGTGGTGGTGGCAGAGATATATATAATTTTTTAAATATCCCTTAAGCAATATGGGGAAATGTTTCAAACAAAGGTTGTAGAAAATTGAATTTTCAACATTTATTCAAATAATTTTTTACATTAATCAAATATTAAAGCAAATATTAAAATTAAAGAGAATATCTCCTTAACAATCCGTTTAAACGGATACGTTTCCAACAAAAGTTATAGAGAATAATATTATCTATGAAATTTTTAATAAATAACATTTATATTAATTGAGATTTGAAAGAATTATTTGCCAAAGCCAATACATGATTGAGGTAAACATCCACTTTCGTTTGCGCGATTGTTTCTAAAACCTAATCATCTCTTCATTACATAGTACTCTTTCTTAATGTAAAATTTGTTATTGATATTAGTGTAAGTTTTTTAGTTAGAAAGTCCACAAAATTCCACCATACAGACTGACAGACAGACACACAGACATCTTAGAGAAAATAGTCAAAACGTGTTCAAAATACCTTAAAACGTATTTCCGTTGAAATCTCGAATTCGGTGTTTTTCATTAAAACAATACTTTCTCTATACTTCGTATATAGAGAACGGAAAGAAGTAAAATTCATATACACCCTGCTAAATCGTTTCTTAGATTATTCAAATATTAGTAATTTTAATAATGCGTCTGGAACGCTGCCATATGTATATCGAAATGAATGTATCTCCACGCATTCCAATGAGGCCATTGGCTCCTCACAATGACAACTCATTTCCAAACTTGACTGGATAATTCTCTCCACAACTGAAAAAATAGATCAGCATAGATGAGGTTCCCAAATTAGAATCTATATTTTTGTATATTAACAAATAAATATATATATATATATATATATATAAAATTACTCAAAAATTATGGATGAAGAAGGTTGAAGTTTGGGGAATAGGGGACTGCCTCAGACTGTCTTTGTTTACACTTAGCAATCTATATCCTCTCAATAGTTTGTTTTTTTTCTGAATCTCCCAGCGAAATTTTTGTGTTTTGTAGATTGCACAAATCGTGCCTGTCTGGTCAGTCTGACGCATGCCCACCATTTTCTGGGCCTGATAGCGTGCCCGTCGATGTTTATATTTTTGTTGATATTTTGGCGAAATGGAGAATAAAATAGTGATGTAGAAGACAGAAAGTCAGACCCAAATTTTGCGGAACTGTTTGACCACGAATAACTTGATGACCAAATTGTTGGCTAAGAATTCCTACCTACGAAAAGTTGACAAAATTTAAAATGTGCCGTATCCGCTCATCTTTAAAAAATAACACAAGAGCAACATAATGTAAAAAATGGAATAAACAAGTCTGAAATAAATGTAGGACAAACATAGGAAGATTTGTATACCCTCTCCAACGCTTTAATATTTTTTACAGAAAATATTGTGTGGCAAGAAAGGTTTAAGTAGATGCTGTGGTGAATCTAGGAGCCAGTTAACTCAAATAAGTTAGATATGTAGATTCTTTGAATGTTTTTATTTTTTCAATCGGGAGTTGTTGCTGCAAGACAATTTATCGGGGTAACATTTTATATCCACACGTTATATGTTGCAAGTAGATTTACTGCCCCGCGGCCTCAATTACTTTGATTTTAGCTTTTAATTCTAATCATTATGCAGTAGTAAAAGGATTGCATAAATGCCCCCCAATTTGCATTATTTCTTTGACTTAATCATCCGGTTATTTTCCATTTTGTCGGGGTACGAAGCCTCCTGAGCCAGAATCTTGATGGATTTTCTGGATCAATCACGCGAGTTTTTCACCTAATATTGGCCGTGAATAAATATGCTGAAATGCAGGAAGATTCTGAGATTCTCCTGTTTGTTTTAATTAATAATTTATATTTACATTTTGCACAACTTTTATATGCCCCAAATTATTTTTAGCATACTTTCCAGAATGAAAATAGGCTTATAATTTTGTCGTATTGTCTGTCTGTCTGTCCATTACCCTATTACTTCTGAACCTATAATACGATTTTCATGAAAGTTGGTGGAAATCTCTTACTGCATGGGCCGAGCTCTCGAGGATAGTTATTGTAGCGAAGATTGAAGTACCGGGTTCGATTCCAGGAATTATCCTTCCCATTTGATTTACATGGGAAATCTGAAGTCCATCGTGCAGGGTAATTTTCTCTGGCACATTAAAATATCTTAGTATTCTATTATCGGAACGAGTTTTATAATATTCTCTGAGGGAAGAAATGAAGATTCTAATTTTTATCGTCGAATGTTGCTTATCGATTCTTAGAATTTCGCGAAAGTATTGGAGATTTGGCAGTTTTTATCACTCATTACGAGTGTTCTACATATACATCTACATTATACCCTGCAAGTCATATTTTTGGTGGGTGGCAGGTGGTGCAGTGCACCGAGGGTCCATAATTTACCTACGATCATTGCTTATGTTGGTCTCTTATCGTCCTAGGGAAAAACGATCCTCTATATCGCTCCGTTCTACAGTCGATCTCGCGAATCTTATCCTCACTGTCCTGACTTCCGAGATACGTTGGGCTTCTGATAAGTCCTACTACCTCATTCGCTAGTCCCTCCGACATAAATTTTTCCAGTAGTTCAAATCTAGCCTGCCGCCTACGTTCCTTTAACGATATCCATTTCAGATTTTCTATTAATGATGTTAAGTTTTGTTTACTATCGTAATTCCTCTTTACAAATCTACCTGCCCTACGCTTGTTTTGGTTGATCTCTAACTACCATTCCTTACACCATGCAGAAATAGCTTCTAGATCATTTTGGAGATACTGATGGTCTTCGGGATTGCTTATATGTCTATAAATGACGGTTTCGTCCGCGAAATGCCTGGGTTCTCCTTGTCGCCGCCCTTATGAATTAGGGTAGCGCGCGCTAACCTCCAGTCGCTATGGACCTCTGCGCGAGAAATGGATTTCCCGAAGATTATCCGAAGAAAAGGTGCTATTTCTTCAGCTAACGCGAGCAGGAATTTCTTCGTGGCCAGTGGCTTTGTTATGTCTGATGGAACTTAATAGCTTTGCTATTTCCTCCTCAGAAAATACTATATCGTCCATCAGATCCCCTCTTATTGCGGGTGCATAATGTACGCAATGCCATAGCAAAAACTATTGTTGGACTCACAATAGACACTATTTTGGTTTTCAGCACCAAATGAAAAACAACTTACTTTTTCTTACTAATTCCGGTATGCTAATCACGAATATGATCGTCGTTGATATGCAAACTGCGTTGTTTGCGAGATCAACATTGTTGAAGTTGAGAAAATTGACGTTTTTTCAATATAAATATACATATTATAATTTTGGGCATTGTAAACCATGAAGCAGTTTAAATAAGTATGTTTTTCCACTATTTGGTTGTTTTCTGTATATTTATACTGTCAACAGCTTGTTTAAAGCCCTAAAATAAAAATCAACCCCATAAACAACACTGTATAGATAATATTTTTTGTCTACATACACGCATTCAGTCAGGCATGGAGTAAAAATTTAATTAGGTAAGTAGCAAATATTTTAATCTGCACTTCGATGAGTAAAGCGTCAGTTCAAGAAGAAAAGCTGGTAATTTCAAGAAAAAGCGAAAACTGTTATGAAGTTTATTTAACTAAATTCCGCATTTGCATAAGCCGTTCTGTTGATTTTCATCATAGAAGTAGACAAAGCTAGAAATTGAATATATAAGCCTAAATATTGATAAATTATAAATAACTGGAGAACACAATGCGGTTTGGCAGAGAAAAATCTATATAAAGGAATATAGCAACAAAATAGAGTTTTCAATGTGATACTTACATATTAAGTATTTTTTTATTCAAAATCCGCATGAAATGAGACAAAAATGATAGAAACAAAGATGGGATCGACAGTGGCTACACTTAAAAAAGCTAGTCAAATTAAAAAAATCGCATTCATCCTTATTAAAAGCAAAGCACAGATTTTCAACGTTATAATCTTGTTGAGGATCAGATGCCATATATTCACATGCGTACCACGCATGGCCTATCATTGGCTGGAACGCATCCAATTGAAAAATTATATATAAGCGAATGCCATTTTATTGTGTTATTTCTCTGCTGAAAATCTATTTGACGATCATCCTATCTGAATCGTTTTCGGAAAAATTTCTACTGCCTGAAACAAAACCTGTCCAAAAGCTGTGCATACGAAGTTGTGTTTGATGGAATCTGTAAACGCTTGCAAATCTTTGAAACAGCTTCAAATCTTTGTTCGTCCTGCAGTCCACTACAAGCGTCAAGAAGAAAAAGACACTTTCCTTTGAAATGATGGCTCTAGGCAATCTTTCACCCAGTTTCTCATTTTGCCTATATCCATTTTGCCAGACTTGCTACAAGTGACAATGATGTTGGAAACTGTAAACAAGTTTTTAGTAACACTCCTTGTGGTTCCTGAAGGCAAATGAAAAGTTTTTATTGTAACTACCTTTCAAGAGACACCGGTGGCATAATTGAGTACAAGTGAGTTGTTGCATTGTGTAATTTGACCAAACCAAAAATGTTACCCTCTCCTCTCTTGGACAGACTTCTTAAAGGGTGGTACTAAAGTAAATCCTGACCGATCAGTGTTAAAGATATTTGAAGGCTCATAGGCACTAAATTCTTTTTTTGCAGAATGCAGAAAGTAATTTGCTTTTTACCAACTTTTATATTAACTTCGCTTTATATATATATGTATGGCAACAAGGTGTTGGGATGAGGAAACCCAGTGAACACTCACCAATCGTACGACTTCAGGTTGGCGAGGCCCCGGGGATGTCGAAGCGACACACGTAAAAGAACACTAAAACACAGAAACATCACTATATATATATATATATATATATATATATATATATATATATATATATATATATATATATATATATATATATATATATATATATATATATATATAGGGGTGCCGGTGGTGTAGTGGTTAGGACGCTGGCTGCTACTCGCCCGATGCTTGAAAAAGTCATCGGGTACGAATCCTGCGCGAGTAGGATTTTTTTCTCAAGGTCACCCGGCCCCCTGTTTGCGTGGTTTGAGGAGACCGCGCAATTTCAGCTGTTCCGTCCTTCGGAAGGGACGTTAAGCCGTTGGCCCTCCTGGTGTTCTTCGTAAGAGCAGGCAAATGCCGGCACCGGGTTTCCCTCCTCCCTTCTGTGTGTGAGTCCGGTGTGGAAGGCAACGGGAAACCACCACACCGTGTATGTATATTCCCTAGTCAAAACCAATTAATTAATTAATTGGTAGGACCTGTCGCAAGACAGAACACGAATGAATGAATGAATGAATATATATATATATATATATATATATATATATATAGACGTATATATATATATATAAAGCAAAGTTAAGTTGGATTTTTTTTTCAGATTATAAACAGAAACAAAGGATGTAAGGATGTAGCACAGGTATGGGAAGAATACAATAAGGAATTATACAGCAAACAGGCAGGAGCAGCAAAAATGGAACTGGAAGATGAGGAAAACATTGAAGAAGACAACTTAGGACCAAGTATTATGGAGAGCGAAATAGAAAAGGCGACAGTGGAACAAAAGAAGGGGAAAGCTACGGGCAGCGATGAAATACCGGCTGAGATACTTAAAGTCATGTTATCAAAAGGACTAAAAGAGATCACGAAATTAATTAATAAGTTTTACGACACGGGAGAGCGGCCTCGGGATTTCCTAGAAGTAACAATCATCCCTCTAAAGAAGAAGCCAAAGGCAATGCAGTGTAAATATTACAAAACGATAAGCCTTCTGTCACACACATCGAAGATCATCACGAGGGTTATTAATAAATGGCTGGAGGAAAAGGCAGAAGAAATAATAGGAGGAAGATGAATTTGGTTTCGGAAATGAACGAGGAACTAGAGATGCTATATTAGTAGATAGAATCATATCAGAAAGGGAAATAGAGTACAGTCAAGATATAAGCGCTTGTTTCGTAAACTGGCAGAAGGCCTTTGATAGAGTAAATTATGTACAGTTGATGAAGATATTAAAGGATATAGGTGTAGACTGTAAAGACAGGAGACTGATTAGGAATCTACATGAGAATCAAGTTGTAAAGGTCAGGTTTGAGAATGTGGACACCTGCGGAATAAATATCGGTTGAGGAGTAAGACAAGGCTGCTGCTTATCGACAACCCTATTCAATGTATATGGAGAAAGTCTAATGCAAGTTGCTTTAGAAGGCACAAGAGATTTCAAAATTGGAGGAAGGATTATAAGAACAGTAAAATACGCAGACGATCAAGTACTTCTAGCAAGAAAGGAAGAGGAGCTACAAAAAATGATAAATAGACTAGTGATAACAGGTAGAAAATAAGGTATGAAAATAAATACAGAAAAATCCAAGGTATATTCAAATATCGGGTAAAGAAGAGAATCTGAATATATGTATTGGTGGAAATCCTTTAGAACAAATTTTTAGAATATAAATACCATGGAAGCATCATAACACGAGAAGCAAAATGCACGAATGAGATCAGAACTAGAATAGGCAAAGCAAAAGCGGGTTTCAGGAGAAAGAAACAACTACTTACAGGGAATATAAGGGAAGATATCCGCAAGAAGTTGATAAAATGCTACGTATGGAGTATAGCATTATATGGGGCAGAAACTTGGACGCTAAGGAAAAATGACATCAAATACTTGGAAAGTTTTGAAATGTGGACTTGGAGGAGAATGTTGAAGATAAAATGGACAGATAGGATGAAAACGGTGAAGTGCTACGAAGCATTGGGGAGAAGCGAATGATTATACAGACTATCAGAAAGAGGGGTTGGACATTACCTGAGGAGAGAGAGTATGATTAAAGATGTGTTAGAAGGAGATCTAGATGGGAAAAGGGAAAGAGGTAGAAAAAGATTTCAGCTAATAGACGATTTGAAAGGGAAAGATAGTTTTCAAGATATGAAGAGGACAGCGGAAAATAGGAATATATGGAGAACCAGGTTTAACCAAGAATAATCACGGACCTGTCTACGGACAGACTACATATGATGATATATATATATATATGCGTATATATTGTTTAAAGAGTTCTCCGCTAGATGGTGTAGGTGAGCACTATTAATTTTTGAACTAAATGTATCTCCTAAATTATGCAATACAGAAAAAATATTTAAAAAAATATTGTAGGGATTTAAATTTTCCATAACTTTTGTATTAATCAATATATAAAATAATGGCATATTAACGTATGCCTAACTAAAGGTATATATGTAGATCAAAAGTGTTATCTATACAGTGCTGTTATTGGGGTTCATTTTTAATTTTGGACTTTATACAAACTGTTGACAGTATAATTATACAGAAAACAACAAAATAGTGGAAAAACATACTTTTTTAAACTGCTTCATGGTTTACAATACTCAATTTTATAATATGCATATTTATATTGTGAAAATGCGAATTTTTTCAACTTCACCTTTGTTAATCTTGAAAACAACGCAATTTGCAGATGAACGAATATCATATTCGCGATCAGCATACCGGAAATAGTAACAAAAGTAAGTTGTTCTTCATTTGGTGCTGAACACCAAAATAGTGTCCATTGCTAGATTCGTTATTTTCTAATACGTACACGAGTTAATTTTGCCGCACAAATACGCGTGATCAATTTAATATTCCGTTCGAGTTTATTTGGCATAATAAGAAATTCCGGTAGCAATATGCTTGTCGCATAATTGCGAATTCGCAAAAAGCAAACCCGCATTAAAAGAGAGAAACCTGTATTAAATAAATGATTAAATGGAAATTAGTCATCGTAAGTTCTACACGGATCATCTTGTTACTTTATGGAACACTCAAATACGTGAATTTTAGATTTATTTTTTATTTTTAATGCATATAAAACGTGATTTCGTATAATTATATTTATATAATTTTTTTTTCTGTTTTTAGCAGAAGAATTTACGCAGTTTTTGCAGAAAATGACCACAAACACTTTCAAATCTTTTTTAGTTTTTCTTTATTGGAAATAAAAACGTTTCGAGAGGAGGAAGTATTATTTAAAATTTTAATTGCAATTTAATTTGTATATTTCATGACTAATTTATCAGTGTATCAATAAAGTAGCTAGAGGTTTTTTCAGTCATATTTTAGAGTTCTTCAATCTGCCTTAGTAAAATTTTGAACTTTTGTTATAATCTCATAAAGGTCTTAACAGGTTATATATAAGTTAAATTTACATAAGGAAATGCAATCGATTGGTTTCGCCGAGCAAATATGGTCTCGCTCCGATGATATACTCTTTCTGCAGATTTTCTTTTCGCATCTGTACTGTCACTCCCTCGTTTTCCCCCTTTAATCAACGAAATCTTCTATATATAAAACCAATCGATCGCATTTTTTTTTGTAAATTTAACTTACATTTGAGCTGTTAAGATTTTTACGAAATGATAAATCAGGTTCAAAATTTGATTAACCCTCGGATGACCAGGTCAAATTTGGTACGTAATTGACCAGGTCACTTTGTGACCCATCATTATTTCGGTTTTCCTTTGTCATGTAAGTTTTTATTATTCATGAACACATATTAAAAATATTTACATATGTTATGAATAGTAAAATCATAAAGAAATATTTAATTTAATCTAAATTAACAAAGCTCTACAGATACTAGAAAATATTTTTAAAATGCATAGTAAATTCTTAGCTGGTATTTTTATTACATGCAACATACTACAGATTTTTTGGCACTAAGTGTTTCTTTCAAACAAAGCATTGACATTTGTCATATTTCAACATGCACTATTTATCTAAACTCCGGGAACACAGCATCTCATCAGCATCCAGGTGTTGCCCTTATGTAACAACTTCTTCCAGTGTCATCCTAATGACATTTCTGATATACTTAGGCATCCTTAGTTGTGAACATGTAACTATGAGTGGTTTAACTAGCTCCATTCCTAACGTTTGAAGAAATAGTCTTCTCCTAAATGACTATCCTTTTTCATACTCTTGATTCACTTGTGCGAAAAGGACAAATACGTTCATTGCCGCTATATCTAGAATGTTAAAAAAATTACCAGTGGCCAACGTTAATGTTGCGAGAGCATGTATATTCATTTGTCATGCGATATAAGTTATATACTGCTCCTTTGCAGTGACTGTAGTCAAGTATAACTTGAGGCTTGTATGCGGTTTCTTCTCCAGATAATTTTTGATCAAAATGCTGGGTTGATACCAAAACAACACTTACATTTTTTTGGGAACGTATGAAACCTTCATAGTATCCTTGGTATGTAGCACTTCTGTTGAGAATTGGGAAAAATTTTTATTTGGGCGATATAATTTATATATATATACATTAGTTATTTTGGAGCGTTTCTGATATTCTTTTTGTCTCTCTTATGCAAATTTTGTACGTGTAGTGCATTTAATTTGATATATGCGTATTTCGTTTTGGTGTGGTAATTAGGATTTTTAAGTGTTTGTCGCTGTCAGTTATAGTAACAAATGTAACATTATTCTCTAAATCAGGAAATCTCACTGCACCTTCACTATCTTGTATACTATTATTACACGTTTACCTATTAAAAATAACATAATACACACTTAAGATAATGCTCAGATAGAAATAGAGTTGATTTGTGTTAGATTCCGAGAAAATGTATACAAATGTGATCCACGTTTCTAGCTTGCGATTGTACTGCATAGAAGATCACGTGGGGTCACTTTGTTCCCACAAAGAAATTTTTTTTTCTTCATTAAAAAAAATGTTATAAACAAAGGATAGAAGTAAATAAAAACGCGGCTAAAAAATAACCAGAGTGATCTACCCAATTTTGTGTAAAATATTCAATAAAAAAACGTAGGGGTCACTAAATGACCCCACCTTGTCATCGGAGGGTTGGGTTGGGTTGGTAAAAAAACGTAGGGGTCACTAAATGACCCCACCTGGTCATCGGAGGGTTAAGGAAGATTGAAGAACTCTAAAATATGACTGAAAAACTTTTGGCTACTTAATTGAAATACTGTTAAATTATTCATGAAATATAAAAATTAAAATTAATAAAAATTCCCTTCCTATTTTATAAACGTTTTTATTTCAAATATAGAGTATAGAACATCTACAAAAAGCAAAATTACCATTGTCCCGTTTTTTTTCGAAATGTCACGGATTTTCTGCTTCAATGCTCCATTTGTCCCGGTTGTGACGATCAGTATCTGATCACCCTATTCACATAAGGTATTCATCAGAACATAAACTGGCACATACGGAGGGTTGCGATAAATACTGTAATAAATTAGTTGAACTTGACCGTTGTTCCTTAAATCTATTATTTTTATAGCATTTATGGGGCCTGCAAAAATTTAGTGTGACATTTTTTATATTTAAAGCGCATAAATCAAGCGGGACGAAATTAAAACTCATGGTAGTTGGAATGAAAACATAATGGCGTTTAAATGTGGCAGAAACCGCGGGAAACAAACCCACTGGGTTGGTATCTTTGAGCGAACAAAATCAGATTCTCTAATATTTGCCGTAGAAAGCCGTTTAAAATACATGCATAGTAGAAAAACTACGTATAGTGTCAAACAGAGATGCGTTCTCTGTTTCCCTGAGGTCAGAGGATTCCCCGCTGGGAAGGGTGAGCTCGAGGGTCGAGGAAGGGTTCGCACATCCGAGGACACTCGCGGGCAAATGACGGTCCAAGGGATTGACTGCCGCGAGGTCCCCGTCTATCTACTTTTATCCTAGTAAAGTGTTTTTTGTCTGGAGGTGGTCTGTGAGAATCCCCCGTAGCGGTAATTGTGATTTATTTCTTCCTATCTTCGATTTTGCAAAGACGATATACGATTAATACAAAATTGATTCAATCCAGAAACAAGTATCAAATTTTTATTTTAAAATTACGATTGAGAGGTAGTTCAATTCCTTGTCGTCAGACGCGAGCTTGTAGCTTCATGGCACCCAATCAGATTCCTGATAGACAAATCACTCTTGCTCAATTATAGCGTGATAAATCGTATTAAAACGGACAATTTGAAATGGGAGTCCATCGTTACTCAGGTTGAAAGAATCTCATGTGCGAACTCTTATAAAAACCGTCCATTCTCTTGTGGCGTCCAACATCGGCGTCTCATCTCCAAGTTCTGCGCATGCGTGAGGAGTTGCACGGCTGATGACGGTGGAGAAAGAATGTGTGACCCACGACCCTTAAATTGCGGCATCCGCGGCAATTACTTGAAATGAAAACCGAGAAACAGTTGACGAAGAGACTTACAAGGCACTGCGGAATGCGAGTAGGAGTTGAAGAAGGAAAACAATTCTTTGGAGTTGGGTTCGCGAAAGCGAAACGACAGACACGTATGTTCGCCATGAGAGTTAACGTTTCTCTCGCTAATTCATATGCGGCATAGTCTCAAGATTAGATCTTCCGTTGTCTTGGGTGGCTGAATCGCGTTCCACGTGAGGTGAATATTGATTGGTTCGTTGAATCTACTGTCTCGATTTGAGCGCGAGAACCGTTAGGATTCATCATTTTATCTGTTGTTAATTGAATCGTTTGGACGCGATTCACAAATAGCTTAATGTCATTAGCTTACGAATAACTTAATTGGAATATATTTAATATAAGATACTTCTTTATTTAGTATTATAATAACTTCGATTAATTACATTGAAAGAAAAAAATCAGAAAGAAATAGAATCTCCGATTTTAAGATCAACTGTTCTATTAAATTGTATAGTAATACATTTAAACTGTCCCAAGTTTTTATTAGCATACACAATAAATTCATGGCGATAATTTCATGGCGTCGTTTCTGTTGGTTCAATTATCGTAATTTTCTTCCCAATACGATTGCGTAGTCCAAATTACATAACTTGGGAGAGAAATCTTGCACTATTGCAAGAACGGCCCTCAACTTAAAACCTCACCATAGAATTAGATTGCTTTCATCTACATCTACAGGATACCCTACAAGTCAACTTTTTGGTGGATGGCAGGAGGTGCAGTGCACCAATGGTCCATAATTTACCTACGATCATTTCCTATTATGATCTCTTATCGCCCTAGGGAAAGAAGGTCCTCTAAATAACTCCATTCTACAGTCTATCTCGCGAATTATATCCTCACTGTTCTGCCTTCCGAGATACGTCGGGCTATAAAGGCCAGCTTTTTGTTATCGGCACCTATCAATCGGCAAATGTGGGTGCCCCACGAGAGATCACGATGGATCGTGACTCTATGAGATTTAATCGAGTTTGAAACTGAAATATCTACTACGTCCAACGAATAATTAACATCCAACGAGATATTCTAGGTTCTCCATAAATTGATGACGCAGCTTTTGTTTTGGTTGATCTCTAACTGCCATTCCTTACACCATGTAGAAATAGCTTCTAGATCATTTTGGAGATACTGATGGTCTTCTGGACTGCTTATATGTCTATAAATGATGGTGTCGTCCGCGAAATGCCTAATTTGACTTCTGACTACTGAGCTGATATAGTTTATATAAATTAGAAATAATAACGGACCAAAATTGCACTAGCCTGTGGAACGCCAGAGAAAACCTCCACTAAGTTCGAAGATTTCCCATCTATAACAACCTTCTGCTTCCTATGCTTTAAAAGTTCACGAATCCAACTAACAATTTTAGAATTAACTCGTAAGGTTTCTAATCTAGTTATTAACTTCTTGTGAGGTACCTTATCAAATGCTTTCCTAAAATATATGAATATGGCATCGACATGCCTATTATTTTCTCCGTCTCTCTGTATAAAATTCACAAAAAGACTAAACTGTGTATCACAAGACCTACCTTTCCTGAAGCCGTGTTGACAATCATCTAACAATGAATTACTATGAAGAAATTGCATTATGTTGCTAACGATTATGTGTTCGAGAATCTTGAACAATATCGAGGTTAAGGAAATCGGCCTGTAACTTTCTCGGTTCTCGTTTTTGCCGCCCTTATGAATTGAGGTAACGTGCGCTAACTTGCAGTCGTTAGGGACCTCTCCGCGGGAAATGGTTTTCTCTAATATTATCCGAAGAAAAGGTGCCATTTCATCAGCTAATTCTTTTAAAACGCGAGCAGGAATTTTTTCGGAGCCAGTGGCTTTGTTATGTCACATGGATCTTAATTGCTTTGCTATTCCCACCTCAGAAAATACTATATTGTCCATCAGGTTCCTCCTTATAGCGGGTGCAATATGTACGCAATGGTCGCTTACGGCTGTAAATGCTTTTACAAAATGACCGTCAACAGGTTGGATTTCTCTACGCTCTCATAAATAACGGCACCCGAGTCATTTCACAGGGAAGGTATGGTAGGGCCTCTACATAGGACCAAAGCACTTTAGAGTCCTCCTACAAATAATTATTTAATACCTTATTCCGGAACTTAGTAAAAGCCTCGTGCATAGTATTTCTCGCTTTAGCGCGGGATTTTTTATACGTCTGAACTTTATTTGCTTTATACTCATCGGACAGACAGACAGCAATTTACTGGACATCAGTGGAGCAGGCCTTTAGTAATGAGGCCGATGTTAAAGCCAGAACAGATGAAGTTGAGCTCGAGAAGAGAGACCTTGTGGAACTGGTTAC
This sequence comes from Tanypteryx hageni, assembly GCA_028673005.1. Classification (NCBI taxonomy): domain Eukaryota; kingdom Metazoa; phylum Arthropoda; class Insecta; order Odonata; family Petaluridae; genus Tanypteryx; species Tanypteryx hageni. The sequence goes on from CM054112.1 coordinate 4,467,068, forward strand.
CAAGAAGGATGTATGTGATGCCCTATCCCACTTGATTGAAGATGCACGGGGAATAACGGTGGATGCCGTGAAATCCCTAAGGAAGGCTTATGGAGATACCCAAATCGCTGCTGTTAGCCTACCGCCAAAAATGGCGAAAAAGGTAATGGAAATCGGAAAGATCCGCGTAGGATGGGCTGTGGGCCACATAAGGGAGAGACCAAAACATATTAGGTGTTTTCAATGCTGGTGCTTTGGTCATATGTCGAAAACCTGCTGAAGCACAGTTGACAGAGCTGAGAAATGCTTCAGATGCGGGAACAAAGGACACGTAGCTAGCAAATGTACCAAGGATCCGTGCTGTTTGCTGTGTAAGGAAATAGGTGATGATCGCAAATGCCACCACCCTGCTGGAAGCTTTAAGTGCCCCATTGTCAAAGAGGCAGTCCAAGGGTCAAATCGAACCAGGAAAAATTGAGGGTCTTACAGCTGAATCTAAATCACTGTGTGGTAGAACAGGAACTTCTGATGCAATTGGTTCGAGAAATGAAAGTGGATGTGGCTATTCTATGCGAACAGCACAGAAACATTTCCGACCAGTGGCGGATATTTCCAGTAGAGCCGTGGTTTGGAACTGCAGTGGGATTCCGCTCCAAAAAAGAAGTAAGAGCGAGGTGGGGTTTGTGCGCGTAAAAATGAGAGGTATATTCTTCTATAGCTGCTATGCTTCACCCAATGGACCGATTGAACGGTTTAAGGATTTTCTAGATCGCTTGTTGAGCGACGCTAGAGAGCGAAGTCCTGTGGTAATCGTGGGGGACTTTAATGCGTGGGCTACCGATTGGGGAAGCACTAATACGAACAATAGAGGTCAAGCCCTCCTGGAAGCGTTCTCGTCGCTTGACCTTGGTTTACTGAATAAGGGTAACTCATTTACCTTCCGTAAGGGGGGGATCGGGTCTATCGTGGACCTCACTTTTGTAAGTAACAGCCTTGAAAGGACCGTTGTCAAATGGGAAGTTAGTGAACACTACACCATCAGGCTATCATATGTGAAGTATCACGAGTACCGAAATGGAAGAACGGGAGAACAAAGCTAACCTCAATCGGGTGGCGAGTAAAAGCATTTGATGCAGAAGTGTTTCGCGTAGTCTTTGGAGACAGCATTGTTATAGGTGATTGTGCTGAGTAGAAAGCGGAGAATATCACGAACCTGGTATTAAAGGCTTGTGATGCGTCAATTCCACGGAAACGGATTAATAACAGGCAACCCCCAATGTATTGGTGGAGCGTAGAAATCGCTAAGCTTCGCAAGGATTGCCACAGAGCTAGGAGGATCCACCAGCGCTCACGGGGAAAAGTACTCAACTGGAGTTGCAGCGACAGTATAAAGAAGCCCGTAACTGCCTTAGATCAGCCATCAAGGCCAGCAAAAGAAGGTGTTGGGCGGAGTTACGGGAGGAAGTCAATGATGACCCTTGGGGTAGACCATATCGAATAATTATGTCCAAATTAAATCGTAACAAGCCTTCCCCAACATGCCCCGTTTTATTGGGAAAGATTTGAGAACGCTATTCTCTAAACATCGGGATCAGGAGCTAGTCACCGAACAGAGTAGCGAGGACAACTGACCAACGAAGAAGAGCTGCTGAAAGCATGCAACAGGGTCGGGACAAGTAAGGCGCCAGGGTTAGATGGCATTCCGAATGTCGCGGTAAAAGACCATTAGAACCCGCCCGGATTTATTCTTGGATATGTATAATGCATGCCTTAAGGAAGGAGTATTTCCTGATCGCTGGAAGAAGCAGAGGCTGGTGCTTCTCCGTAAGGGGAATGAACCACCGGATGACCCCTCACCATACCGACCACTTTGTATGCTGGATACAATGGGTAAGTTATTGGAGGCAATAATGCAGGATGGTGGCCTTTCGGGGAACCAGTATGGTTTTAGGAAAACTAGATCAACTGTAGATGCAATGGAGAGGGTAGTGAGCATAGCTAAGGAGGAAATATCAGGAAGACGATGGAAAGGAGGTACGAATAATTCCTACGCTGTTGTGACCCTTGATATTAAGAATGCCTTTAACTCAGCAAGATGGGACTGCATCTGACGGGCCCTAGAGGAAAAGAAAGTACCGCCATACTTGCTGAAGATCATTTCGAGGTACTTCAGGAATAGAGTACTCATATATGAGACAGAAGAGGGCCGTAAGGAATACAGAGTGACCGGTGGCGTGCCCCAAGGCTCTATGGGCGGACCAAAATACTGGTACATCATGTACGATAAGCTTCTCAGAGTTCAGCTTCCTGAAGGAGCTGAGTTGGTGGGATTTGCAGATGACGCGGGTCTGGCTATTGTTGCAAAGTACCTGGAGGAATTAGAGAGCTTATTCCAGGAATGAATCAAACTCATACAAGGAGAGATGCGATCCCTGGGCTTTGAATTAGTGGAACACAAGACCGAAGTAGTGCAGATAACGGGTAGAAAAAAGAGGGAGACCATCACCCTAACTGTTGGAGATAGTACTATCATATCCAAGCCGTGTATCCGTTATCTAGGAGTGTTGCTGGATGAGCGACTGTCCTTCAAGGACCACAGCGACTACGCCAGTAATAAGGCAGCAGTTGCGCATGCTACCTTATCACGATTGATGCCAAATGTTGGCGGCCCAAAACAGAGCAGAAGGTTACTCATGGTCTCAGTAGTCAATTCGGTACTGATTCATGAAGCTGCAATCTGGGCGGAGACGCTGAAAAAAGAGTCATACCGGAGGCAAATGGCAGCAATTTATCGGCTGAGCGCGCTGAGAGTGGTCTGTGCCTATCGCACCGTTTCTGAGGATGCTGTATGCGTAATTGCAGGAATGATCCCTATTGACATTATGGCAATAGAAAGAAGCAAGCAGTTTTGGCAGCGCACCACGGACCCCGGAAGAAAGGCGGACATCTGCAAGGAACTGCAAATGACCAGCTTGGAGGAATGGCAAGTGAAGTGGGGAAGTTCACAAAAAGGCAGATGGACCCATCGGTTGATACCCAGAGTGAAGGAGTGGATAGAACGTGACCATTGCGAAGTAAACTATTACCTGACACAGATTATATGGGGACATGGATGTTTCCGGGAGTATCTGTTCAGGTATAAACACACGGAAATGCCTCATTGCCCAGAATGTAGCGGTGTAGATGAGGATGCCGAATACGTGTTCTTCCAGTGCCCTCGTTTCCACGAGGACAGAGAAGGACTCCGAATATTATTCCAGAAGACTCCTACGCCGGCGAACACTGTCAGCCACATGCTGTCGTTGGAGGAGAAGTGGAACTCAGTCAGCAACTATGCGACGCACCTCCTGAAAGAACTCCGCAGGGTCGAGCGGAGCAGTAGAAATTGCGGTCCGAACCTCTAATCTCACAGGGGATGGGGGTCGTACGACTACTAAAAACATAGGAAAGAGCGCCAGCTAAGAATTCCTTCCGCGAAGTAATGCCTAACGGGCGGTGCCGCGGAAGGCTTCGTAAAGGTCAGGATCCAAGGGGAGGTGGTTTAGTGGATGAGAGCCCCACACTCTCGGGAGCACCGGCTTCTGGGGTTATCTGGCAGAGATTCCACCTTCGCTTTCGAAAAAAACCCACCCACCCACCCACTCATTCACTCAGTTACTGACATAAAACTCTATGGTACTTGTAGAAGGGATAGAAATCTGAAGTTTGGTATGTTGGTAGATCGAGTGACACAACCAACGAGAAAAATCGATAATCACAAAAAAGTTTATATTTAAGGGATCTTTTAAACCCCAATGCTCCATTTCAATACCTTACTTGAAAAGCATGGGATTCAATGCAAGGCTTTCTATATACGCATTATTAAATTACTTAAAATTGTGATACGAATTCAAAAAAAACAGTTGTCTCTCAGAAAGAACATTGATCTTAAATTTTGAAAGCAGAATTCAAATACCTACCGAATTAGCGCAAATATCTGGTTTTAATCGATATAAGTGTGATTTTTTTCTCTTTTCAAAAATGAAAATATTTAAATACTATGGCAAAGACCTCAATGATTTTAAAGGGATCTGATATTATACGTTACGATTGCAGTAATGTAATGCTTTTAATGGAAATTAATGCCGTCATAACGAAATACAGTCGAACATCCATAACGCGAATCTCAAGGAAAATTAATAAATATTCGAGTAATAGAAAATTCATGTTATGGATATATATTTTTAAATATTTGTTTATATACAGTGGAACTTTTATGCCTCGAATCTGAAGGGAAATTTAATCGTCATATTCGTGATTTCAGCAGTACGTGAAATTTGCAATTATCTATAATATCTTCAATCACAGTGTTTGATGCAATTAGTGTTTTGGATAGAGTAAAAACTTTAACGGAAAAAATATTGGTAATGATGTTTTCATAATATGCATGGTATTGAAAATTAAAGTTATATAATTATGGGAATAAACTTGATTTTAATTCAATTAAAAAAAATGAAAAGTATAATTCCGCAATTCGAATTTTCTATAACTCGAATAACTTTTGCTTTCCCTTGAGATTCGAGTTATAGAAGGTCTGCATATATATAAATATTTAAAAATATATCTCCATAATTTGAATTCTCTATTATTCGAATATTTATTACTCTCCTTGAGATTAGAGTTATGGAAGTTCATCTGTAATTCGTTATAACGGCATTAATTTCCATTAAAAGAATTGAGGTACTGCAATCGTAAACTATAATACCAGTTCCCTTTAAAATCATTGAGGTTGTTGCTGTATTATATAATGATTTTCATTGTTGAAAAGTGTAAAAATTTCACACTTTTTTCCTGATTAAAAGCATATATTTACGCTAATTCGGTTGAAATTAGAATTCTGCTTTCAAAAATTATTTATTTATTTATTTATTATTTATTTATTTATTTCTTACTACGGCGAGGTTGAGGCCATATGGCTTCTTCTTCCACCTAACCATTATGATACACAATATGATAAATATAAATGTACAGAATTCAATACAAATCAATATAGAGAAATGAAAATCATTTCAAGGTATTCATAAATAATAAAAAAAATAAGAATAGTACAGCACAAATATACACAAAGTAAAATAATAAAAATCATCATCACTGCCCTGTTTGCTGATGGATATAGTGATGTGCTGTTATTTAAATGAAGGATAGAAGGAAAAATACAGAGGAAAGTATTACATTTTTATGAGGACCTAATGCTGGCTACGTATTTAGCACAATGATTCTTAAATTGGTTAATACCATTGACAGAGTAAAAGTGAAAGGGGAGAGAGTTCCAAAGATTGCAGGCGGTAACGGTGAAGGATTTATTTTAGAAACTGCTACGATGAGTGGGAATAAGTAATTTGGATGATCCTCGGGTGTTCAGGGAGTGGCCAGAATTAAGGGGTTTGAAGTTGTAGCTTAGGTATATAGGCGAGGAAGAGGTGAGGATACTTCTTAGTTGCGTTAGGATATGCATCTTCCTACGTTCTTCCAAGAACAGCCAGCCCAATTCTTTGAATGCGTTTGTTATATGGCAAATTTTGCTCATATTAAAAATGTATCTAACACAAGAGTTATGAGTCCTCTGGAGGTTTTGTAACAAATCTTGTTTTAGATCTAGAAAAACGGAATCACAATAATCGAAATGAGGAATTAAAAGCGAATTTACAAGTAAAATTTTTAGTTTTACTGGAAGAATGTTTTTAAGTAGCCTAAGTGAATAAAGTGAGTAGTTGATTTTTCGGCAAATTTCGTTTACATGTTTAGACCAGCAGAGTGTATCATTCATAATAACACCAAGGTTTTTTACTGACTTGGAAAACGGTACAGGAGTGGAGTTAATTAATACTGGGTCTATATTTGACTTTTGTAATTTGCCGAGTAATTTAAGATAGCAGAAAATTATTGATTGAGATTTTAAGGGGTTTAACATTAAGACATTACAAGCACTCCAGGTCATGAGCGATCTTATATCCCTATTCATGCAATCAATTCTGTTATTGATATGAGATATTTGAGTTCCTATGTATATTTGCAGATCGTCAGCATAAAGGTGGTACTGGCAGTGATGAATTGAGTTAGAGATATCGTTTATATATAAGGCGAAGAATAAGGGTCCTAATGTAGATCCTTGGGGACAACCACGGGAGACATTTTTCCACGATGAACTTTTATCAGAGATTGATACCATTTGGTAGCGATTCTGAAAATAAGATTTTATCCATTTCAAAGAGCTAAGGGAAAAGTTCATTTTAGCAAGTTTGGCAAGTAATACTCCGCTGTCAATGGAGTCAAACGCTTTAGAGAAGTCCAATAGTGTGAGAATTGTAGCTTTTTTGTTATCGAAATTCTCCCGAATATCATCTGTGACTTTGATCAAAGCGGTAGCAGTGCTGTGGCCAGTACGAAATCCAGATTGATAGGGGTTAAGGAGCTCACATTCATTTAGATATTGATGTATTTGTTTATGCGCTAGTTTTTCAATAATTTTGGATAGCGTCGGCAGGATGCTTATAGGGCGAAAGTCCTGTGGAGTTGTTGGATTAGCCTTTTTAGGGATAGGTCGCAGTAGAGCACGTTTCCAGGAACTGGGAAAGTAACAGCTAGAGAAGGAGCAATTAATTATATGTGTAATGATCGGTGCCAAGATATGAATCAAATTATGGAGCATAGATCCAGTGATGAGATCATAGCCTTTTGTTTTCGAATTAAGTTTAGAAATTATCTTCTTTACATCAGATATGGAGACAGAAGCAAAACTGAAGGATTGTGAATAGTTTATGATTGAGGAAAAAATGTCAGAGATAGTTATAGTATAGTGGTGATGAGAAGGCATCATTTAATGCATCAAGAGAGACAGAAGGTAGTTCAGAGTCACTTTTCTTATTCCCAATTCCGAATACTTTCAGTTTTCTCCATAGTGATGCATTGTCGGACTGAGGAGAAATTATTGAGTACGAGAATTTCATTTTGGCATTTCTAACTGCCTGCTTTACTGAGTTCCTCAGTTTTCTATACTCTTCGAGTTGGAGCGTAGAATTTGTGCGTTTGAATTTACGAAAAGCGGAATCACGATTTGACATTAATCTTTTTATATCATCCGTAATTCAAGAAGAATTTTTTCTAGTAATACGAATTGTTTTTTGTGGAGCATGGCGATCAAATAGATTGAGGAGGAAAGCATTAAAATTATTCACCTTGTCATCTATGTCATTATGAAACCTGTTTGTTCTTATAGCCAAGTTTTCTTTTTTAGAATGTATCTTAATTTAAAGTAATTAAATAATATATTTGTAGAAAGCCTTGCACTGAATTCCATGCTTTTCTTATGGGGTATTAAAATGGAATATTGGGGTAAAAAGACTCCTTAAATATTAATCTTTTTTGTGGTTTTTACATTTTTTTTCGTCGGTTATGTCCTTGATCTACCAACATAACAAATGTCAGGTTTCTATCTCTTCTAGAAGTACCTTAGAGTTTTGTGTCAGTGAGTGAGTGAGGCACAAGTAGCAATATTATTTTAGAAGATATGATATAGGATATATATATATATCATATAAAGCCTAAGGTACTTTTAGAAGTGCTACAAAGCTAAAATTTCCCTGGAAGAAAAGTCATTTGGTACAACCTCTGAAAAAAATCGGACAATTTAGAAAAACTTATATTTAAATTACAATTTTAAACACCTATAAGAATAGCATTGAAATCTGTTCGTGGCTCCATAAAATTGTTTTTATAAATGATTTAAATTTAAGATACAAAATAGCTATATACCATACTGTGGAGAAAACAATAAATTAATTTTTTTAGAAGACAGAATTGAAATCCATGCTGAATTTGCGTAAAAATTCGACTTTAAGTATAAAACTATGAAATTTTTTTGGGTCTTCAACTATGAGAAATATTAACTGCCATAGAAACGACTCCAATGCCTTTCAATGGGAATTGATTTCAATATTTTAAGAACATTGATTTAATGCTTAGACTACATTATAATCCAGTTGATTTCAGCCAACGACCTATACATATAATGTCGTGATAATTTTAAATTAATTGTTTTATCCAGATACGTACTAATATTCACGATGATGAAACCATAATCCTAACACACAAAATGTCTTAATTTTTACATAAGTTTTTGTATAACGTATAGGCTATTATTTTATTGATGGTTATAGTTATTGCTGAAAATGGGCGATCTGAGCCATGAAACTTTAAATTCGAAAACTTGGACGCCAAGCCAAATGCCTGAGAATTTAGAAATTCCGTATAGATTCTGGGAAAATGAAAACTATTGTCTTATATAAATGGGTTCTGTGTAATTCAAATACTGTCACTTTGGTTTATATCTTTGTGTATGGCGATTATTTGAACTTTTGCATTATGCAAGTACTGACAACTGGTATCTATTATAAATAGTTGCTTCTTACGGAGGATATATATATATATATATATATATATATATATATATATATATATATATCATCCGTACATTTTGCAAAATGTACGGATGAGATCAAAACTAGAATAGGAAAAGCAAAAGCGGCTTTCAGGAGAAAGAAACAACTACTTACAGGGAATATAAGGGAAGATATCCGCAAGAAGTTGATAAAATGCTACGTATGGAGTATAGCATTGTATGGGGCAGAAACATGGACGCTAAGGAAAAATGACATCAAATACTTGGAAAGCTTTGAAATGTGGACTTGGAGGAGAATGTTGAAGATAAAATGGACAGATAGGATGAAAAACGATGAAGTGCTACAAAGAATAGGAGAGAAGCGAATGATTATACAGACTATCAGAAAGAGGAAGGCTAACTGGGTTGGACATTACATGAGGAGAGAGAGTATGATTAAAGATGTCTTAGAAGGAAAACTAGATGGGAAAAGGGAAAGAGGTAGGAAAAGGTATCAGCTAATAGACGATTTGAAAGGGAAAGAGAGTTATCAAGATATGAAGAGGACAGCGGAAAATAGGAGTATATGGAGAACCAGGTTTAACCATGAATAATCACGGACCTGTCTACGGACAGACTACCTATGATGATGATATATATATATATATATATATATATATATATATATATATATATATATATATGTATATATATATATATATATTTATGATATAAAACAGATGGTACTTCAAGATATGCTACGGACCAGAAATTCTGTCGGATAATAGGTTATTAGGTAGCACGTATTATTGCAGTAGTGAACGGATGTCAACATCTGCGGACGTTCACTTTTGAGGCCCTAGCGTCATATTTGGGATCAGTTCGAACCGTGCTTTGAGAGCGTATACTGTGTAACACAGTATACAGCGAGTTTTCAGAAATCACAATTCCAAAGGTTGATTTATGAAAATTATATTACATTTGATCGAGACTTTTTGTTTATTCCAATCAACTTATATATGTGTAATGATACATTAACAGTTTTATAAAGTTTTTGCGAACCATAATTCAATCATTCGAAGCAATTAAACATGTTGTCCACATATGTGGACATTCGGTCACTATTCAGTTATTTACAACCTTTCTGCCAGTGCTGGAAAACGTTACGCGTAATATAACGAAATAATGAAATAACGGAATTAATTTAGCTTAACATAACGAAAAAAAAATTTCAAATAGCTGTAACAGAAATCGTAACAAAAACGAAAAAATATATTTTGTTATTTTGTTAACAGATGGTAAAGAGTTATGTTATAGTAGCATTAGCCCCAGATAAGAGTCTTGAGCAAGGGAAATTGGCCTAAAATCCCTTTTCTCGGTCTTGCTTGTAACCCGCTGGGACAATTTTGCCGCCTTGTTCCGAAAGAAATGCTATCCTGACCACTACCAATTTTTCGTTGTGTTTTCCTTCCATTTTGGATAGGAATGGTGTTAATACTTCTCCAGGAATCACGAGATAAGTATCATGGAGATGAGGAAGGAAGCTTCAATAAATGTGCCGCTTGAAGTTAAGGACCTCTACCATTCTCTATCCTCCGCCACAGTGCCTCGTACTTCGAAAACATTCTTTTAGATATTACCTACACCGAAGTGGGTTTTTCGTCTTTTAAAGGTCGATCCTCTGCAAGTTCCAATCCCAACATCCCCTATAGTCTCGAACTCTATCCACCGTTCGTCAGTCTAACTTAACAAGGTATTTGAGAAAGGTGAAGTGAATCTACAATTCGAACGTGTTGTCATCGTTTGCCAGAGGCTAGTACTGCTTCATATCTATTATAATTATGAGATGTGTATAGTAGCAGTGGATAGTTATTGTTTCTTGGAAAAGAAGACTAATCAGAGCTTAATACAATCAGTTTATTTGAAATTACAGAAGACGGTCAGAGTGAGACTTTTCGCCAATCGTAAGAGAAACGCAATTCATTCAGTGTTGAAGAAATAAGTCCCATTTCCATACATATTTCAAGTTTATATTTTGTTTAGTATTAATTAAAGTCAAGTAATTTAGTGTGGCGGCTTTTTTCGTCATTATCTTAAAAAATGCAATTTTATATACCATTGAGTACCTGGTTCAATTCTGAAGACAGCAGTGTCTACCATCTGCATAGGAAGGGAGTAAATAATTTTATAATTATTTAGGATAAACTCAGCAGTGCCTAATGAAATGCTATTTTATTTTTTTATCCCTTATTTGTAAACTAGTTTCCATATATTTTAATATATTTTAAAATTAAATTCTATTTTATGAAACCTCATAAATGTCTGAGCTTTTACTCTTCTGCTAGTTTTCCATTTCTCTCTAACCCACACTTCTTCCTCCTGCAGTCTTACTCCTCCACCAGTTTACAACACACTTCCCCTACAATGCTCTCCCTTTCCCCCTCTCTCATTCCCTATCAATTTCCTCTATCTTTCTTCCCATTCTTCCATCCCCTGATTTTTAGTTCAAACTTTTTCTTATTTCTTGTTCCTGCTGAAAATAAGGACAATTTTCCTCATTTTCAAAGCTAGCATAAAATAACGCTCTGAAAAAGCATTGAATGGTGCATATCCATGATGACTCAGCACCTGATCGTTCGATCACATCACGGAAGCCAGGTAATATTTCACGTAGGCGCGATCTGAAGCTTGAAAAGTCTGCCTTAGCAAATATATAAAATTTCCTTTGAGGCTTAGGGTGCCTATCGATTTCAACTTACACTCTGCATATACGGTCAGATGATCACTGATTCCATCTTCAATAGTGACGTTATTTATTCTTTCTGGGACGTTAGTTGCTAATGAATCTAATATGTTTCCCGATCGCGTTGGCTTTCTGACTAATTGGAGGAGAGAATGCTCGCAGAATTTTTCGATTAATGTCTGACAGGTTTCACATTCTTTACCTCTAGATTCGAAACAGGCTTTCCCAATCACTTGAGGGTAAGTTAAAGTCACCACCTACTATATTGATTCCCTCTTGATTAATCAATCTAAGCTTCTCGAGATTTAAAATACAATGTACGCCAGCGTTAGGTGCCCTGTAGAACGAGCATAAGAATACCTTTTTGGAGCCTTCTTTAACTATGCGGCATCAAATACTCTCGATATCCTCGTCACTTATCGGAATCTCACTGCCATCGTATTAATCGCTAAATGCTATGAAAACCCCCCCGCCCGATCTACTAGCTCGATCTTTTCTTTAGACAGGATAGTCTCTAGGCAATATCTCCTGACTCTGAATCTCATCCGTTAACCAACTTTCTGTGCCTATCACGACGTCGGCGTGCAGACTGCCAAAAATATGCTCAAACTCAGAAATGTTTTTACGGATGCTGCGAGAGTTCAATACGACAACGTTTAATTTCTCACTATCACTTTGCATATTAATGTCACCCTTGACTTTCTTTTCCACTATAAACCTATATGCGCTCCCCTCACAAGAACTCCCACGAGTGTTTGGCATCGCATCAAAATTGGAATCGCGACCCGTCGCACCTTTTACGGAACATTGTATTAATGACCTACCGCGAAATTGGGGCTGCATTTTACTATGAACTTCATCCTTATCTCTCGTTTTACCTATATTCATCACGCTCGGAGTATATTCTATCATTACATAACCTATCGTGATTCTTATTTTCAACGAACGCATCGATTATCCCCTTACCCAAAACTGAGCTACACCCTGTCCTATTCTCTAGCCTAAAAAATCTCTACTGTGCTCAAGAATCCATCGCGCTACGCTCCTAGCCGATTTTGGCGTCTAATAAACACAAGAGTGGTGCTTTGTACGATTTTATATTCGGCTGTATGTCGACGAAGTACACTCCCAAGTCCCGACACCAATTCCACAGCCTTCGGTTCATACCGTCAACCATACTCCAAACCTCAGAACCGCGGTCAATCCTAGAGACTATACTACAGACAGTAGTGTCCTCTCGGACACGTGCTACCTCAGAGACCAAGTCCTTAAAAGATCTTAAAATCTCCTCGGGCCCGGGCTTTAAGGCGTCGTTAGTCCCATCATGAGCCACCATTCTCAGCTGAGAGCAACATGCCGCCACTACCGCTTCTCTCTCCGTTCTACAATCGATCTCGCGAACCATATTCTCGCTTTCCTGTCTTCCAAGATACGTGGGATTTTGATAAGTGCTATTATCTCATTCGCTAGTGCCTCAGTCATAAAACTTTCCAGTAGTTTAAATCTACCCTGCAGCCTACGTTCCTCTGACGATATCCATTTCAGATTTTCTATTAATTATGTTAAGCTCTGTTTACTATCGTAATTTCTCTTCATAAATTTGGCTGCGCTGCGCTGAACCTTTTCCATCTCGTAGGGATCCCACACAGCTGACGCATATTCGACCTGCGGTCGAGCTAAGGATAAATATCATCATTCTTTCACATTTTCGGAGCTATTTTTAATATATTCTTCCTATAAAGGCCAGCTTTTTTTAGCGGCACCTATCAATCGTGACTCCATGATACTTTGGGACTCGTTGATCGTGGAGAATGGACTCCTGAAAAGACGTTGGGAGAGCCCTGATGCACGAGTTTTGACCTCACAGCTTGTAGTGCCTGCGTCACGGAAAGTGGAATTGCTTCGCGAAATCCACGGCGGAAGTACCTGTGGTCACCTGAGAGTTAACAAGACCATCGAGAAGTTGCGGGAGCGTTACTACTGGCTGCGGATGAGAGAGGACGTGGAAAGATAGTGCCGAGGTTGCCAGATGTGCGGGGCCGTGGAGTGATGCGACTGTGTAACGTAGGAGCACATTTCGAAAGGATTTCCATGTCCAATATGGGTCCATTTCCTAGAACTGAATGGGGCAACCACTACGTGCTGGTTATCATCGATTATTTCAGCAAGTGACTCCAGGTGTGCACGATAACTGATCAGGGGGCGCAGACCGTGGCGTGAATGTTCACGGAGAACTGGGTGAGCCGTTACGGAGTCCCAATGTAACTACACTCCGAGCAGGGGATCATCTTTGAGGCCGCGGTGTTCCAGAATGTCTGCGACCTGTTAGAAATCCACAAGAGTAGCATCATTCTACTTCATCCACAGTCGGACGGGATTGTTGAGAGGTTCAACCGGACTCTCAGCCAGTATTTAGCCAAGGTGTTATCGAAGGACCAGTCCAATTGGACCCGGAAAATTCCGCTTTTTCTTTTGGCCTACCGTTCCACGCGCCACGAGAGTTCTCAGCACACCTCTGCAGAGGTACTAATGGCTTCGTTCGCCCTGTGACGTGGCCTTTGAGCCACCAAAGCCACCGCATTGGAACCGGACGATTACGTCCGGGAGCTGGAAGTCTCAATGCGGAAGATCCATTAGGAGAGGTGGCAAAACATCAGCATAACCAGCGAGCAGATGGAGACGCGGTACGACCGAAGTGCCAGTTCAGCTGGTTTCGAGGTGGGAGACTGCGTGTGGTTGTATAACCCAAGGAAGCGGAAGGGTCGCTCTCCGATGCTTCAACCCTCCTGGGAGGGCCCGTACACTGTGGTCACCCTACTAAGGAGGGGGCAGTGAAACGGGGATTCTGTCCTAGAGGGTTCCTTCTTGTTGAGAGGCTGCACCTTTGGCCCATTGGCGTCGGTATCTAAATTTCAGGCTTGTGGAAGGTTGTGTTAAGTAAACTGCACTTTATTCTACAATTATATTCTTTATAATTTTATGATGCATTGCCAATAAGTGGAATTGTTCCACCATATCACTCGTAGGTCTGATTTTTCAACTTTGGATCGTCCGGTCCACTCTTTGTGCGATTTGAGGAGAACGCGCAAGTCAGCCCTCCGTCCTTCGGAAGCGACGTTAAGCAGTTGCCTCTCTTGGTGCTCTTCGTAAAGAGTAGGTTAATGCCGGCGTCAGAATTCCCTCCTCCCTTGTGTGTGTGTGTTTGCTGTGGAAGGAGTAATGGCTATAATATTTTAAGAGGCTGATTAACCATAAATTCTATACAAACAAAGAAACATATCAGTGGAACACGCTAGATGTCTCCATATATGGTTCAGCAAGCTTGTATTTTTTAATGTCGTAAATAAAGAACGGTTTAAAACTATAATTTTTATAGAATTATTTTAAAGCTTAATTAAGTTTCAGATGATTAAGATGAAGAGTCACGTTAAAATATTTTTTCCAACTCTTTCATAAGATAACAATTTATAATTTAATAGTGGCACTGTCCCTACACGCTACGCGCGTCAACCCTACCCTCTACGCGCTACAGGGGCTTCGACTCGACGAGCCCCGTTAAGCTGAAAATAATGTTTTGTGACATTTTATCAAGGAGCATATTTTCTGTTCATAAAGTTTTTTCTCCGACGTACCGTTTCCGAAATATGGGCACGTCCTATCCGTCCGTCCGTCCGCAATTTTAATCTCCGGAACTACTGGGTTAAATTTAATTAAATGCAGTGTTAGAGTTCTGTACTAAACTTTAACGCCCAATTGTGATTTTGAACGGCAACCGTCAATTATAACTGCCACATTGTATTAGCACTAAAATAAACATATACTCGTATCTCGTTAAATGGCATCCGTCAAGCATATGTCATATTTTTCTCTCCCATGCTCTTATATAATCTGCAAGTTATCGATTAAAACATTTATTCGGATAGAGGACAACATTTACTAGAAAAACATTTGCGAGAAAAAATAATTACGACAATTTTGGAGATAAAAATTCGAAAAGTCCCAAGCATAAAATCACAAATTTTGTTTACATCGATCGCTCAGACGATTCTATTGGAAAACAGCAATTATAAACAATATTTCTCCCAAGCTCATATGATTTGTGAGGTATAGATAAAAAAATGTAATCGGATAAAATACAGCATTTACCATAAAAAGGTCTTGGGACTATATAATTAAAACCTAATTTCTGAGATAAAAATTCAAGAGCCACCCATTCTTTCGATATTTTTTATACGAATTTCTCATAAAGAACGTCTTTGGAATCTCTGTGTATTCTATTTTTGGTGCATACTTTTCCTTCTTTTCTTTTAATCACAACAGTTATAATAGCATCTCTGTGCCATGAGGTCGAAATTATATCGATCTAATTCTTAGCGCAATGCTCTCTTTAATAATTTCTTTATTTAAAATTTAACAACTTCTATTTCATCACAAAAAAGTAATATTTTAAGACTTTTACGGTAGGGAGACAGGCAGCGCCGGGGTTGGAGAGGAGGGGAATCTTTAAGTGGTGCACTTTAAGCCAAAATCATCAACAATGCGATTTCCCTTAACGACGAAAGATTAACCTGAAAAAACGCGAAACTTTCGTGTTCAAAACGAATCTGTGGTCCGATTTGACGCGTATTAAAAATCCTCGGTAGGAAACTGAATTTTCAATATTTTAGGCGTTGTTTGATTCAAATCCCATATTCATATGACGATTCTAAATAATTTCATACGTGAGTTATGCGGAGTTGGGTCGTAGAAAGCGTTAAACATGATGATCATCATTATAATGATGATCATCAACATATTCATGATGATGATCGCCGATACGTTTTTATGTTACGTAGATACAAGTAGTGATGTTCTTAATCATTTGTTTGGAAATAAAGTATGTAAAAAACTAGTAAACGATGAAATAATTTCATTCATTCTCTTCCATTACCATAATAATATTACACTCTAATCGTGCAACATCCATTTACGTAAGATTTAAATGCGTATACATATTGCATATATCGAAAAATGAATGTCTCGGTTTTCTTCTTCGATCCCATAAGTTTACAGGTTTTGCTTCCTCGGCATCTGGGCACCCTACATACAATGGATGGCTTTTTTGAAAAAAAAAGATAAAGTACGGTAATAATATTAGGATTTTACATCAAAGTACTCACAAATACATATTTTATGGAAATTACTAAGAAAATCGTTTCAAGGTTGATAATTAGCCCACTGTCTTGTATATAGGACCTTTTTTATTACGATAACGATCAATTGAAAAATTCAATGCACTATTTCATGTGTGTTACATTCATATCAGGAAACTGAAAACAATCATTGATTTATATAAATTCAATAAAAAATAGTTTCTATATAAACTGGATTAAATAAAATTTGCTAACATATGTTAAAAATTTCGAATTTCGTATTTGATATATACCAAATAATTGTTTATATAGTATAAACGTTACATATTCAGGGGATCTTAAAAAGTGTATTTCCATTGATAACTCGAATCCAATTTTTTCGTGAATAATACTTTCCTGTGCACTGCGTAGGAGAAAGAAAAAGAACGAAAACGTATTGAGGGGGTCTTAGAACGTGTATTTCCGTAGAAATTTCGAATTCCATTTTTAATGAAAACAATACTTGATTATATTGCGTATGGAGAAGTTAAAATAGGACTGTCACACTCAACATAGAACCAGGGGAAGGTCGCGTATCGTAACAGCAATGCATTCGTAAGAGCGAACATTAGATTCATTGGCGATATAAATTGGCAGGACATTAATTTCATAAGCTTTATGAATTGATGGAATAATGTGATATAATGATCCTATGCAGATAGGCATAAGCTGTAATTTTGGGAATAATTTTGAAGCAAGAAATAATTCTGCTATGACCGGAAATTGAACCCGGGCCTTCCACTTGTAGGGCGGATATTCTATCACTGAACACCCGCGTTCAGAAACGGGAAAAATAATCTGCAACGCTAGTTTAGTTGTAGAATATCCACCCGGTAACACCCGGGTTCGATTCCCAGTCATAACAGAATTTTTCCGTTTCAAAATTATTCCCAATAAAACAACTTAAAAACATCAACGTTCAGAAAGTTCAGTGGCACAATATTCGTCGGCAATTGAAGACCCGAGTTCGATTCCTGCTCATTGTAGAATTATTTCTTTTCAAAATTATTCCCAAATTTATGAATTGCATTTAAAAATCATACATCGCTGGAAATACTTTTGTCTGTTTAGTAATCAGTATGTTCTCATGTAAATTTTGTGGATTGGGGAAAGAGGGGTGCAAACGACACTTGAGCGACGCATGCATGAAACTCGTCACTAATTTGTTGACGACGTAAAATTGAAACGAAATCTCTATAAACAATAAATCTCGAGGAATGTCTATATTTCATGTGAGGAGGGGAATTTTTATGTAGCCGAATGTTTAGCGCAACGAAAATATCTGCTTACGTTAAAACTGAATTGAGTTGTGTGAGTTATGAGCAGATGCTTTCTTGGAATTTTGGGTTTGAATGAAATAATTATAGTGCGTTTCACATCGTCAGAGCACTAGGAGTTTTTATGGGAGAATCGCTACCCATGTTATTTTCCTATTCTCGGCGTGCAAAATCCATATTTCCGCTTTTTTGGCATAATTACTCACTCAAACACCAAATAAAGGATGAAAATTAACAAAATGTGAGAGGAAAATAAACTAAATACTTTTTTAAACCGAAAAATTGCTGTTTTGTATGGGTAAACAATACCGCGTTTGTCCTACGTTTCGCGGCACAAGTTCCGACGAGGCGGCAGAGGTTTCTTGCGCTCAAATGTAAAATTCAATTTCTCAAAAATCAATGAATATATTGAGTTCATTCCACTTTTAAAAGTAACTATAATCGTTTCTCACCATTTAATTTACATACAATATCCACCTGTTTCTAATAGTACGTAAGTTAGCATGAGAGTAATGATTTCGTGCACTGATGCAGAATGTGAGAGCCTCGATCGGGATTATTTAATTTTTAACAAAAATTATTTGCTTACATGTTCCTTTTAACAGTATTTGTGGCTTGTGTAACACTTTCAAAAGCTAAAGAAAGCTTTTCGTGTGATTTCAGAGAATTGACTGCGAGATTTGGCCGTTAAAATATGAATGCGGTGGTAGAAACTCATAAGTTTAGATGTAGACGCGGGAACTATTGTTTACCCATATAAACCGGCGATTTTTCGGTTTAAAAAAGTACTTAGCTTATTTTCTTTAACGTTTTGTTAATTCTCCATCCTTCGTTAGGAGTTTGAGTGAGTAATTATGCCAAAAACGACGAAAATCTGGATTTTGCACGAATTGGCAAGGCCGAGAATAACATAGAAGAATAGGGAAATAATATGGGATAGCGATTCTCCCATAAAAACTCCTGGTGCACGGACGACGTGAAACGCACATTAATACGTATGATTTATCCCAACGCTTGAAATATAATTAAAATGAACTACGTATTGTACATTACATTAAATAATACTTACTGAAACGGTTTCGCCTGATGATGCTGTAAAAACGATACCTTTCGAGCAATCTTTATTAGCGAAAATTGCAATAAGCCTTTAATTTCTATTATGGAATCCTTACACAAAGTGAAGCTTTCATAAATGTATTTTGCTTAAAATATAAAATGGTCTCTAGTTCGAAGTCATAATACGGCTGTCAATGGAGATTAGACATTTAAAGCGTGGGATGGCGTCGAATAGGCGAGCGACGAATAAAAGAACTAAAAAATTACATATCCGTTCGTCGAAACTTGGCTTTTCCCTGATACCTCCGAGCAGATCTGGTCCCCCGATCGATCTCGTAACTCACCGCTCTCCCTCCGTGGCACGTTTCTCCCTTCAGGTTGTAACACGCACGCAAAATGTTAAAAGCGGCGCTATCCTATTACGGTCAATTTTTATCTTCTGTAGAACTCGCAGAGGATATGGGAAAGACAATCGGCACAAGCGTTAGTTGAACACGCCCCTCAGCGGACAAAAATGCGCCAGTGGGTGTGTGCAGGGCGATTTATCGCGCTCCCGTACCCAGGAAGCGTTCAGAGCGTGGGCGAAGAAATCGCTGAAACGGAAAGAGGAGATTCGAGAATGAAAAATATGGAACAATCATAGGGAAAGGGGAGAGCAGCCGGTGAAGTCCCGGCAGGCAGAAGATGGCCTCCTATCTCCGATAGCACCACTTCCACAACCAACTTCCATCCACTCCAATCCTCCTTCAATCCCCCCTCCTTCCCCCTTCCTCCCTCTCCCCCTCCTTCCTCCCCCTTCCTCCCCCTTCCTCCCCCTCCTTCCTCCTCCTTCCTCCCCACCTCCTTCCTCCCCCCTCCTTCCTCCCCATTTATTTCCTCCACCCCTCCTTCCTCCCCCTTCCTCCCCCTTCCTCCCCCCTCCTTCCTCCTCCTTCCTCCTCCTTCCTCCCCACCTCCTTCCTCCCCATTTCCTTCCTCCACCCCTCCTTCCTCCCCCCTCCTTCCTTTCCCCTCTTTCCTCCCCCCTCCTTCCTCCCCCCTCCTTCCTCCCCCCTCCTTCCTCCCCCTCCTTTCTCCCCCCTCCTTTCTGCCCCCCTCCTTCCTCTCTCCTCCTTCCTTTCCCCTCCTTCCTCCCCATCTTTCCTCCCCACCCCTCTTTCCTCCCTCACCACCTTACTTCTCCCACCCTCTCCTTCTACCACAACCCCTTTCGCCCACACCTCCTTCCTCCCCCACCCGTCTTTCCTCCCCCACCCCCATCGTACTTCTCCCACCCCTTCCTTCCACCACCCACTATTTTCCTCCTTCCGCCATCCTCGACATCATATCCTCTTTCCATCCTTTTTCAATATTACGGACGCCACCTGTTGGGGTGTTGATAAGCGCATTTTTTCCGGGTCCTTTGCCCTCCTTCCCGCTGCTGCCCATCCCGCCTTCGCTTATAAAAAAGTTTATTGATTATTTTTCCGACCGTTAGATCCGGGGAAGTGAGCGAGGGGGAAAGTTAGGGAAGGGGAGTCGATGATATATGTTCCTCCGATGTAATCACTCCAGTGCGTAAGTGTGGATCGGGTGTATTAGGAGGGGGTTGAGGGGATGGAGAGGGAGTGGAGAGAGGTTGGAAAGGAGGTGTAAAGAGGGTGGATAGGAGTTGGAGAGGGGATGTGGAGGGGGTGTTGGAGAAAAGACACAAAAGGGGTGCACCGGCAGAAATATTAAGCAGAAGGCGAGAGGGGGCGGATTCGATCAGGACGAGGGAATGGAATAGTGAGATGGAGTTGTTGGTGGAGGGTTAGCAGAAACGGGCGCTGTGAGAGAATGGGGCGTTTGACGGAGGGGCCACTGAATGCATGCATGTTAGTGGGGTCGGGTTGGTGTTGAAAAGGTTGGAATGTCGGGAGGGCGATAGCTGCTGGAAGGCAATAAGAGCGGAATAAGGGCGACGGCAGCAGGCGGGGCAAGTGTGGATGAATGGCTATCGAGGACTGAATTGCCTCGGACGATGGGGATTTATTCTTTGCGATCCAAAGTCCTGTCGGGCTCCTGCAAAGCTGTTTCTATTAAAAAGAAGCTCGTTCGAATGATGGAAATTGAATCGAGTGTACCTAAACATTACTATCGTTTTGAATCTTAATCGGCCGGGGTAAAATAACTTCCCTTTTTATTCAAACTAATAAATCCTACTATATTATTCGTTATTAATTTTCCTGAAATTTCTAAATACAGGTAAATTAAAAGAAAAATAGAAGAGAACACAATTATGTATTCTAAGTATCTATCTCTCCCTCTCTCGTTTGTCTCTCTATGATAACCAGTTTTAATAAAATTGTTTTTAGAAGTGCTCGAGGTAGGATAGAGGAAAGATTTTAAGGAGGCTGTTAGGGAAAGCCTTATAAAATGCCAAACGACTTTTGAGGACAACTGGAGAGTTAGGATTGCATGTGCCGTAGAAAGTGCAAATAAAATGATGGGGAAAATAACGTGCAAAGAAGAAGAAGCGCGTGGGTAACAGAGGAGATGATTACATAGATGGAAGAGAAGAAAAGGTGGAAAGAGGTTAATGTAGAATATGGAAGAAAAATGTATAGAGATTAACAATAGGATAATGAGGGAAACTAAAAAAGGAGATAGTTGTGTTGAAATAGACAGTGTGAGGATATGAAGAAGCTCTGCAGCAGACAAGGCCGAGTAGAGTAGCTGTACGGAAAAGTGAAGGAGTTAACTGGAAACGAGAAAAGGGAATTCGCTGGCAACAAAGACCAAAACGACCAACTGTTATGCGAACCAGAGAAATAAATAGAAAGTATGTATTTAGGAGTTATACGCTAAAGATTTGAAACGAGAATCTATCGAGATAGAGAGGGAGGAAGACGTAGACTGTGACAACGTTGCTCTAAGAATATTGAGTTGAGAGATTGAAATGCTTCTGAAGGATACGAAGTCAGCGAAAGCAGTAGGAATTGATGCCCTCCTTGTAGAATTTTTTGAAATGAGAGGAAATGAAAATGTGCCATAAAATATATGAAGAGAGGGAGTGGCCAAATGATTTAACCAGGTCAATATAATTATTGGAATAAGCAGAGTAAAACAAAGCAATGTCAGGATCACTAAGTTTAAATTCGCATGTAGCTAAAGTTCTTCTCAGGGTTTTGAACGAAACGAGGGAGTTTGGGTTTCGGAATGGTCGTGACACTAGGGATGCCATACGGACGATGAGAACATTAGTAGAAAGAAACACTAAATAGAGCCTTGATTTATTTGAGTGCTTTGTGTATTTTGAAAAGGCCTTTGGCAGAGTTAAATGGCCTATACCAGTGTTTCCCAAACTTTTTCTTTCGCGGTTCCCTTCACGCCCCGTAAACTTTTCGCGATTTCTCGGACAAAAAACACTCAAATGAGATTTAAAAAATAAACAAGAGTACTGCAAGAGAATTAGCCTACACCTCGATAGCAAGGCTAATTTTAGAACACGCAACGAGTGTATTGGACACTAACGATATAGGACATAAATAACATAGAAATGGTTCAGAGGAAAGCAGCTCGTTCTGTGCTTGAGAGACGAGAGGGGAGCGAGTGCAAGCAAAATTATTAAAACCTGGGTTGGGAATATTTAAAAGTGAGAAGCGGGTTAAATAGAGTATTGGAATCTACAAGGCGCATAAAAATAATCGAGCTTAGGTTGACTTAAATAGGTGAATGCAGAAACCTTATTTCCTTGGAAAAAATGACCAGAGTCATAAAATAAGATTTAGGCGACAGAGAACCAATGTAGATAAATATTTTTTCTAAATCGCAGGGCAGAGGGGAGAGCTCTTGAATCTTAAAAAAGTAAAAATGTTTAAAATATTAAAGAGTAAGGAAAAGTAACGACGGAGTTGGAGGAAGTAAAGTAGGGTGATGTATGATGGGGACTTCGTGGGCCCCGTGATCGCTACGCTAGCCAGGAAGAACTTCTATGAATCTTAAAAACTCAAAACTCCGGAAAAAAACCTTACACTGATTAAGTACTTTTTAACTTAATACCAGGGATTTTTCATACCCACGTGTAATTTTTCTTAATAGATATGAATGATTTTATTTACTTA
This sequence comes from Tanypteryx hageni, assembly GCA_028673005.1. Taxonomy (NCBI): domain Eukaryota; kingdom Metazoa; phylum Arthropoda; class Insecta; order Odonata; family Petaluridae; genus Tanypteryx; species Tanypteryx hageni. Next base: position 4,489,795 of record CM054112.1, read on the forward strand.
GGGTGTTCATTGGATACAGAATTTTTTAATATTTTATGTAATGTGTGTGTGTGTGATATTGTGTCATATATATTTTACTGCACTGCACTGGTGGTGTAGTGGTTAGCGTGTCGGCTTTCTATTGCAAAGTTCGGGGGTTCAAACCCCTCGAATGGAGGTTTTATTTAAAAAAAAACTATCATCAGTGCCTGGCAGTAGGCAGCAGTACTGTCAGTATGGTATAGAGCCGAAAACAAATGATGTTGGTTGGGTCTATATCCAATACAGCTGTAGGCGTGATCAGGAAGATTTGAACGGCTACAGTACTGCGATGTGGAAAGCAAGAGTGAAACTACCACATTACAATCCCTAGTAAAACATTATATGGTTGGACAATATGAGTTTTCTCGAGGTAAAAACAATCCGGAGGTAAAATAGTCCCCCAATCGGATCTCCGGGCGGGGACTGCCTTGAGGAAAACATTTGTCGAAAGTAAATTACGAATAGGGACTTGGAACGTAAGAACTATGAGAAAGGCAGGAAAGCTAGAGAACTTGAAAGAAGAAATGAGAAGAAATAGAGTTGACATTATAGGGCTAAGCGAAACTAGATGGGAGGGAGAAGGACAGTTCGACTCGGAAGAATTCACGGTAGTTTATTCTGGAGGAAATAGTGGGGAAAGGGGAGTAGCTCTGGTACTTAGGAAAGATATGATGAAAAGCGTGACAAAGATAATAGTAACGAACGATAGACTAATGGCAATAAAGCTAAAAGCAGTCCCAGTGAACATGCAGATAATCCAGGTATATATGCCAACGTTAGCTCATGACGATGAAGAAATAGATGAGATCTATGAGCAAATTAATGAAATTTACGGAGAAGACTGAAGAGGAAAGGTAACTGCATAATAATGGGAGATTGGAACAGCATAGTCGGAGGACAGGAAGAAAATGTTGTCGGGCTATACGGACTTGAGAAGAGAAATCGAGGAGGGAGAAACTCGTAGAGTTCTGCATCAATAATGACCTTTTAGTGACTAATACATGGTTCAAAAAACCATAAACGAAGGTTATACACATGGAAAAGCCCAGGAGATAGAATGAGAAGCCAAATAGATTACATCCTTGTAAAACAAAGATTCAGGAACAGCATAAAGAACGCCAAGGCGTTGCAAGGAGCAGACATTGATTCAGATCATAGTCTTCTAATACTTGACGTGAGTACAAAGCTCAAACAAATAAGAAAAACGAGAAGAGAAAGACAGACAGCCTGGGACCTAGAAAAACTGAAAGAAAGGCAGGATGTAGTCAGCATGAAGTTGGAAGATAACCTAAGAAAGTTGGAAAACAAACCGAAGGCCGTTGATATAGAATGGGATGAAATTAAAACCAGTATCAAGGATACCTTGGATAAAGAGATTGGGAAAACAAGAGAAGAAAATCAGAAAACCATGGATCACGAAGGAAATGCTGGAGAAAATGGATGAGAGACGATAATGGAAAATCTTTAACAGTGAAGAAGGTAGAGCCAACTATAGGCGTATAAACAATGAGCTGAGAAGGGTAACAGATAAAGCTAGAGAAAATTGGATAAAAGGAAAATGTGGTGAAATAGAACAAATGGAGAAGTTTGGACGGTACGATATGATGAACGCTAGAGCACTCAAGTTAGAAGATAAGAAATCTAATGGAATTCATGGTATGGGAATTATGAATACGAATGCGAAGATATTCTCAGAAACAAAGGATGTATCACACGTATGGGAAGAATACATTAAGGAATTATACAGCAAACAGGCAGGAGCAGCAAAAATGGAACTGGAAGATGAGAAAAACATTGAATAAGACAACTTAGGCCCAAGTATTATGGAGAGCGAAGTAGAAAAAGCGATAGTGGAACTAAAGAAGGAAAAAGCAACGGGCAGCGATGGAATACCGGCTGAGATACTTAAAGTCATAGGATCAGAAGGACTAAAAGCGATCACGAAATTAATTAATAAGATTTACGACACGGGAGAATGGCCTCAGGATTTTCTAAAGGTAACAATGATCCCTCTAAAGAAGAAGCCAAGGGCAATGCAGTGTAAAGATTACAGAACTATAAGCCTTCTGTCACACACATTGAAGATCATCACGAGGACTCTTAATAAAAGGCTTGAGAAAAAGGCAGAAGAAATAATAGGGGAAGATCAATTCGGTTTCAGAAAAGGACGAGAAACTAGAGATGTTATAGGAGTAGTTAGAATCATATCAGAAAGGGCAATAGAATACAGTCAAGGTATCTGCGCATGTTTCGTAGACTGGCAGAAGGCCTTTGATAGATTAAATTGGGTAAAGTTGATGAAGATATTAAAGGATGTAGGTGTAGACTGGAAAGACAGGAGACTGATTAGGAATCTATATGAGAATCTAGTTGTAAAGGTCAGGTTTGATAATGTGGACACCTGCGGAATAAATATCGGTTGAGGAGTAAGACAAGGCTGCTGCTTATCGACAACCCTATTCAATGTATATGGAGAAAGTCTAATGCAAGTTGCTTTAGAAGGCACAAGAGATTTCTAAATTGGAGGAAGGATTATAAGAACAGTAAAATACGCAGACGATCAAGTACTTCTAGCAAGAAAGGAAGAGGAGCTACAAAAAATGATAAATAGACTAGTGATAACAGGTAGAAAATAAGGTATGAAAATAAATACAGAAAAATCCAAGGTATATTCAAATATCGGGTAAAGAAGAGAATCTGAATATATGTATTGGTGGAAATCCTTTAGAACAAATTTTTAGAATATAAATACCATGGAAGCATCATAACACGAGAAGCAAAATGCACGAATGAGATCAGAACTAGAATAGGCAAAGCAAAAGCGGCTTTCAGGAGAAAGATACAACTACTTACAGGGAATATAAGGGAATATATCCGCAAGAAGTTAATAAAATGCTACGTATGGAGTATAGCATTGTATGGGGCAGAAACATGGACGCTAAAGAAAAATGACATCAAATACTTGGAAAGCTTTGAAATGTGGACTTGGAGGAGAATGCTGAAGATAAAATGGACAGATAGGATGAAAAACGATGAATTCTACGAAGAATAGGAGAGAAGCGAATGATTATACAGACTATCAGAAAGAGGAAGGCTAACTGGGTTGGACATTACCTGAGGAGAGAGACTATAATTAAAGACGTGTTAGAAGGAAAACTAGATGGGAAAAGGGAAAGAGGTAGGAAAATGTTTCAGCTGATAGACGATTTGAAAGGGAAAGAGAGTTATCAAGATATAAAGAGGACAGTGGAAAATAGGAGTATATGGAGAACCAGGTTTAACCAAGAATAATCACGGACCTGTCTACGGACAGACTACCTATGATGATGATATTTTAATATTTCATTGCCACCAGGCGTATGGCCTTCTTGTAATGTGCAAAGTTAACTAAATAAATAAATAAACAAATAAAAAAGCTATTCGCCTCCAAATGATATCTTCGACAGTTGGAGATAAAGAAATACACCAAAAAATGCAACTAAAATCTCGAAGATGCTGGCCAATGTCACTTAGGACATTACAATCTAATTTGGAAAATCACTCAAAGATCTTCTTCACACGTTCAGTCCAGAAATCGATTTTTCGTAGTTTAGAGTCATTTATGTATTTCGCAGTAATAATTCTAACACTTTTTCCTTGCAGAAAAACGTTGCTGTTGAGAGATTTATAAAAATATCTGCGAAGTATGTTAGCTTCTGCGGCTACGAAATATTTGTTAGCAGACCGGATAGATGAAATGGATATTTAACAATAAACCGATTTTGCTGCGAAGTTCAAACATTAATACATGATAGCCGACTCAAAACTGTGCATAAAAATTGTGTCCAGTTCTCAATCACAATTTCCTCAGAAAGAATTTTAAGTAATATGAAATTAATGCTCCTAACTTTTATGGAATTTGCAATGTTAACTGTTTCACCCGAAACATTTTAGTGATTGGGGTATATCGTTTGTTTCTGCATTCTATAGCTGATACTTCACCGCAACATGCATTGCGAGGCAAACCTACTCGATAAAAAAAGAAAGACGAGAGAGAGAGTGAGAGAGAGACTTGGAATGGGAGGAAATTCGCCGAAGGGTTTGACGCGTTCGGAGAGAGGAAAGGAAACGCAATCTAAAAAACATCCTGTTTGTAGGGGCGGGAATAGGGTGGGTCGGATAATGGCTTTCCTTTGGATATGCGGGGCGCGTGGCATGGTCCCTCCTCGGATGACCTGCCTCTGGTTGCATTCCCTCTCATCACCCGTGGGACCGTCTGATTGTACAATGCGGCGGAGCAGAGGATGAGAGGGGAAAATATAATGCCCCGGGGATTTATTGGAGAAGGGTTAAACGCATGGCAGTGTGCTTATATTCCCGATCGAGGGTGAAGAATTGATGTGTGGATGAGTGTGCATTTGCGCACGCGCCTCCGTTTGGTGCCCTCTGAGCCAGGGGTAAGTGTTCGTGTGAGGCAGTGATTCTAGGGAAAAAGTTTTTTAAGGTTGAGCGTGCGGCGAAATGTGTACATGGAAGGATTAAAAATGGTCCCCGTTATGGCAGTGGGAGCCAACCGGCACGAAATAGAAAATTTGGTCCCCAGAGACAAGGATAGTATAGGTTGATGGGCTGATGGAACCACCTTCCCAATTGAATCTCGATTCGATAAATTTGACGAATGACATCTGGTGCCTATTAATATATTTTTGAAGTAGACTCACATTGCCCAAAATATTAGTTTTCCAGATAGTGAGAGAGTGTGTTACTTTCAAGGGGACTGGATGAATACGTAGCGGAGGTATTAATAAGTTGAATCCAATTATTTAAGAGGCTCATTCAAGGAAATCCTCCATCCATATTGCCAAAGAGATTCGGGAAATTTCAGTAGTATAATTGTCGAATTTACCAGGGTCACAGAGTGGCCAATAAGCGAATGTAGAAATTCTTCGAATTGCCCAAATCGACCGACATCTCACAGACTGAAGAATAATAATTTTCAAATGAAGATTGTGAAAATATTCCCTCCTACTTCAAGGAGGCGCAGTGGAGATTAAAACATCAGTCAAACCTCGATTTATCGCGGAAATTTGCTTGTCGTTAGCCTTGGCACTATAGCGAGGGAAGTTGTAAATCGAGGTATAAGAAGCTTTTATTTGGTAAACTTGGCTCAAACGCTTGCATTTGTGTGGTATTCCATTGATTAAGAAACAGCGCATAAGCCCACATCATGTTTTTGGCACATTAACTTAGCACGGCTGCCACACATTTTTGAGGATTCTCTGGACGCACATGGCGGATAAAGTAAATACAATAGTAAAGGCTAGGAAAATTTACTTAGATTAATGCAATTGCACAGTATACTGAAAAAGGAGAGCAATGTGGTACAGTAAGTTAAAATGAACTTATGCACGTATTTTAAACTTCGCACTATATTTTAATCTCACTGCTTACGTGTAAATTACTTTTCTAGTTTATTTAAATTTCATTTTGTCGCTCATTTTACAAATGGCAATGTCCTAGGTTATTACATCATCATCATCATCATCATGCTTCTGTCCGAAGACAGGTTTTAACTGAATCGCTGCCTCCATTTCTCTCTCTCCCTAGAAGCCTCTTTTATACCTCTATAAGTAGTATATCCCTGCTTTATATTATCTAATATTCCCATTCTTTTTCTCCCTCTTCCTCTTTTTCCTCTAATTTTTCCTTCTAAGATCGTCCTTTGTAAACACTGTCTTCTCAATATGTGCCCTATCCAATTTGCTTTTCTTTTCCTGATTGTTTTTATTAGCATCCTATCTTCTCCCACCATTTCTAATACTTCTTCGTTTCTCTTCCTCTCTGTCCATTTCACTTTCATCATTCTTCTCCATACCCACATCTCAAAACTTTCTAAATATTTTTCCTCCTTTCTCCTTATCGTCCACGTCTCTGCACCATAAAGAGCTATGCTCCATATGTAGCATTTTGCTAATTTCTTCCTTGTTTCTAGATTTATTTTCTTGCTTGTGAGAAGCTCCTTCTTCTCGTTAAATGCTGCTTTTGCCATTGCAATCCTACTTCTGATGTCCTGTGTACTACTTCCATCCTGTGCTAAAATACTGCCGAGATATTTGAAAGTACTTACTTGTTCCAATTTTTGGCCATTTACCATTATATTTAATTCTTTATGTTCCTTTGAAACCACCATGACTTTCGTTTTTTCTGTATTGATCTTCATTCCATATTGTTGGCCAACCTCAACTAGTCTGTCTGTCATCCTCTGAAGCTCTTTCTCGCCTTCTGCTATTAAGCCCTGATCATCTGCGTATTTAATGGTGGTAATACTTTCACCTCCTATCTTAAATCCTTTCTCTTCCATCAACGCTTCTTCTGTTATTGTTTCTGCATACATATTAAATATCGCTGGTGAAATAGGACAACCCTGCCTCACTCCCCTCCCTATTGAAGTACTTTCTGTTTCTTCTCCTTCAACCCTGACTCTAATCTTTTGATCAAAGTAAAGGTTTTTAAGCAGTCTTTTATCTTTCCAATCTATTCCTATTTTGTTTATAATACCCAGCATCTTATCCCATTTCACTCGGTCAAAAGCTTTCTCCCAATCTACAAAACAAAAATACATATCTTTATTGACTTCTAGCGCTCTTTCTATCATCATCCTCATACATCCTATAGCATCTCTAGTCCCCCTTCCTCTTCTAAAACCAAACTGATTATCTTGCAGCTCCTTTTCTATTTTACATTCAATTCTTTTGGTTATTATTCTGGTTAGAACTTTAGCTGTATGAGAAATTAAACTAATAGTTCTGTAATCCTTACAACATTTTGCATTGTTCTTTTTCTCCAGTGGTACCATCACGACATCTAAAAAATCTTCAGGCCATACGCCAGTATCATATACTTGGTTAAAAAATTTTGTGAGTTGCTTAACTGCTTTAGACCCCAAAACCTTAAGAACGTCCACGGGTATATCATCACTCCCAACTGCCTTTCTTCTTTTCATGTCATCAATTGCTCTTTTAACTTCAGACTCGAGAATACTTGGTCCTAGCTGATCTTCTTCCACATCCTCTTCTTCATTTAATTCAATATTTCTTGGCTTTCCTTCTTTGTCATACAGAACCTCAATGTATTCTTTCCAGACATTCTTTACATTGTCTGGCTCCGATACTATTTTACCACTTTTGTTCATGATTCCTTTACGTCCTATCTTTCTTGCTTTTTTCTTGAATAATTCCCTTGCTTTGCTATACATGAGGTCTGTTCTACAAATTCTTTCACATTCGACAATCTCCTCGCATTTCTCATTTATCCACTGTTCTCTGGCTTTATCTGTTTCCCTTCTTAAAGCATTATTTAACTCCTTGTACTTTCTTTGGCCTTCTTCAGTGTTTATGTTCTTCCACTTTCTCCGCTCTTCCATTTTTTGCAGCATGGCTGCTGTGATCCAGGGTTTTTTGTTTCTTTCACCCGTTATCTTTCCTACCTTCTTTTCCATTACATCTTTAATGTTGCTATGGATGTATCTCCACTCCTCATCTACATTCTTCCTATTTTCTTCATCTCTCTCCCCCAACCTTTCCTCCAGCTCAGTCATGATAGCCTCCTTGTTTTTAAGGAGTTCCTCTAAGTTCCATTTCTTGTTAACTCTTACGTTTCTCTTAACGCTCTTCAGTCTACATTGTATATTTGCCACCAAAAGGTTGTGGTCAGAATCGATATCTGCCCCTGGTAGTGTTTTCACATTTTTAATGCTATTTCTAAATCTTTCATTGACTAGTATGTAATCTATCTGGTATCGTCTCTGGTCTCCTGGGCTTCTCCATGTGTAAAGTCTCCGCTGGTGATGCTTAAACCATGTATTAGTTACAATTAATCTATTTCTATGGCAGAATTCCACAAGTTTATCCCCTCTTTCATTTCTCTTCCCTAGCCCATATTTCCCCACTATGTTATCTTCCTGTCCCTCTCCGACTACACTGTTCCAATCTCCCATTACTATGGTGGTGATCCTTCCTTTTCCCTCCTCCTCCAATATCTCCATAATCTGTTCATACATTTCATCTACTTCGTCGTCGCCAGCATTAGTCGTTGGCATATACACTTGAATTATAAGCATTTCCACTGGCTCCATCTGAAGTTTTACGGCTATTAATCTATCATTAACTGTCACTACCTTGCTAATTCTTTCAGCTATCTCTTTTCTCATTATAATCCCCACTCCCCTTTCCTTTTTCTCCCCTCCTGAGTAAATAATCTTAAATTCGTCTGAATTTATCTCGCCTTCTCCTTCCCACCGAACTTCACTAAGACCTACTATACCTACATTATTCCTTCTCATTTCCCTTTTTATGTTCTCTAGTTTACCCCCTGAATTCATAGTCCTAACATTCCATGTGCCTATTCTTAATTTCTCACCACTTGCTTTCCTATTAATGTTAAATTTCCTCTGTGCATCCCCTAGGGTAGTCCCCACCCGGAGATCCGATTGGGGGACTATTTTACCTCCGGAATATTTTACCCCAGAAAGATCCATAGAGGTATTTCAGCTTTTCAGCCTATCATGGGAAATATAATGAGGTAGTTTCCCCTTGCTTTCCTCATCGCAGTTTCACAGAGTGATTACCCATCTGTAGCTGTTCAGATCCACATGATCACCACCTACAGAGGTACTGTGCAAGCTGCTGCCCTTGCACAGGGGGATGTAAAACCCCCAAGACTGCTTCTTAGTCTGACTCTTCCCCTCAGACCTTTCCGGCTTGGATGGTCCTACCAGGAGAATTATCTCCCGCCGGCATAGCTCTTTGGTTCGTAAGAGTACACAAACCCTCCCACCTCTGTAAGGTTATGCAGTCCTTAGGGAGGCGGTTATTACATACTTCATTAAATTATTGTAGTCAGAGTTCTCCTCGAGATATCGACGAATGTTCTGAAGGCATATTTCAGCCTCCTAAGCTGTAACATACTCTCGCGTGTGTTCCAAAACTTTCTCGGTATTTATTTCTTCAAAAGCAGTTTCCTCAGCATTGACTGCAAAAAAATCTTCAGCAGTAAAAATGCATTCGCAATTTAGAGATTTTTCATGGTGAATCATTAACTCTTGAATGGACTGTTTTCTGGTGAGTTGTATAGAATGTTTTGAGAAATTCTCTGTGTGCCTATCAGTTACTTACAGCTCCCGGCGAAACTTCATCCCATGACAGTTTGATCATGTATAAAACACCATTCAAGGACAACTCAATTCAACAGTATTTTGTAATTAACTGTAATTAACAGTATTTTTATTTCAGTCTCTAGCATTTAATTCCCTTAGTGATGCCTGTTGTGTGCCATAATGGTCCTATTAATCAAGAGGCTAGAGAAGGACAGTGCAATTGGGCGGCCGGAACTCGAGTCTCACATACGAATGTAAAAGTTTTCTGATGAGATGCGTTGTTTGGAAGCAAAGATATACTGCGCTTTATCATTTTCATTTCTATGTTAAAGTTTTTAGGTTACTCATTAAATTCAATTGTAATCATTCATTCTGTACTATTTTGTCTGTAATTCATGTGAAGCGATGGTTTGAAATCCTTCAAGGATCGAGGTTTTGCAACCCTTCCAATCACAGTCCAATTCTCACTTCCATCTGGAATTTTACAGAACGCAGAAGTGACCCTGGCTTTTATTTTTCACAGCCTTTCACAGACACAACTGAAATAGTTTTTAGGGCTGTTTCTATAAAAGGTAGTCCAATCCATATAATAAAAAAAAATTTTTTCAATCATATGTTATTAAAATTTCAAAATTCCTTTTTCGTCCTTCTTCAATTCCTTCTTTATCAACGTAGTTTTGAAGATTAAGCAATACCTTTGTTGCGATAAATAATATACGATATCGAAAATAAACAAATGTTTTTCGTTGATATTGTGTCAATGAAGTCATACGAATATATAGAAATTAATATTACTGCATTTTTGAGTCATTGAGGAAAGCGAAAGTAAAGTGCCTTTTTAATATTTTACTTAAGAAAGAAAAATAATATTTTTAAGAATAAATTTTCATGAAATCACGTTTTATCTGCACTGAAAAGTGATAAATTAATCTAAAATACACATAATTGAATGTTTCTTACCCTCCGTTGGTCGCGCGGTGAACGAAACCCTCGCATCGGGAATAAACACTCTCTCTTGTTTTTCTATACGACTTTCGGGATTGTTATAACTTCCTGAAAGTAATCGAATTTATATCACATGCTATCGCATATATTTTTTGTTCGTGGGTAGCAAAATTAGGGATGCATATAATTGAGATGGAAATTCCAATTCACCAGCCGTCGATAGTGTTACATTTGTTATGTACCGGTCTACTCACCATATTGAAATTTTACAATTAATTTTTTTATATTATTATATCAATTTCCGCATTTTTTCTAGTGTTTAATTTTGTTATAAATGTGTATTAGAGTATTTTACATTATTATTTAATAATAATGAAATGTTTATGAAAAATATATTAAAGGTTTTTCCATTTATATTTTTACTTACACAGTATTTAAGGATACGAAATTGTGGAAGAAAAGGCTTAAATGATATAACAAATAATTATCTTTACCGCAAGGAAGAAAGGAAGGAAACATCCTGGTGGGTGATCGTGGCGGCCCTCATAACCCGCGACCAACAGCGTCACAAAATACAGTGTGACCAATTGCGGGTTAATTAGGTAAAAATAAATTTCGGCATATAAAAGTTGTTTAGCCTAATGCTAAAGGAATATGTCTTCATTTATGTCTTTTCCACAACATTTACGTGGCCAATACTGTTTTTATTTATGGAAATTTATTCTATTTGAGTCTTAAATTTATTGTTTACTTTTAGTGCATATTAAATTAGGATTCATCATTTTTTTCTTTTGAATGATTTTTTAACTTAATACTTAGTTCACGCATCCGTCTTAATTTACTGTCAATTGATCTAGTTTTTATATAGGTAATAAACATGCATTTTTGAAGTAAAGCATAGTTGTTTTTGCCCTGAAGCGTACATTAGGGAGACATAGAGGCCACTCCTCCTAACCAATAATTCCCCATTGCCTCTCGCCCACCGCGAGATAAATCAGGATCGTAATCCCCGCGGTTGGAGAGGGACTTCTGTATTTGTGCATTCACAGACGTATGGCGGCTAGCGGGGTCGCGCTTTACCGAGTGATTATCAATCATCAACCCCCCCATATATATCTGGTCAGTTTCAAACGTTTAGGAATAATAATTATTATTCCGAATAATTATAAAAAACTAATTATTTTGCCTGGCTATGCGTCTTTTGTCAAGTGTAATACTGGCTGATTTGTGTGTTCTCCTCATTTTCGGTACCTCGTTCTCTTAGTTTATAAATACACAAATACATAAATAGAAAGCAGGGCTACCTCAGAGAAATATTACTTTCGCAGGATTCGTGCCCGCTGCCGCTTAGAGCAGCGGGAGAGTAGTAGGCCAGCGCCCTAACCACCAGACCACCCTCAGGATATGGAGAAAAAATTTCTGTTGATTACATATTCAGGTTCCAGAAATTTGGAAAACTGGAAAATAAAATATATAAATCAAATAAGAAAATTATGATTACTGACGGAGATTATCATCTACAATACTTCACATAAAATAACATAATAAAATATATCGAAAACTGTCCAAAATAAAATATTCACCATATTGAGTAAACAATGAATTTATTGTAATAAAAATGGGGAAACCTCCTTATTACCATAAAAATAATTTAAAAAAACACAAATACACACCGGTTTAGGGGAAATTACTCTACGTCAGGTACCGAAAATTCACACAAACTCATTCACTCCGGGTTTAGGGGAAGTACTCACACGCGCACGAATCACGCAAGCAATAAACCACGCAGATGTACTTCTTTTTTTAAAGAAAGCTTAAATACATTTATCGAAATCAATGATTCTATCCACAGTAGGCATATCGTAAAAAACGAAGAAATGCGGATTGTAGAGAGTATATATACACCGGGGACTAGAGAGAGGAGAAGATAGGTATCGGAGGGGGGAAGATAGGTAGGGGATGGGGGAAGATATGTAGGGCAGGAGGAAGATGGGTAGAGGAGGGGGGATGATAGGTAGGGGATGGGGGAAAAAAGGTAGGAGAGGGGGAATGATAGGTAGGGGAGGGGGAATGATAGGTAGGGGAGGGGGAATGATAGGTAGGGGAGGGGGAAGATAGGTAGAGGAGGGCGGAAGATTCGTAGGGGAGGAAGATAGGTGGGGGTGGGGAAAGATAGGTAGCGGTGGGGGAAGATAGGTAGGGAGGGGGGAAGATAGGTAGTGGAGGGAGGAAGATAGGTATGGGAGGGGGGAATATGTGGGGGTTAGACAGGTAGGGGAGTGGGAAGATAGTTAGGGGAGGGGGGGAAATAGGTAGGGGAGGGGGGAAGAAATTGTCGCAGTGAGACGGTTCTAAAGTCCGTTGGAATGGTCGTTGCAAGAAAGGGAAAGCAGTGTAGTGTCAACATTGAATATTTGAAGGTATTTATTTTTTGCAATAGTAAATTACACTCCTGATATATCGCATAAGTAGCAAAGAAACTAATTTATAAAGCATCTGAATGGATGTGAAATATTCGAAGAGCAGACTAAATTTGTGAAAACGATGGAAATAGGGCTGACTGACTGAATCAATTAACGGGAAAGTTACTTTGGAGGCGTATAAAGCCTGATGAAACCATTTGAGTGATATAATTATTAGAATCCTGCACACTCCGAATTATGTTTCACCGGTAACTGTATTGTATTTGTAATTCGAATATTGCATACCTCCAGTGGCGGATCAAAGGAGAGTCGATGGAGGCGATCACTCTCCCCTTGAACGACCACATCGCCCTCCACTGGATGCGTTCTTAAATTCATTCCGCGGAATATTCCTTACTTCTACACCGAAGATGAAGTCTGTATAACAAGGGAAAGAAAGATTCTGATGGGGATAGGGATTTTCAAAATGTACGGTAGTGGGCAGAGACGGAATCAAGAAGGGGGAATTGCCTTTGGGGCGTTCGCCCCCCTCCTTTGGAAGTTTCTGCATTTACCCCTGCACATCGCATCATACACGAAGGAAAAAGAGAGTTGTGAGTACAGATAAGTAAAAAGGAAGACGGGATGGCCGCTGACAGTCAACTAGTGTCACTTTTCCAATTTCCTCGTCATTTGCTGCAGCGGTGTAGACTCCGTTTTACTCGTCCGCTGGTGTTCTCCTAGTCAACGTGTGTCGAGTATGACACTTTGTATGGGAATTCACTGTACGTTACTCGGTGCAAGATAATTTGCTTGCTTGATACGCTTCGTCTAATCTGAGATATCGCGTGAGTACTCTGTCGAATGAATCGATCGATGGATTCTCTCGTTTTCGTTGGCGGTCTCTTTGGCTTAAGATAGGCACCAAGGGTGAGACAATTTTTGAAGAAGTTAAGAGTTATTTCAAGAAAAACAACATTCCACTAGAAAATATAATAGCTTGTGCAACTGATGGTGCTGCTTTTATGGTAGGTAGATACAGAGGATTCATTGCTCATTTAAAATATTCTGTACCTGAAGTTTTTTGCATACACTGCGTGGTTCACCGTCAACATTTGGTTGGAAAAAAACTTGGGAAGACTTTTGCATGATGTCCTTGCTATTGTAGTAAAGGCTATCAGCTTTATCAAATCTAGTGCACTTCAAGATCGTCTTTTCCGACAACTTTGTGAGGAAAATGAAGAAGATTTTGAACGCCTACTATTGCATACAGAGGTCCGATGGTTATCAAAAGGTAATTAATAAAGGCTATCAGCTTTATCAAAACAAGTGCACTTCAAGATCGTTTTTTTCGACAACTTTGTGAGGAAAATGAAGAAGATTTTGAACGCCTACTAATGCATACAAAGGTCCGATGGTTATCAAAATGTTTTGCTGAAATTTGGGACAGTGTTGTATCATTTCTAAATGATAAGCAGCTTGGAGAGCAGATCGTTCTGGCTAAATGTGACATATATTATCTATCTGATATATTTGACAAGCTGAATTTGTTGAAAAAACAGTTACAAGGAAAGATCTGTAATCTTATATCTTGTAAAGATGCCATTACTGCTTTCCTTGGAAAACTCAATTTATTTTTTGGAGTAGTATTGGACGTCGTGAGTTCATACAATTTCCATATTGCTGTATTTGTTGAGCATTTGAAGAATTTGCACAGTGATATGCAATGTCCGTTCAGCGACCTGCTAGAGATGAATATTCCAGATTGGGTGGTGAATCCGTTTGGTGTAAATGCGGTTGATGTTGACATTACATTACAAGAATGTATGGTTGAGTTGCAGACTGATATAATAGCTCAAGCTAGATTCAAAAACGGCAAACAGAATTTCTGGATAAGTAATGAAATAAGTTTCCACAACTCTGGGAGAAGGCAAAGTTGTTTTTTAACGGATTTCCCACTTCTTATTTGATTGAATCTGCGCTTAGTCGAGTTCTTCACCTGCAATCTAAAACTCGTAACCATCTTGATATTGTGAAGAGAGGTCATCTTCGATTATCTCTAACATCGCTGCAACCAGAAATTAATTAAAAATTATATGGCGCAATGCTTTTCTTATGGGAAAATATACAAATTTCGTTATTTCTGGAGTCGAACCCATGTTACTTAGGTGATACGTCTTATTTTATATTTAGGTTTCTCCATCATACCTACAAAAACTGAAAATTTTAGCTATCTGGCTCTTGTAGTTTGGGGTGGACATAAGTATCCTCCTTTATCATTATATATAGACGTTCCTTACAGAGGAGGAGGATATCATCATACATAGACGTTCCTTACAGAGGAGGAGGAGGATATAACATACTAGTTGAAGGTGCTTGCATGCTGCAAGCATTTCATTTTACCATGAAAAAACATTATTTTTTCAGAGAAATATGTCGTCATGGTAAATATTTCTTTAATTCAAAACATTTCTCTACGGGACCGATTTTCGTTTTTTCTTATGGAACAATAATGGAGTAAAACAATAGCTAATTTTTGCGATTTTAGGAATATTATTATTTTAACACATTGAGTCTAAAAGTGCTACACGTTTCTGCGAAATTTTATATTTGTAGCACATTTAGAAGTGAAAAAAACATTTATCTAATTGTTAAAATTTAAATAATTTTTAACAAACGCATTAAGAATTTCATGGATTCATTGAAATATTTTTTCGTTTATATAGACTAAACTCTAAAAAACCTAAAATTTTCAGCTCTCTAACTCACCCCGTAGTATCTAAACATTTACCTATTTGTTTAACTTTTAAGAATTTTTAAATGCCAAACAAATTAAGATATCAAAAATTGTATATTCCCTTTTTCGTTTCTTTACAAATTCTGCCTCTAAAAAAAATTTCAGCTCCGTAGCACATTAGGAAATACATAATCCTCGATAATTTATTTAAACAATTGCGAATTTTTAACGGCCGCATGGTTGCACTTATTCAAGATTTCCGTTTTTTCTATTCGGTTTTGCAGGAAATACTACCTAAGAAAAATTTCGAATCTCCAGCTCAACTGGAAGTACCTAAACATTAATATCCTCCTGTTATCATTATACGTATATAGACGTTTCATACAGAGGATGAGGAGGAGGATATAACAGATAACATATAACATACAAGTAGTTGGTGCTTGCATTCTGCGAACATTTCATCTGATCCTGATAAACATTAATATTTCATAGAGATATAGCATTATTAGAAATATTTTTTTAATTGAAAATATTTCAACTCTGCACCCAATTTCTATCTTTCCTTATTGAACAATATTTAATTTAAACAAAGCCTTAAATTTGCAATTTTAAGAATATTATACTTTATCCATTGTAAGGTGCTAATTCCACACTTTTTTTGTCAAATTTTGAAGTTGTAGCACATCTAGAAGTGAAATAATATTTATTTAATTGTTTAAATTTCAAAAGTTAAATGCGGCCGCAATAACACTTTGTTGGAGCTTTTCAAATGTTTGTTAGTTAAATGCACTGAGCTCTACTTAACTTTAAAATTTCAGCTTCTTAGCTTGCCCCAAAGTACCTAAACATTTATCTATAACTTTAAAATTTAAGAATTTTTAACAGCCAAAGAAATTTAAATATAAAAATTTTTATAATTTTTTGTTTCGTTTTTTCACAAAATTTACCGGTAAAAAAATTTCAGCTTCGTAGCACATTCGATAATACATAAACCTCAAAAATATATTTAAACAATTGCGAATTTTTAGCGATCGAATTTTTGAACTTTTTCAAAATTTCCTTCTTTTTTTCTATTTATAATTTTCTACAAAATGATTTAAAAAACTCGAACCTACAGCATATAGTGTAGTATAACTTTAATGTTCAAATGGGTTTAAAACAACCCCTAAATTAAACAATTTTAACATTTTTGATTTTTATAGTTGGTTATAAGAAAAATTCTATAATCATGCAAAAATGTCAGCTTCCTAAACTTATTAGATTGGTCTACACATTGGATTACGTTTTCCCATGCTAACTTATGGGAGATATTTCGGGATCTCTGGAGTCGAACCCAAGACACTGTAAGCAAAAGTGACGATAATTCCTAATAGATATTGCGGCCATCTAGCAACACTGAGAATTTCATTATTCTAGCTTACTGGCAAGGCCCAAAACTAATTTACAAAATGGCGCAATGATTTTCTTATGGGAAAAAATGCAAATTTCGGAATTCCTAGAGTCGATCTCATGTCACTTAGGTGAGAAGTCTCATTTTATCTGTAGGTTTTTCCATCATATCTACAAATACAAAAATTTTCAGATCTCTAGTTCTTGTAGTTTTGGCTGGACATTAGTATCCTCCTGTTATATACAGAGACGTCTATATATAATGATAGGAGGATACTAATGTTTAGGCACTTCCAGATGAGCTGTAGATTCAAATTTTTTTTTGTTACGATTTTGTGCAAAACCGACTAGAAAAAAGAAAATTGTGAAAAAGTGCCATAATGCAGCCGATAAAAATTCGCAATTTTTTAAACAATATTTCAAGGTTTATGCATTTCCATATGCGCTACAGAGCTGAAATTTTTTAAGGTAAGATTTGTAGAAAAATGAAATAAAGATTATATAAATTTTGATATTTTAGTTTGTTTGGCAGTTAAAAATTCTTAAAATTTAACCATATTGGTAAATGTTTCGACACTACGTGGGGAGTTAGGTTGCTGAATTTTTAAATTATTTAGAGTTTAGTCTATGTAAACGAATAAAATTTCATTGTATCAATGAAATCGTTATTGCGGCGTTTAAAAATTATTTAAATTAAAATAGTTAGATAAATGTTATTTAACCTCTAATTGTCCTATAAATTAAAAATTTTGAAGAAATGTGTGGTATTATTTACCCAATGTGGGAAAAGTATAAAATTTCCAAAATTGCAATTTTAGGTAGTATATGCAAATAAACGAATTAGGGATTATACATATTTTGATATTTTAATTTGGTCGGCACTTAAAAATGTTTAAATTTTAAACCAATAGGTCAATGTTTAGATACTACGGGGCAAGTTAGAGAGCTGAAAGTTTCCAGTTATTTAGAGTTTAGTCTATTTAAACGAATAAAAATTTCAATGTATCTATGACATTCTTATTGCGGCCGTTAAAAATTATTGAAATTTAAACAATTAGATAAATGTTATTTCAAGTGTAAATGTGCTACAAAATTAAATTTAGGCATAAATATGTGGCATTATTAATCCAATGTGGAAAATGTATAATATTAATAATATTGCAAAAAATTATCAATTGTTTTTCTCCATTATTGTTCCATAAGGAAAAAAAGAATTTGGTCCCTATGAGAAATCGTTTGAAATAAAGAAATATTCCCCATGATGAAATATCTCTCAAAAAAATTAATGTTTTTTCAAGGTGACATGAAATGCTTTCAGTATGCAATACACTAGTATATTATATCCTCCTCCTCCTCTGTAAGAAACGTCGATATATAATGATAACATATAGGATGTTACTAATGTTTAGGCACTTCTAGATGAGCTGTAGTTTCGAAATTTTTTTCTTAGGTAGGATTTTTTGCATAACCGACTAGAAAAACGAAAATCTTGAGGAAGTGCAAAATTGCGGCCGCTAAAAATTCCATATTGTTTTAACAAATTTTCAAGGTTTATGTATTTCCGAATGAGCTACGGAGCTGAAAATGTTTTTAGATGTAGGATTTATAAAAAAACGAAATATTGATTATAGATATTTTGATATTTTAATTTTTTTGGCAGTTAAAAATTCTTAAAATTTAAACAAATAGATAACTGTTTAGGTACTACGGGATGAGCTAGGAAGCTGAAATTTTCAATTGTTTACAAAGTAGTGCATTTGCATAAATAATCATTTGAAGCTCTCCATAAATATAATGCAGCGGCCGTTAAAAAGGTTTTAAATTTTAACAATTAGAGGGATATCATTTCATTTAAGAAGTTCTACAACTTTAAAATTTGGCAGAAATGTGTAGCATTTGCACCCCATAATGGAGAAAGTATAAAATTCATAAAATTGCAAAGGTTGGGGATTGTTTTAATCTATTATTTTAAATAAGGGAAATGCGAAAATCGCTGCGGAGGTGAAATCTTTAGAATTAAAAAAATATTTGTAATGATGAAATATCTGTCTGAAAAATGATTGTTTTTTCAATGTGAGATGAAATGCTTGCAGAATGCAAGCACCATCTACTAGTACGTTATATCCTCCTCCTCTGTAAGGAACGTCTATATATAATGATATATAGGAGGATACTAATATTTATGGCTTTCCAGATGAGTAGGGAATGATTTTGTGGAAAACCGACTAGAAAAAACGAAAATCTTGAAATATTGCAAAAATGCGGCCGCTAAAAATTCGCAATTGTTTAAACAAATTTTTAAGGTTTATGTATTTTCGAAAGTTCTACGAAGCTGAAATTATTTTTAGAGTTTGCATTTGTAAAAAACCGAAATAGAGATTTTACAAATTTAAAATTTGGCTAAAATGTATAGCATTATTATCCAAATATGGAAAATGTATAATATTCCTAAAATTGTAAAAATTAGTGTTTTTTTACTTCATTATTTTTCGGTAAGGAAAAAACCAAAATCGGTCCCGATGATAAATATTTTGAATTAAAGAAATATTTACCATGATGAAACATCTCTCTGAAGATGAATGTTTTTTCAATGTGAGATCAAATGCTTGAGTATGCAAGCACCTTCTACAAGTATGTTATATCCTCCTCTGTAAGGAACGTCTATATGTAATGATATATAACATACTATTAGAAGGTGCTTGCATACTGAAAGCATTTCATCTCACCTTCAAAAAACATAAAATTTTCTAAATGAAATTTCATCATGGGAAATATTTCTTTAATTTAATATATTTCTCTTCTGCACCTATTTTCGTTTTTTCCTTATGGAACACTAATGGTGTAATTCAATCACTAATATTGGAAATTTTAGTAATGTTAGACGTTTTTCATATTAGATTGATAAAGCCCCATATTTCTGCCTATTTTTAAATTTGTTACCCATTTAGAACGGTAATAACATTTATCCAATTGTTTAAATTTAAATAATTTTTAACGTCTGCAATACAATTTTATGGAGACATTGAAATTTTTATTCATTTATACAGATAACGCTGTAAATAACTATAAAATTTTAAGAACTTTATACCTTTTCCATTATGGGGTAACAATGCTACACATTTTTGTCAAATTTTAATGTTGTAGCACTTCTAGAAGTGAAATAATATTTTTTCAATTGTTTAAGTTTTAAGCATTTTTAACGGCCGCAGCAATATATTTATGGAGAGCACAATGTGCTCGATAGAATATTTGCGTTACCATAGCTCCGTAACTTTAGTTTACGTCATATGATCATAAGAAAAAAATACTTAAAATCAAACGTTATGCCCTCATGATTGGGCACCTGCTCATTTTCCTTTATGTGTCAGAGAACATCTAACAAAAAGTGAAAGATTTGGTGCAAGGTGGATAGGATGAGGCGGACCCACGGCTTGCCCCCTGATCAACTGACCTAAATCCCATGGATATTTGTAATTGGAACTATTTGAAATGCTTGGTTTACACAACTACCGCCGATACCGTGGAATAACTGCATCAACGTGTTCTACATCGTTGTCAGCAAATATAACCCATGTATTTTTGAAAAAGTATGAGCGTCAATGATGGGAAGAACGGAAAGGTGTACTCAGATGAATGGGCAATATTTCGAACATCTGCTGTAACAAATATAGACAATAAAACATTTTGAACTGATTTATCAGAATTGTACAACTGATCATGATAATACAAAGTAAAGATTTTCTTTTGCATCTTTTATTCATCACTGTTACAGTACAGCCAACTTTTGTCGTCTTTTATGCGAATTTCTTAATAAGAATATCCTTTAAAAAAATAACTAAACTTGTTAGAAGAACAAACGGCGCGAATCAAGCAAGCATTCGTGAGCTAATACAATCAGTAACCGACATTACCAAACGTTTTCATGGTAACTGCACAATGTGCTCGATAGAATATTTGCGTTACCATAGCTCCGTAACTTTAGTTTACGTCATATGATCATAAGAAAAACTTAAAATCAAACGTTCTGCCCTCTCTCAAAATATTTGCCATTATTTTTTTAACACCCCGTGTATATATATATATATATATATTAGTAGAAGGTGCTTAGATTCTACAAGCATATCATCTCACCTTGAAAATACATTCATTTTTCTGACATATTTCATCATTATAAATATTTTTTTAATTCTAAATATTTCACCTCTGCAACGACTTTCGTTTTTCCATTATGTAAAAATAGTTTATTAAAACAATCCCCAAACTTGGCAATTTTAAGAATTTTATACTTTCTCCATTATGAGGTACTAATGTTACGCATTTCTGCCAAATTTTAAATTTGTAGCACTTCTAGAAATGAAATTATATTTTTCTAATTGTTTAAAATTTAAACATTTTTAACGGCCGTCGCAATATATTTATGGAGAGATTCAAATGTTTATTTGTGCAAATGCACTACTCTGTAAATAACTTGAAAATTTCAGCTTCCTAGCTCATCCCGTAGTTCCTAAAAAGTTACCTATTTTTTTAAATTTTGAATTTTTAACTGCTAAACAAATTAAAATATTAAAATTTTTATGATCCGTATTTCGTTATTTTACAAATCCTACATTGAAAAAAAATCAAACTTGTATAATCTCTATTTCGTTTTTTTACAAATTCTACCTATAGATAAAATTTCAGCTCCTTAGCACATTTGGAAGTATATAAACCGTGAAAATCTATTTAAAAATTCAAATTTTTAGCGGCCGCATTGTTGAACATTCCAGGGTTTTCGTTTTTTCTAGTCGCTTTTGTCCTCCCAGCAAAAAAATTCAGCTTTTTTTCACATTGGGAATTACAAATCCCTAAATATATGGTTCAACAATTACGAATTATAAGCGGGAGCATTGTTGAAATTTTTCAAAATTTCTCTTATTCCGTATATAATTTGCTACAAAATGTTTTAAAATAGTCGAATCTACTACCTATAGTTTCCAAGATAAAAATTATTAAACTTTAATTTAAAACTTGGGCTAAAACAACCCCAAAAAGTTATAATATTAAAAAAATTCGATTTTTATAATTGGTTGTGAGCAAAATCTAATATTCCTGCGAAATTTCAGCTTCCTAAACCACTTAGATTGGTGTACACACTTGAAGAACTTTTTCCCATGGTAACTTATGGGAGATATTCCGGGGTATCTAGGTTCGAACCCGGGACACTGTAAGCAAAACTAATAATAATTCATAATACATATTGCGGCCATCTAACAACACTGATAAATTCATTTTTCTAGCTTATGGCAAGTGCTCGAAATTGATTTAAAAATATGGCGCAATGCTTTTCGTATGAGAAAAAACTCTAATTTCGGAATTTCTGGAGTCGAACCCATGGCACTTTGGTGAAAAGTCTCATTTTTATCTGCCGGTTTCTCCATGATATTTACAAAAACTGTAACATTCAGCACTCTAGCTCTCGTAGTTTGTGCTGGACATTTGTTTCTTCCAATATACAGGGTGTCCGGCGACATTCCGCCCGCGTCTGTTGTGCAAGCGTCATGCTTCTAATTGTTGTAATAATGGAATAAGTATCTATGTAAACGAATGACTATTTAAATAATAAATTTATCAACAATTAACAATGTATACGAATAATTATTTAAACAATGCATTTTTCAGCCATTAAGTAATACAAATCATAGTACCAGATAAATTTCTATTTCTAGATTTTCGTTTTTTCTAATCAGTTTTGCACATAATCCTACTTCGAAATTTATCCCTTAAGTGATTTTGAGTATAAATTGTCATATGAGCATGGGCCCGATTCTCATTTGATACAGAGCAATGGGCAGTTGAAATTATCTTGTATTTTGATTTGTACAAATTAATGGCTGAAAAAAGCATTGTTTTAATAATTATTCGTATACACAGTCATTTGTTGAATAATGTATTATTTGTATAATCATTCGTTTACATGGATATTTTATTTATTGTTAGAACAATTGTTCAATATGGTCGCCCTTATATTTGATGCACAATCTGAAACAGCACGAAGAACTGCAGCGTTATAAAGGCGCCTCGCAGCATCGAAAATTCGCTGAATAAGTTTTTCTTTCGTGCTCACTATGGCTTCATACACAATGTTTTTCATTTGCCCTCACACATGGAAATCCAATGGAACGAGATTCGGAGACCTCGGTGGCCAATCCTGGGCACCGCCACGACCGATCCATCGGTTAGGGAACTTCTTGTTAAGATACAGCATAGCGTTCCAACTAAAATGGGGGGTGCCCCGTCATGCTGGTAGTACATCTGAAGTAGTGTTAGCAGAGGAATGTCTTCTAAGAGACCCGGCATTTCATTTTCCAAAAAATCAGCATAAATGGCACCTGTCAGACGTGGCGGGAGGAGGTACGGTTCAACCAGCTGGTTCCCAATGACACCACACCACACGTTCAGAGAAAAACGGAGTTGAAAGTTGCTTTCAACTGTTACGTGAGGATTTTCGTGAGCCCACAAATGATAGTTATTCGTGTTGTTTATTCCATCTCTAGTCAACTGTGCCTCGTCCGTGAACAAGATGTAACTGTTCAGGCGGGGGTGTGCATTTAACCAACGGCAGAATTCCAACCGCCTAGCCATATATACGGTGGTAGATGCTGAACTTGCTGGATATGGTATGGATAAAGTCCCTCATCGTGTAATGTTTGCCAGACTCTTATTCGCGGAACTTTGAGGCGGGCGGATATTGTTCGTGTACTTAGACGTGGACTTCGCTAAACCATTTGAATAATGATTTCCTCCTCATCCACTTTAACATGTACTGGACGTTCAGCTCTCAAAGACACACGGAAATGAGCCATTTATTCCTAAATGTCGGTGAACTTGAATAAAAGTACGTCGATCTGGTGTTCTTCTTAATGGGAAAGCGTCGTCGATATTCGTAAACGGCAGCAACCGAGTTCCATCGCAAAACCCGTACGCAAAGTACATATCCGCTTACTCTTCCTTTTAAAATGTAAACGGCATTATTGAAAGTTAATGATACCACACGTGTCACAGCGCACTACACTGAACGTTAGTTTACGTTCTACTTACATGCTGCCTGAGAACTTGCAAATTCCGCCCACGTTTTTTGTGCAAGCGTCATGCTTGTAATTGTTGTAACAATGGAATAAATGTCTATGTAAACGAATGATTATTTATATAATACATTTATCAACAATTAACAATGTATACGAATAATTATGTAAACAATTCATTTTTTCAGCCTTTAGGTAGTACAATTCATAGTACCAGAAAAATTCAATTGCCCGTAGCTCTGTAATAAAGGAGAACCGGACCCATGTTCATATGACTTTTTCAAGATTTTCGTTTTTTCTAGTCCTACTGACTAAAAAAATTTCGAGATTGCCGCTTTTATAGAAGTTCCTAAACATTAGTATCCCCCTATATATATGTTATATGTTACTCCTCCTCAGTAAGGAACGTCTATATATAATGATACTAATAGGTGTTTGTGTACTGAAGTAATTTCAGCTCACCTTGAAAAAACATTAATTTTTCAGAGAGATATTTCCTCATTGCAAATATTTCTTTAATTCAAAAGATTTATCCTCTGCACCGATTTTCGATTTCTCCTTATGGAAAAATAACGAGTTAAAACAATCACTAAAATTTGCAATTTTAAGAATGTTATAGTTTTCCACATTTGGTTAATAATGCCATACATTTCGGCCAAATTTTAAGTTGTACCACAGTTAAAAGTCAAATAATATTTATCTAATTGTTTATATTCAAATAATTTTTAATGGTTAAAATAACAGTATATGGCAGACATTAAAATGTTTATTCATTTATGTAGACTAAGATCTAAATTACTTTAAAATATCAGCTCCCTATCTCGACCTGTATTATCTAGGCATTTACCGATTTGTTTAAATTTTAAGAATTATTAACTGCCAAACCAATAAAAATATCAAAATTTGTATAATCCCTGATTCGTTTTTTTATAAAACATACTTAATAAAAAAAACTTCTGCTCCGTAGCTCGCTCTGAAATACATAAACCTTGAAATTTTGTTTAAACTATTTCAAATTTTTAGCGGCGGGATTGTTAAACTTTTTCAAGATTTTTGTCTTTTCTAGTCGGTTTTGCGCATCGTTCTACCAATAAAAAAATGTCAAGTCTGCCGCTCCTCTGTAAGTGACTAAACATTAGTATCCTCCTATATATATGTTATATGTTACTCCCCTTTTAAGGAACGTCTATATATAATAATGACAACTAGTTTGTGCTTGCATTATGCAAGCATTTGATCTACCCCAAATAAACATTAATTTTTCAGAGAGAGAGAGTACATTATTGGAAATATGTTATTATTTCAAAACATTTCATCTCATCTACGGTTTACCCTGCAAGCCACTCCCTCCTCCTCCTCTGTAAGAAACGTTGATATATTGGAGGATACTAATGTTTTTTCACCTCTGCACCCAATGTCAATTTCTCCTCATGGAAAAATATTTCATTAAAAAAATTCCTTACATTTGCAATTTTAAGAATATTATACCATAGCCAATGTAAGGTGCTAATTCCACATTTGTCAAATTTTGGAGTTGTAAAACATCTAGAATTGAAATAATATTTTTTAAATTGTTTAAATTTTAAATATTTTTAAAGGCCGCAATAACACTTTGTTGGAGATTTTCAAATGTTTGTTTGTTTCATTGCCTATTTGTTTAAATATTAGTAATTTTTAACTGACAAACAAATTAAAATTTCAAAATTTGTATAATCCATATTTCGTTTTTGTACAAAATTCTAACTACAAAAAAATTTCAGTTCCATAGCACAGTCAGAAATACATAAACCTTGAAAATTTATTTAAACAATTTCGAATTTTTAGTGACCGCTTCGTTGAGTTTTTTTCAAGATTTTCGTTTTTTCTAGTCGGTTTTGTACATAATCCTACCTTTGTGAAGAATTTCGAAACTCCAGGTTTATGGAAGTGCCTAAACATTAGTATTCAAAATTTTCAGTCCCCTTCAGGCCAAAACGTATGGCCTTTTTTTGTTAGGGATTCGGTTATGCGGGTCGATGTCTATACCATATAGGCCATTCAAGACTATCATTTACGCTTTATGTTTTCTTTTTTATCATTTAAGTTATTGAAGTTCAATGAATAAAATTCACAAGATTCACAAAGATTATTATTTATTCAATATACAAATAGGCAAATTACAATTTTACAATTAAAAGGATATAATGAGATATTTGACATTGTTTTTGCTTGCACAAAAATCAATGTCCCCCCGTACACATGACGTGGAAATATGAAGTACATTGCATAAATGACCGTATGTAAATAATGACCTCGACTTTGGCTTTATATTTTGTATAAGTGAAAACAGTCGTTCACAACAATATGTGCTACCAAACAGTGCAATAAACCGCATTTTTCAAAAGATTTGGAAAGGATTCTTTGTTAACGTATTTCCTATAAAACGTGTGAATGTCATTCTCCACAAAAGCTCTCCTCAAGTGACTGCTGGCTTAAACTTCAATTAATTCTAATTGGTAGGTATTTTCCATTTCATTAACATCTATGCTAAATGGATCAGCAAAAAGTTTAAGCTCGAGACTACGATTTCTGAAATCCGCAAATTTCTGTTCGAATTCGTTTCTCCGGCTACCAATCAATGTTGCGTATTTTTCAAATTTTACTGTCTTTGCACGTTTTGCTGAAAGTGTAGTGAAGTGGGCAGTTTTTTTTAACAAGTAACTGCTTTTGAAACAAGTTTAACTTCTCGGTAAAGGCTGTAACATGCTCATATAATGCATTGACGAATTGACCCTTTCCTTGTAGCTTTATATTCAATTCTGCAAGATATTTGGTTGTGTCAACTAAGAAAGCAAGGTCATTCAGGATATCCTCATTGTCCATGATACTCACATCCATACCTTTATTTCTTCTAGCAGAGAGTTGAAGCGCGCCAATGTGTACGCTCTACTAAGCCAACGTACGCGACTGAAGTAAATTACATCGCCATAGTCTGATCCTAATTCTGCAAGAAAGGCTTGGAATTGTCGATGATTGAGCCCTCGTGACTTAATAAAATTATTTGTGGAAACAACGACTTCCATCAGATGTTTCAACTGCAGTGTCTTTGCACAAATTTGCTCCTGGTGAACTTTGCAATGATATGTGATAATTTCATGTGACAATGATTTTTGCATTAGATTTACAAACCCGATTAGCTTCCCTGTCATCGCAGGAGCTCTATCAGTTGTTAGACCGCAAAGGTTACTCTCTTTCAGACTAAATTTTATCAACAGACGTTTTACTTCATCGTAAATGTCTTGTCCCTTTGTTGTGTCTTTCATTGGACAAAGTTCAAGAAGTTCCTCAATTATTTCATAAGTGTCGGTGACTCCTCGTACAAAGACTGCCAATTGAGCTGTATTGCGCACATCTGTACTCTCATCAACAGCTAAACTGTATAACTTGCACGCCTTAATTCTTTCTACCAAAGTGTTTTTAATATTAGATGCCAGCTCATCTACTCTTCTAGCGATTGTTTGATGCGAAAGGCTAATTTTTTTGACTAACGACATTTTATTAGGGCATGCAACAGATGTTAAAATGTCCAGGCAATCATTTACGAATTACCCGTCAGAAACTGGTTTTCCTCTCTTCGCTAATGTTTCGGCTATCAAGAAACTGATCTTGGTTGCCTCCTCAGAATTCTCCTTTGCAGCTTTGAAAAAAGATTGTGGTCCTATAATATTCTTTTTCATCGAGGTAATTTTATCGATTCTCACTTGACCCACGAGGCTCTGAAATTCACTGGCGTGTTTTGTAGAATAATGTCGCTTGACATTGTATTCCTTAATAACAGCTATATTCTCGCGACATATAAGACATAGTATGCCGTCATTATGTTCAATAACAAAGAAGTCATGGGCTCACGATGCTTTGAAAATACGACATTCACTTGCAATTTTTCTTTTCTTGACTGAATGCATGTTTACCTATAAATATTTATTTTATTATAATTTCAATGAAAAATAACAATCTCTGCATATTTACGTGCTTAATAAGAATTAAATTTCAAAGGAATACAGTAATAAATTAATATCTGATATTAAGTTCTTATTACCAAATTAAGGGGAACAATAAAATAAAGAAATTGAAAGGAAAATCAAATCTAAAGACAAAAATCAATGAAATTCTTCCCAGTCACAAACCTAAGCTATTTTAAGAACCATAATTTCTGCTGTAATAATAACTTCTTAATTCCTCAATTACGTCATCTGCTAAGTTAATAAGCTGTATTTGATCTAAATTTTTTCTTGCAAAGTTTTGCAGGGCGACAATGATAAGCTGAAACATTTTTTTTGCTAAAAATAATGATAAAACAAACTCAATTTGGTTAAGTGCACAAAGTATAGTTTAGCATTGGACAAAGTGTTCCTATCACGCTACTCATTATCAGTGATGATATTTAAAGATTCTAAATACGAATCAAGTAATTCTACAAAAGCTGTCACGGAATTATGTCTTTCTATCCATCTTGTGGCGCACAATTATTTTAATTTTTCGCAATTTCCAGAAGGCTCAATATTATTCGCAATTACTGATTTTAATACAACCTGCCCTTTCGACGTATGTATTGAAAAAAACTTACACTTTACCCACAGTTCCCATGCAATTACGTAAGGGGGCGATATCAAAAGCGTTGCTAATAGCTAAATTCAAACATTGGGAAACAATGTATATACAAAGCTGGGTACAATTTCTCTAATGTGTAGGGAAAGAAGGTGGTATGGAGGGAGAGCAGGAGAGAGAGTGAAATGGGTAGAGGGGGTGAGGGATGGAGAGAAAAAGAGAGAGAGAGAAGAAGAAGAGAGAAGGAAGGGGATAGAGAGATAGGAAAAGAAAAGGAGTAAAAGAATAGTTTTAACTGTCAATGTAAATAGCTAATATAGGGCATGAAATTTTCTTATAAATGAGCAAATGGAAACTTATATACAAAATCAATTCAATGTGATTACGATGCATTTCACAGTCTCTCTATTTATACCATAATATAACAATAAAATTAAAGGTGAAAAAGCAGTGTTTTATAATCAATAGATTAAGGAAGTTTCATTGATCACATAAGTTGTTTTTTAAACTATAAAAAATCACCCTGAATATACTGCTCATGAGGTTTTGAAAAACCTATGTGGCCAAAATTTAAAAGTATCGTCACGTGCATTTTAAATTAAGAAACGATTAAATTGAGACTATTATTCTAGCAGGAAGTATTTTTGAGACCTGTCATACTTGAAAGAGGAAGAAGCAGAAATAGTGGATTTTGGCATAATTTTTAAATATAAATCGAAACTTACCTCTTGAATTAAAATGCCGCAATGATTTTAATTTGCTATGTCCATAAGTCGCTAAGTAACACCTGCATTTGTAAACGCAAAAACAGTAAAAGTCAATATTTATATAAATTGTCGAGCAAAGACAACAAAATATTATTAGTTAAGTAAAAGAGAGCGAGCTACACTGGCAAATATATAAAATGTAAGCCTTTTAACCGGGTTTTATCAGTTTGACTGGCTTTGGAGAATTTCCTTCGCTTACAAAATATTATTAGATAATTATAAATGAAATCAGAGACCTGTTATATATTCACTATCTTGACACAGAGCTGCAAGAAGACCAAACTCACCCGACTGATGTTTCTTTGAAAAAATGCTTTGTAGAACTGACGGGAGAAAAGCGTTAACGTATTTCGCGAAATTCCCAAATCTAAAATTGGTGGAAGAAGAGGTAGGAGAGAGAACTATGTGAGTTCTCCAATGTGTAGGAACATAACGGTTTACCATCCCCCGTTCTCATTGCAGGCGAAGAACAAACCACTAAAGACAACCCAATCGAAAAGAAGGATAATTAAGTGAAGAATGCTAAAAGGACGCATTGTTGGGACCCTGTCACCATATGCAGCTTGTTCTTTTATCCTACGATCGTGGAAGAGAGAACCTTAACATCCTTTTTCGCCTTCACAAACCCCCACTGTAGCCGACGCTCAGGAAAATTTCATTCTCGTAGCATTATGACGAGCTAATGACAGCAAGGGGAGGAAAATGAGAGAAGTGGGAAGATGGCATACGGCGCTAAGGGAAGATATAAAAGCAGTGGGCAGAGTGGAGAAAACCCAAGTCGAGGGCTGAGAAAAGGAATGTGGAAAGGGACGAAACGCCGCCCCTTGAAATCGGTTGACGGCGTTCCTTACACCAGCGTTTTACGACAGGAGAGTATTGTGACCGCTCATAAGAGGCACGGGCCTCGATGATTTTGCCCCGGTATCCCCGCCCTCTCGGTGGCCCTGTGGTTGAGACTGCAGTATCAGGAATCGCGATGAAGAAGGAACTTTTAAATAATCAAAGACTGATTATTGAGAAAATGCACCTCAACACAGGCGCATTGCATATACTTAATGAAGAACCACTTAATAGTTTTTGTAAATTTATTTTGTATGCAATAGTTACAAAATGTTTGCTGAACGGATGAAAGCCCCTCGCGGGCCGCATGAAAACCTCCGGCGGGCCGTATGTTGGACAACTCTGTTATATATACAAGTTCCTTAGAGAGGAGAACGATATAGCATATATATATATATAGTAATTATATAGGAGGATACTCATGTCCAGCACAAACTACAATAGCTAGGGAGCTGGAAGTTTCATTGTTTGTTAATATGATGGAGAAACCTAAAGATAAAATAAGATTTATCACCTAAGTAACATGGGTTCGACTCCAGATATTCCGAAATTTGCATTTTATCTCATAAGAAAAACATTGCACTAAATTTTTAAATTAATTTCGAGCACTTGCCCATACGCTAGAAAAATGAAATTTTCAGTGTCGCTAGGTGGTAACAATATCTATTCGGAGTCATTGTTTACTTTGATTACAGTGTCCTGGGTTCGACTCCAGATGCCCAGGAATATCTCCCATAAGTTAACATGTGAAAAAAATATTCTAAATTATAGAGCAATCTAATATGTTAAGGTAGCTTAAATTTTGCAGGATTATAGAATTTCACTAATAACCAAATATAAATGAGGAAAATTGGAAAACTGTTAATTTTAGGGGTTGTTTTAACCCCAGTTGCACATTAAAATTTAATAATAATTACCTTGAAAACTATAAGATGTAGGTTCACGTATTTTCAAATATTTTGTAGCAAACTAAACATAAAAAGAAGAAATTTTGAAAAAGTTAAACAATGTGACCACTAATATTTCGCAAATGTTTAAATATATTTATTAGGTTTTTGTATATCGGAATGTGCTAAGAAGCTTAGTTCTTTTTACTGGATGACCTGGTAAAAAAAGCAATAAGGATTATAGAAATTTATGTTTTAATTTGTATGGATGTTTAGGCACTTCCAGATGAGCTGGAGATTCGAAATTTTTTTAGGTAAGATTTTGAGCGAAACCGACTAAAATAACGAAAGTTTTGAAAAAGTGCAACAGTACGGCCGCTAAAAATTCTCAATTGTTTCAACAAATTTTCAAGGTTTATGTATTTTCGAATGTGCTACGGAGCTAAAAGTTTTTTTAGAGGTAGGATTTGTAAAAAAACGAAATAGAATTTATAGAAATTTAGATATTTTAATTTGTGATGCCGTTAAAAATTCATAAATTTTAAACAAATAGATAACTGGTCAAGTACTACGGGATGAGCTAGGAAGCTGAAATTTTCAAGTTATTTACAGAGTAGTGCATTTGCACAAATAAACATTTGAATCTCTCCATAAATATATTGCGACGGCCGTTAAAAATGTTTAAATTTTAAACAATTAGAAAAATATAATTTCATTTCTAGAAGTGCTACAAATTTAAAATTTGGCAGAAATGCGTAACATTAGTACCTCATAATGGAGAAAGTATAAAATTCTTAAAATTGCCAAGTTTGGGGATTGTTTTAATAAACTATTTTTACATAATGGAAAAACGAAAGTCGTTGCAGAGGTGAAATATTTAGAATTAAAAAATATTTATAATGATGAAATATCTGTCAGAAAAATGAATGTATTTTCAAGGTGAGATGATATGCTTGTAGAATCTAAGCACCTTCTACTAATATATATATATATATATATACACGGGGTGTTAAAAAAATAATGGCAAATATTTTGAGAGAGGGCAGAACGTTTGATTTTAAGTTTTTCTTATGATCATATGACGTAAACTAAAGTTACGGAGCTATGGTAACGCAAATATTCTATCGAGCACATTGTGCAGTTACCATGAAAACGTTTGGTAATGTCGGTTACTGATTGTATTAGCTCACGAATGCTTGCTTGATTCGCGCCGTTTGTTCTTCTAACAAGTTTAGTTATTATTTTAAAGGATATACTTATTAAGAAATTCGCATAAAAGACGACAAAAGTTGGCTGTACTGTAACAGTGATGAATAAAAGATGCAAAAGAAAATCTTTACTTTGTATTATCATGATCAGTTGTACAATTCTGATAAATCAGTTCAAAATGTTTTATTGTCTATATTTGTTACAGCAGATGTTCGAAATATTGCCCATTCATCTGAGTACACCTTTCCGTTCTTCCCATCATTGACGCTCATACTTTTTCAAAAATACATGGGTTATATTTGCTGACAACGATGTAGAACACGTTGATGCAGTTATTCCACGGTATCGGCGGTAGTTGTGTAAACCAAGCATTTCAAATAGTTCCAATTACAAATATCCATGGGATTTAGGTCAGTTGATCAGGGGGCAAGCCGTGGGTCCGCCTCATCCTATCCACCTTGCACCAAATCTTTCACTTTTTGTTAGATGTTCTCTGACACATAAAGGAAAATGAGCAGGTGCCCAATCATGCATAAACCAGATTCTTTGACGCTGCTAATGACAGACATCCCCCAAAAGCTCCGGTAGATCATTTTGCAAGAAATGGAGGTACGAAGCTCCTGTCAGTTTATTAGGGAGAACATGCGGTCCTATTAGACGGTCTCCTAAGATACCTACTTACACATTCAATGAAAAGCGATGCTGATGTTGCGACTGAAGAATGGCACTGAAATTTTCGTCTACCCAAACATGGCAATAGTGAAAATTTGAAATGCCTTTTCGAGTGAATGACGTTTCATCAGTGAACGAAACATTACTCAAGAAATCAGGATTCATAACGCATTGATTCAGTATCCATTGGC
The DNA here is from genome assembly GCA_028673005.1 of Tanypteryx hageni. Taxonomy (NCBI): domain Eukaryota; kingdom Metazoa; phylum Arthropoda; class Insecta; order Odonata; family Petaluridae; genus Tanypteryx; species Tanypteryx hageni. Next base: position 4,522,636 of record CM054112.1, read on the forward strand.
CGAAATTGTCTCTTCGTGGATAGTCATTTGCGTTAAGAGCCTGAACGCGTTGCATGTGGTATGGGTACAGTAAATGATGATGCAAACTCTGCTAAACGATGCTGTTGTTATCGTTCTCTGCTAAGACAATCCTCCTTGTGCTTGTTCTCGGATTTTGTTCCACTCTCTGTACCACTCTTTCCTCCAATTCCGAAGCACTAACTGGTCTTGGCTCCCCCTCGCTCCGCCGGCCCACTGAAAAAGTTCCACCCTCTCGAAGGCGCTGATGGACCATAGAGAAGGTGCGGCTGCCTGGGTGTCTTCGATTGGAAAAAGCCTAACGGTACAAACGTGCAGCCTCCAATGAACTGCCATTTTCTTGACCATACAGCCTTCTAATACTTGACGTGAGTACAAAGCTCAAACAAATAAGAAAACGAGAAGAGAAAGACAGGCCTGGGACCTAGAAAACTGAAAGAAAGGCAGAATGTAGTCAGCATGACGTTGGAAGATAACTTAAGAAAGTTGGAAAACAAACCGAAAACCGTTGATATAGAATGGAATGAAATTAAAACCAGTATCAAGGATACCTTGGATAAAGAGATTGGAAAACAAGAGAAGAAAATCAGAAAACCATGGATCACGAAGGAAATGCTGGAGAAAATGAATGAACCTAAGGAAAGAAATAGATAGAAGATAGCTAAGACTGCAAAAATGATCACAATGTTGACTGATATATTTAGGTATTTCAAGTACGTAAAAGGAGTAATTAAATATAAAAGCTTTGCAAAGTAAAGAGTTTGAAATTGATTAATTGGGTGTATGGGGTGCAGATACAGTTTAAGGTAATAATTTTATAATATAACTAACATAAATTATTTGTCTGCATTTAAGTAGGTACTTATTAATTTATGTAAAAAATGAGAATAACGTCGAAACGAATTCTCTAAAAAGTTTCATTATTTCAATTCATGCCTTGTGAGAGGATGCTCTGCTACATGCTGCCGAATCGCCAAATCTTGATCTTCAGTCTGGGCCGGCCCGTTCGCGGTTTATTTTTTAGATCACGGTCCCCATCGTTGCTACGTTTCATCCATCTGTACACGCAATTTCGGTGCACACCGAACTACCTTGCTACTTCGGAGACCGAATGTCCAGCAGCCACCATCCCCACAATCTCTCTTCTGACCGCAGGCGAAATCTCAGCAAACGGAGCTCGATCCATTTCCAATGCCCGATGAATGCTAATCGCGAGTGTATAACTAGGGGCGAATTGGAAGTGGGAAACTGTCCAGAAAAAAGCCCGCCTCTGGCTCATTTTGGTAACATTCAGGTTACCAACCTATTGGCCAAGGCAGCACCACAGGTTCACAGACCATCGGCCCACCGGAATTTTGTCCAATGCCCCCGCAGCCCAATCCACCCGTTTAAAAACCTACTTGACAAAAGAAGTTAAAAACTGAGCAAAACAGCAGGTCTACTAAACCGTTAATACTAAACCAAAATAGTAATAATTTGTTATAATAAAAACATATTTAAACGTATTAGAGAATTTAATAGCATTCATTTTCACGAGGTTTCCAACTAATTCTTTCCACATACAATCCGTGAGTTACACAAATTAAAGTTAAATTGAAGGATTAATATAATTCTTAATTTGACGTTATGCGGCTGGATGCTAAACAAGCCCTTGGTAAATTTAATTAACCTCATTTCTCGTAATCCTCTTCCTTCACTTCCCTCTCCATTCCAAACACTTTCGGTAAATCGGCGAAAATAGAAAACCAAATCCTTGGTGAACCATATCAGAGACGTGGAGGATTTGCGCTGAATCGTAGCCGGGTCTGACATGAACATGGAAATCGCTTTTCCGTCTTTGGGTCTTAATTTCAAGACCTTTCCTCAGGGGCGAGGCGCGGTCTCAATTCGACCCCGGTAGTCTGCAATTCTACGGCCATTTCTTGATTCCCCTCATTCGCTCGAACTTCCAAAACATATACCCCACACCACCCTTCCCCTCTCTCGCTGCGAATCACGTAGTGCCAACATATATTTTAACTTCACTGTTTGGCCGTGAGCGGCGCGACCGAGCTTGCCCACAGACTTTTATAAATGACTACATATTTCTTAGGAAAAAATTGTGCATGTTTTTATAAATTGGATATTGAAACAAAAAGTTTATTTTATAGGAAAACGAGAATTCCATATTTTCCAGAGGTGATTAGATATTTTTATTTTCAAATGATGATGCGTAAGCATTACAGCGAAATTTCATAGGTCTTCGTAAGAGATAGAAAATAGAAATGGATCTATCTTGAGATTATCTACGTTTTATGAAAGGTGTGTTCTTATATTATAAAGAATCCATTAAATAACTAGGAATAATGTGAAATTTGCGAAATGTTTGTTTCACTGTATCATAAAATCCAGCACATGTAAAATCTGAATCATGGATGTGAAGACATGGTTCTTCTGTTGACAAAGAAAACTTTATTTTAACGACTTCCTCAAGATAATCATTTCCTCTCTATGCGAAACCTAGTCTTCCTTAAAGGAAGTGTTTATTCATACATTTTATTTCATCATAAATTATTTCTCAAACCTCTGTGCTTAATGGCAAGATCATGATGAATCATAATCCGAATTATTAACGGAAAAATATTAAGTGGAGACCCACCGCTCCGAAAGTAAATAACCGCAAGCCGAGATTCATCAAATCATTGTAATTTTCTTTTTTATTGATAACATCTTTCATAAACTGCATCTTCTGCAACTATATCGCCAACTTTCAAATATTTAATTTTTAACAGAAAAATTCAATAACAGAAACTATAACGAAATGTTTCATATTAATTCCGGACGAGTTTTTTCCATCAAATTACAAGCTGATAGGCTAACATTTTCCATTCTCCTGAGATTTAAACAGTTCAAATTTTAAAACGAGCTAAGGTGCTTCAGTTCTACGTATTTATCCATCACCAATATTCCACGAAAAACGTTACTAACTTTCATTCTTCTAACTCCAAACAAAATCAAAGTTTAAAATTGGAATAATATAGAACCATACTTTAGCTAGGATGACAAGTATAGCAACTGCGTCATCATGAGCATATTGCAAAATCGACTCTGGCCTCAATTCCATCAGTTTAAACTATTTACTGAGAGCACCTTCCGTTCTAGCCAACTTTTCTTCTCCTTTTCTTTCTTCTTTTAAAAAGAAACGATCAAAATCGCGAAGTACGCTCGACGTCGTTATATCTTTTTGTCTTTATTAAAAATAGCTTATGGAACTCTTTTTTCCAAAATTTGGTCTAACCAAATTCAAATTCAAAAAGAGTTAAAAATTTCTCGAGAAATACGAAAGGCAACCTTAAAATATATTTCACATTTTGCTAAAAGTTCGTGTTTATTTAATATGAGTCGTATTTAAAAACCATGGCATTATAATGTAATGCACTGGTTGTCGTTAGAAGCAAAGAATCTTTGCTATTATAATATGTAGTTCATCAGTTGCCATAATAGAAATAGTGTTCATAGCCTGTTTAAAAATTCGCTTGTAGTTACAATTTGGCGTCTGTCTGTCTTTCTGACGAAATCATAAAAGATGAGGAGCTGAAACTCGGAGGGATGATTTAGATTCTGCTGACAACCTTTAGGTTTCTGTTTTGAAAAATATTCAAGTTCGGATTGGATCCGTTTTAAAATTTGTTTTTAGAATATCTACGAAAGTTTAAAAGATGGAAATCTGATAATATGAGCGTACATTCCCAAACTAATGCCACTTACTCCTGAAAAGTCCGAGAAAATTCAACAAGAAAGTTGTATTTCATTTTGAACATGAAAATTTCTTATACGGTTTTATTAATTGTTGTCAACGAAAGCAATTTTCGTAGTAACTGAAGTAAAGATATTCTGCTATATATACGTAAATGCATTGAATTTCCTTTTCTGTGCACACAGAATTTCTTGGCATAGTCTCACCATATAAACCATTATCGATATATTTTTCTGCTTTTAAGGATTTTATCGTTTTTATTGATGAAAAATTTTGAAGTATTTGTTGATTATTATGCGTTTTTGAACGGAGTGCAAGAAGTGAACGCTTATAGGGGAGGTCGTTTGCGTCCGTCCTTTGGTCCGCATGTTAAAACTCGGAAACCGCTGGAGATTATATGATATCGGACGATTTTGTTAAAATTAATTGACTGATTCTAATTTTGGTTAAAATCGGACAACAATTACGACCACTTAACATGAAGAGCTACATGTATTTTAGAACGTACCTCACTTGCTTCTCGCTAAATGCTCATCTGAGCGCAAAATATTGAGAACATTGTGAAATCTCAAAGAACGCATTTGGAAACTCTGTGCACTCCGACATGAAGTCCACCTTTCCAATCTTGTTTTCGTATATCCTTGAAACTAAATGCTTATATGTATATCTTATTTTGAATCGTAATAACTTTTTTTTTAATCTGCGATCTGCAATTGCGTCTGTTATGTACCCTTGGTAATGGATATTTATTCCATACGCAACAACCTAATTTATATCCAGGCTAACTGATTTCGAATCGATGCTGTAACCGATCCCCGCTATATACCAGTCACTCATTATGAAGCGGAGCATGTTCCCGTATGCTATTGGAACGTTTCTTAGATTGATACAACAAGCACGCTGCAAAAACCTCTTTTTTGTCTCGCATAGCACTACATTCAGTGAATGGAACATTCGCGCTATCAATTTTAATACAAGGACTGATTTTGAATCTTCTCCATTTTTCACGCTTTTCTATATTACTAGTTTTAAGCGGCTGCGTATAACATATTATTTGATTCATAATCTGGAACTGTCGGTACTCCTTCATATGCTCACTCAACCTAAGTAAAAGAAACTTCAAAAAGGAATGAGAAGGCGTCGAAGCGCCGCTATCTCTCTCTGACATTTCGATTATTACCTCCACCGAATCGATTGGACCGACATTCATGTAGACGAGCATTAAATTCGCAATTGATAGAACAAGTTTCGTGTTCTCCATGGAAAAACTGCAGCGTTTTATTATAAAATTTGGTAATTTTTGTATTTTATTTCGGTATGAAGATTTCTTCTACTAATATACTTGAAAAGCTGATGAGAATTTGGAATTCGATAGCCCGTTATATGCATACATTTAGCGTAACTTATTTTTTGTATGAATACACCACCTTTTTGTACTTCGCGAATAATTGATCTCGGAAAACTGACGCGAAATACAAATGCGCGAAGTGCAATTCCTATTTTCCCTTAAGACGCAATGTTATTATGGGAGTACGCCCCCCAGTTAAATTAAAAAATTCACTTGTTTATCATAAATAATGTAGTTTAACAGAAAATAAAGGAAAACGTTACAGCAACGTAACAAAAAATGAAAACCTAGCATAATAAAGTGATAAAATTCTTTTAATTATCTTCAAAACGCGTAATAGCACATTAAAACCCAGTATTACAAAACGATTACTCTCTTTTGGAATTTGTACAATTTATCTCGAGCGCATTATTGCATGCGATTTTCTATCTTTTGTTCATCACAAAGAAATTTTTTAATTTAAATTAATGAACTACTGAAATGGAATGTTGAGTAACGTGATGCACGGATGTTTTCTTAGGTTCTGAAACAAATATTTCCAAGCCACAAAAAACACTAGCATTATGAAGTGGTAACATTTATCTTATTAATTACGTTCAAAATGTGCAACAGGAAGTCAATACCTGGCGTAAGAAAGTGATAACGTTTTTTTTAGTAATCACGTTCACAACACACGTTAGAAATTCTTACGTTACAAGATTATAGCAATTCATATTCGTAATATAAAATGACAACCTAACCTAACAAAATAACATTTCCTTAAATTACGTTCAAAATACAAAAATAATACCAAATAAAAACCTTGCATTCCAAAATGATGTTTTTAAAATTTTAAACTAGGTTCATCATCGAAAATAGCGGTGTTGGCGATGAAGTTCAAACTGATTGTGAGTTAAAAAATAATTAAGTCGATAGTTATCACGTTTGTTTATTTCGAAAACTGCCAATATTTAGTAATATAAATATACTATAATAATGGTGTCCTTTTCTAGGGCGCCAAAGTTTAAACTCAACTAAAAAACAAAAAAAATAGAGGGAGTTCCGCTTATTGTCATCGCAAACGCATGACGCGAACTGCAAACAATCGGCGCGAAACAGAATTAATGGTCATAAAATATTTGGTTGCGAAGTACAAATTCGCGAACCGCAAGCACGCGAAGTTGAAAAGGTGGTGCATTCGATCACTATAGACTCGTTTGTAAGTGTTATCAATGTGAAAATATATTCTCTATATTTCAGCTCTCTATCTTTCATACCTTCGGCGATATTAATTATTTTAAGGGGCACTTATCCGACCGTGTATATTTTTCGAAACTCAAATCAAAAGAAACACAAATGGCAGCAATACAGAAATTTCGAGTTTCAGCTTCGCGAATATTGCGATTTGTGGAAGGAGCTCAGGAGGCATGTTTGGGCTTGAGAAATGCGTGAAGGGTTGTTAGGTTTGACATCCTGCTCCGTTTTGTGATTTACTTAACATAAGCCATCCAACTCCTGCTTGGCGACGACAACGCTATTCGTACTTACTTGAGCGAACAAGGACTTTAACCTGTTGAGTGCAAGGGAAATTACAAAAAGACGTTATTTACGTTTGAGATATCGAAATAATGTGTTAGACGGCAAAAAACGTCGCTAAGCATTAAAATCCAATTTATAGCGCCGTAATGTAGTGCATCGGATAATTTCAACCCTTTTAAATGGAAGCTATGAGTAATTGGTTCAGTGACGATAATACCTCCCGGGAGGACCGGGCACGTCTCGGGGGCCCCAGCGTCGAGGGGGTCCCAGTGAGTAGTGGTCCGAAGCGACCCTCCCGAGCTGTAACACCCAAGTACGAAATAGTTACATAAACCACTTATTCAACCTTTTTCTTCCGAGTAGATAACCCTGTGGAACAGCTAAATGCATGGAAAGGCCGATGGACTGGTAATGAACTCTCCGCTCTCACCAGCCATTGCTAGTATACGCAGTAATTAGAGGAAGAGGCGCTATTCTCCAGTAGCCTACGGTGGATATGATACGTTGATGCTGCCTTCGTTACCTGGTCGCATGGAAAGGAGAAACTGGATGAATTTCATCGATAACCATACCATGTGTCTCTCACCATTAAGTTCACCACAGGAGTTGAAGTCATTCGCTTCCTGAAAATCAAGTAAAGAAAATTTCTAGGGATTCTCGACAGCTTTAGTCGTATAAATCAGCGGTATTCAACCTAGGGTATGCGTATCCTTGGAGGTACCAGAGGGCTTTCCAAGGGGTAGGCATTTATATTAAAGCAGAAGGTTCATGTTCTGCCACATTTCCTTCCCGCTCGACGACCGACATCACCGTCTTTTACCTACTCCTCCTCATCTGCCTATAATATTCTTCTTTTCACCAGTTTCTTTTGGGTAAGCAAACATACAAGAAGATATTTTAGTAGAAATTCCTCTGTGATCGAGATAAATTCAGAATGTGATACATAAATGCATTGGTTAGGAAAAGAGAATGTGAGAGGAAGGGAGGAAAAGGAGAATTCTGCAGTAAATATTGCAATTATGATGGATTGGTTTCAAAGTTTGGATAAAGGAATGCGGTGAACTATTGGGAAAGAATGCTTTATTATATGCCATGGGGTACAGTTAAAAAAAAATCGAGATGAAATGAAAAACTTAGTCACTTGCGGTCTACATAGGCCAAACAGGGAGGAGTTTTGATAAGATAGTTAACCCGCTCAATTCTGGAGCGCAGACGGTGGCGCGGGATGACTGAGTCACCCCATTTTAAATTACATATTCCACAATAATTATTTATAATTTTTTTCTTTATTTTTTGTATTCTTAGAAAAGTAAGTAAATACTTATGAAAATTAAAATTAATTTTAAACCCATATAACTTACATGTTTGTAAATATATCTTTATTGCTCAAAACTCCTGATTACCTAATTTGTATACAAAAGAGCTTGTATAATAATAACAATACTTGTGCATAGTAATAACTACACTGGTCAACAAAGATTTTGTTAAATGTAAAATTTCAACTGTTTCTTATGTATTTTTAGGTGCTGATTTCAAAAACGAAGTGAGAATTTTCCTATTTCTCACCATTTGTGTGTAACAGGCATAAAAATATGTATATAGAAATTAATGTATAAATAAATATTACTCATTGTGTTCTTAGAAAGAAATAGCTGGTTTGTAAATGTTGGTTTGTTTATGTGTTGACTGCTAACATGGGATCATTGTTTGCACATCACCATAGTCCTAAAGCTATGAGTTATCACCTTGAATCTCTTTGCTCTCAGTTGAGTGTTGGCTTTCATTTGTGAAACATGCATAGTATCTGTGACTCATAGTCCAAAACCTATGAATCATCACCTTGGGTAGGCAGCTACTAATGTAAATATGCAGACACTTCTACAATGTCTGATTCAGTAACTTTTCTTTACTCTCAGTTGGTTGTCAACTTTCATTTGTGAAACATGCTTAGTGTCTGTGAGTTCTAGCTTAGTGGTTTTGCTGATGTTGTTGCTACCTGTGGGACTGCGGGGAGTGAAATTCTTTGACAGGAATGCAACTGTTTCATTGAAAAGGTACTCAATAAATCGTTCAGTGCATTTTCTTACCAAGATAAATTTCAAATAATCGAAAGCGGCAAGTTCTTTCATTTTTTGAGCTTGAGAAGTTAGCTTAAGACCCAGACTGGCATAAAAACAGCGTTGTAGAGTTAAATCACTATCTAAAATCGTCGGACTTAACTGATGACTTTCCCGAACTGTTTAGACGGAGAGTAGAACTACACTACAAAAAATGAGGTACTTGTACATTTTTTAACAATAAATTTTCTTTTTTGCGTGTCGGTGTAGAACAGCTTGCCCAATTTTAGTAATCAAGCCTCGCCACTGGTGAAAGGGCAACAGAGGTAGCAGTGGGCCAAATGAAGCATTCATACATTACTACACAGCACAATATGGCTTCACTCTTTCAGGTAAATTATTACCGAAAGTATTCCTGTGCCTACAAGAGGTAGGTGGGAATTTTGGACACCGAGTTACCCAGAGAGTGAATTGGGTGAATACCAAAACGTATTTATAACTTGCTCAAAACCAGGCAAACTCCATGCAACCACAGGTGACCAATTCTTGGACAACATTCTGAAATCTTATGTAAAAAAAATCTGTTTTTTAATTAGTTGATTCTTGGGGTGGTCAGAAAACCTCGGAAGTGTATGACAACAAGTTCACTGACAATGCGAACTCTCCAACGTGCACATTAAAAGTTATTCCGCCAAAATGTGCAACACTGGTCCAGCCATGTGATATCTCCACAAAATATCTTGTGGAGAATGCGACAAAATATATATTGGGCAAACAAAACGTAAGATAGAAACACGCTTCAAAGAACACATAGCTCATTTTGAACACAACATCTACATCTACATTATACCCTGCAAGTCACCTTTTTCGTGGATGGCAGGGGGTGCAGTGCACCAAGGGTCTATATCTTTCCTAAGTTATCTTTTTCTATTATGGTCTCTTATCGTCCTAGGGAAAAACGATCCTCTATATCGCTCCGTTCTACAGTCGATCTCGCGAATCTTATCCTCACTGTCCTGTCTTCCGAGATACGTTGGGATTCTGATAAGTCCTACTACCTCATTCCCTAGTCCCTCCGACATAAATTTTTCCAGTAGTTTAAATCTAGCCTGCAGCCTGCGTTCCTCTAACGATGTCCATTTCAGATTTTCTATTAATGATGTTACGCTTTGTTTACTATCGTAATTCCTCTTTACAAATCTAGCTGCCCTGCGCTGAACCTTTTCTATCTCGTTAGTGAGTCCCTTTTCGTAAGGATCCCACACAGCTGAAGCATATTCGACCTGCGGTCGAACCAAGGATAAATAACATAATTCTTTCACTTTTTCGGAGCTATTTCGAACTATTCTCCCTATAAAGGCCAGCTTTTTGTTAGCGGCACCTATCAATCGGCGAATGTGGGTGTCCCACGAGAGATCACGATGGATCGTGACTCCCAGGTATTTAATCGAGTCTGAAACTGGAATCTCTACTCCGTCCTACGAATAATTATTATTCAACGAGATACTCTTGGTTCTCCAGAAGTTGATGACGCAGCTTTTCTTTTGGTTGATCTCTAACTGCCATTCCTTACAACATGCAGAAATAGCTTCTAGGTCATTTTGGAGATACTGGTGGTCTTCCGGATTGCTTATTTCTCTATAGATGACGGTGTCGTCCGCGAAAAGCCTAATTTTACTTCTGACTACTGAGATGATATCGTTTATATAAATTAGAAATAATAACGGACCAATTACACTACCCTGTGGAACGCCAGAGACAACCTCCACTAAGTTCGAAGATTTCCCATCTATAACAACCATCTGCTTCCTATGATTTAAAAATTCACGTATCCAACTAACGATTTTAGAATTAACGCCTAAGGTTTCTAATTTCGTTATTAACTTCCTGTGAGGTACCTTATCAAAAGCTTTCCTAAAATATAAGAAGATGGCATCGACCTGAGTATTCTTTTCTCCGCTTCTCAGTAAACAATTAACAAAAAGACCGAGCTGAGTATCACATGACCTACCTTTCCTGAAGCCGTGTTGACAATCATCTAACAATAAATTACTATCAAGAAATCGCATTATGTTGCTAACGAGTATATGCTCGAGAATCTTACACGATATCGAAGTTAAAGAAATCGGCCTGTAATTTTCTGGGTTCTCCTTGTCGCCGCCCTTATAAATTGGGGTAACGTGCGCTAACCTACAGTCTCTAGGGACCTCTGCGCGAGAAATGGATTTCTCGAAGATTATCAGAAGAAAAGGTGCTATTTCTTCAGCTAATTCTTTTAAAACGCGAGCAGGAATTTCTTCGGGGCCAGTGGCTTTGTTATGTCTGATGGAACTTAATTACTTTGCTATTCCCACCTCAGAAAATACTATATCGTCCATCAGATCCCCCCTTATTGCGGGTGCATAATGTACGCAATGGTCGCTGACGGCTGTGAATGCTTTTACAAAATGACTGTTTAACAGGTTGGGTTTCTCTACGCTACCATGAATAACGGCACCCGAGTCATTACACAGGGAAGGTTTTGAAGGGCCTCTACCTTGGACCTCTCTCACATAGGACCAAAACGCTTTAGGGTCCTCCTTCAAATAATTATTTAATACCTTATTCCGGAAGTTAGTAAAAGCCTCGCGCATAGTATTTCTCGCTTTTGCGCGGTATTCCTTATACGTCTTAACTTGAGTTGCTCTATATTAATCGGATGATGTGGACGGCATATTTTTTATTTTCGCGTGGCTTATTCTCTGACGCCTAAGCGCACTCCTAACTTGCTTATTATACCAACGTGGCTCTTTATTGTCGACCTTCAATTTAATTGGAATGTACTTATCGATGCTCTCTAGCATTATATCCTTGAATAGTTTCCATGACGTATCAGCACCTGATCGTTCGGTCATATAACGGAAGCCAGGTAGTATTACTCGTAGGCGACCTGAGGCTTGAAAAGTTTGCCCTAGCAAATATATAAAACTTTCTTTGAGGCTTAGGGTGCCTATCGATTTTCAACTTACACTCTGCATATACGGCCTGATGATCACTTATCCCATCTTCAATGGTGACTTTGTTTATTCTTTCTGGGACGTTAGTTGCTAATAAATCTAATATGTTTCTCGATCGCGTTGGCTTTCTGACTAATTGAAGGAGAGAGTGCTCGCAGAATGTTTCGATTAATGCCTCACAGGATTAGCGTTCTTTACCTCTAGATTCGAAACAGATTTTCCCAATCAATTAAGTGTAAGTTAAAGTCACCACCGACTATAACGATACCATCTCGATTTATCAGTCTAAGCTTTGATAATTGTTTCTCGAGACTTAAAATACAATCTACACCAGCGTTAGGTGTCCTGTAAAACGAGCATATGAACACCTTTTTGGAGCCATCTTTACCTATGCGGCACCAAACACTCTCGATATCCTCGTCACTTATCGGAATCTCACTGCTATCGTACTTATCACTAACCGCTATGAAAACTCCCTCGCCCGATCTATTAGCGCGATCTTTTCTATAGACACGATAATCTCTAGGAAATATCTCCTGACTCTGAATCTCATCCGTTACCAAACTTTCTGTGCTTATCACGACGTCGGGATGCAGACTGCGAATAAGATGCTCGAACTCAGCAATTTTCCTACGGATGCTGCGACAGTTCAGTACGGCGACGTTTAATTTCTCACTATCACTACGCATACTAATCTCACCCTTGACTTTCTCTTCCACTCTAAAACTACATGCGCTCCCACCACAATCACTCCCACGACTGTATGGCGTCGCATCAAAATTGGAATTGCGACCCGTCGCGCCCTTTACGGATCATTCTATCAATGACCTATCGCGAAATTGGTGCTGCACGTTACGCTCGGTGTATATTCTATCATTAGATAATCTTTCGGGATTCTTATTTTCTACAAATGCATCGATTATCCCCTGACCTATAACTGACCTACACCCTGCCCTTCTCTCTAGCCTAAAAAATCCCTACTGTGCTCGAAAATCCTACTCGCTACTCTCTGAGCCAATTCGGGCGTGTAGTGAACACCAGAGTGATCCAGTGGTGCCCTGCACGATTCGATATTCGGTCGTAGGTCGACGAAGTCCACTCCCAAGTCCCGACAGAAATTCCACAGCCTTCGGTTCAGACCTTCAACTCTACTCCAAACCTCAGAACCGCGGTCAATCCTAGGGACTATACTGCAGACAGTAAGCCGCACACCAGAACCCGACTCCTCTCGGACACGAGCAACCTCAGAGGCCAAGTCCTTAAATGAACCTAAAATCTCCTCGGACCCGCGCTTCGAGGCGTCGTTAGTCCCAACATGGGCCACCATCCGCAGCCGAGAGCAACCTGTCGCCACTACCGCTTCTCTCACCGTGTTGGTCACTTGCGGCACCGTGCCTCCTGATAAACATCTGGAGAAGACCCGCTCTTCAACTCCCTCCCGGCGGGCACTGGATAACAGGGGTGCCATTACACGCCGAACGTTAGAGCTACCTAACACTAACAACCCTTCCTTCCCAACCCGACTCCCCTTGGGCCCGGCCTCCATCGAAGAGACGAGAGTGGGTACGGGCGCAATGGCCGCGGAGTAGTCCTCCGACAACACCTCGAACCTATTACTGACAGGAAGAGAGTCCGCCGAAGCATTCCCAACTCCCTGCCTTCGCAGCACCACCCCACGATCTCTCCGAGTGGACACCACTCTCCACTCATCGGATTTCCCAGCCCGAGGACCCTCAGCCCGCGGTAAGGAGTCAGAGTCAACCCCGATCACTCTACCGGCTGTCGCACCCAGGCGAACCCGGACCGCCAATTTGGCGCGGCGATCTTTCGGGGATGAACCCGCACCCCCCACACGAACCAAGGTTGCCTCGGATCTTTCCATTCTCTGAACGAGGTCCGCAACCACCCTCTCCAGCTCCGTGATTCGAGCCCTCATGGCCTCGCAACCAGCGGCGAACAAGAAGGAGGAAACGGGAGTCCTCGGTGAAGCCATCCTAAACTTACCTAATTTATATACTAACGCAAAAGAGTTACAATATAAAAAACAAAAGCTGAAATGGTATAACAATTTGGTCTGTTTTAAAGCGGGGACGCTCTTCGTGTAGCGTACGAGAAAGGGTCAAACGCAGATATAAAGTGAAAAGCGTAAACAACACAAACAAGGTTAGATCACGGACAGGAGATGATAGTAGACAACAACGAAAAATATAAATACTATGGAGCGTAAAACTAAAACAACCTTACAAATGTAACGAGAATATGCTAATACACAATAACTACTATGATATAAATATTATTTTATAAAAGGGAGAATGAAATTTCTAACAAGAAACTACGAGGCTTAAAAGTTAACTATTACGGTAGAGAAAAATAAAAACTATAACGTGGATGTTATAACAAAACTAATTACATAACTTAAACGAATGTTAAATAAAATTACCGAAGGATAACAATAGAATAAAGTAAATTGTTAGTTCTACTTAACACTACAGCTACTCTAATGCTACAGCTACTCTAGTCGCTTGAGGCTACGTAGGAGCTCGCAGGAGCAAGTGAAAGGCACGTCCGTTCACTTCAACAGCCAGGTAAAGTCTCGACTCGACAGACTAAACAACTCTTATGTAGCAACACATATAAAGGAACACTACCACCCAATCACGATCGAAAACCTAACTCTTATAAAATCTGTAACCAATCAAAACAAACTAGACGCATACGAAAGCATACACATAAACAAAAACAAAAGTTCCGTTATGAGTAACGACCGCGGCCAGATCCCCCTTTCATCTCTGTACCTTGTAATGGCTGAACCTCTTTCCTTTCTTTTCACTTCAGCACATAAACATATAAATACCGCCTAAAACACTCCCACCCCTCATTACACATCAACTACTGATGATGGGAGAATTGCTCTCGAAATACGTAGTTAGTACTTTAACTCATTTTTAGAGACCTTATGTGCGTGTATTCGAGTGCTTGCGTGTGTGATTGTTCCGTCTGTTAGGTCCCTGTCGTTGCCGGAAGGCACATAAACCTACAGGCCACTGTGTGCGATACTAGGTCCCTGGCGTGGTTTAATCTCCCGTAAACCTATTATTATTTCCCCGTTACTTTCCCCCATTTTTTCCTTTATCTCTAGGCGTGTACGTGTTCGTGTGTTTGTGATTGCTTAGTAGGTTCCTGTCGCGGTCGTACTGACTCACAAACCTTCTAGCAACGGTGTGATTTTTTGGGTCCCTGGCGCAGGGTAATTCCTCGCAAAGCCGGCTCCGTTTCTTTTCCACCTTAGGATTAGTGCTTGTGCGATTGAGTGAGTGAATGTGTGAGTGACATCAGATCCCTGGCGTGGAGTAAAAACCCATAAACCTGTAAGTTTATAATTTTTATTGTCTTTTGCCTTTTCCTGCTCCCCCCTTTTTTAATTGTGTGTCTAAATTTGAATTTTACGGTCAAGGAGTTAATTCTATTAAACCTCAGTTGAGTGTCAGATTTCATTTGTGAAACATGCCTAGTACCTGTGACTCATAGTCCAAAACCTATGAACCGTCGCCTTGGGTAGGCAGCTACTAATGTAAATATGCTGAAACTTTTACAATGTCTGATTCAGTATCTTTTCTTTGTTCTCAGTTGAGTGTCGGCTTCCATTTGTGAAATATGCTTAGTGTCTGTGAGTTCTAGCTTAGTGGGGAATATTTTTATTTTGTAGTTTGTGTTTTTTAGGCGAAACATTCCTCGAAATTGTAAAAGTCACCCAAACAATTGTTGCTATATTTGTGGTAACTTAACTTTTATAGCACAGAGGCGAAATATTACCCCTCTAGTTAATAAATCATATGAGCTTTATTTTGGATGCAAAGTATGTGATCAGGAAAAATCTTCGGCCCCTCACATTTGTTGTGCTTCATGTGTAACATTACTGACTGACTGGATTAAAGGATCCAGTCACATGCCATTTGCAGCTCACCTGGTTTAGAGAGAACCTAAGGACCATTTATCAGATTACTATTACTATTATTATTATTATTGACTAACCTATCTGAAATTACATCTAAGTCTAAACATACTGTAAAGTATCCAAATCTTCCATCAGCTATCAGACCTGTGTCCCACGGTTCAGAGCTTCCTGTACCTAAGCTACCAGAAACATGGACCTTTGATGAAGATGATGATGGTGATGTCGAGACCCTGAGTGACTCAGGAGATAAAATACAGAATGACCTAGCATTTATGGAAAGCCTGACTTCTTCTAACCCTCACTTATAACTCAGTCTGAACTCAATGATTTGGTTTGTGATCCTAATTTATCTAAAAGTCAAGCAGTACTTTTAGCTTCATGATTAAAAGGATGCAATCTTCTTGATCAGGGCACTAAAATATGTGTTCTCCATAAACATCAACAGCAATTTCAACATCTATTTCCTAAATAGGGAGATATAGTTTATGGCAATGATGTTGAATCTCTACTGGAGGCCTTGTGGCAGCAGCACAATCCTCAGGAGTGGCGTTTGTTTATAGATTCCTCAAAGGTGAGTTTAAAAGCAGTCCTGCTTCAGAATGGAAACAAATACCCATCTGTTCCACTAGCCCATGCTGCTCACATAAACGAATTGTATGAAAATATGAAACATCTGCTAACCAGTATCCAGTATGAAAAGTATCTTGGCATGTTTGTGGAGATCTAATAGTGATTTCTCTGTTACTTGCGTTACCGCTTGGATACACCAAATTCTGTTGCTTCTTGTGTTAATGGGATAGCAGAGATAGACAAAACCGCTGCACCAAAAAGCAATGCTAAAAAAGAGAAACACTCACTCCAGGAAAGAAAAATGCAGTTAGCTACTAATTAGTTCTGAAAAAATCTATTTACCGCCATTGCACATTAAACTAGGCTTGATGAAAAATTTTGTATTAGCAATGGATAGTAATGGACGTGGATTTCTCTTCTTAAAAATAAATTTCCGAGAATTATCGAGGCAAAAATCAGAGAAGTAATATTTGTCGGTCCTCAAATAAGGTAAATGATGAAGGATGCTTTGTTTGAAAGCCAAAAATTTAGTCACCAACTTTCTGGGAAACTACAAGGCAGAAAACTACAGGCAACTTGTAAGTGAGCTTCTTGTGGCCTAGATAGCAATGGGGTGTAATGTCTCTAAAAATACACTTTCTGGACTCCCATTTGTACTATTTTCTGGAAAACCTCGGCGCTGTGAGCGATGAACATGGAGAAAGCTTTCTTCATGACATCTCTGCTATGGAAAACCGCTACCAGGAAAAATGTTGGCTGGCTACTTCTAGACACGTAAAGGAGATGTTCCTCAAGCAAAGTTCAGCAGACAATTCACATCAACTACATTTTAGGTTAGGAAATATATACTAAACTCTTTTTACATATAATAAAAATACCTTTAATTTGAATTACATACATCTTTCGATTTTTTAAAAACGCTGAGTGATAGAAAAATTACGTAAAGAGATTTGAAATCAGCGCAAAAAATTCTTTAAGAATCACCATATTCTTACCATGTAAAAAAGTTTTCTTTTGTTATCCAGTGTTATTAGACTTAGATAATAGTAATTATGATAACTTATATTTTTAACATAATATTATGAATAGGACAAAAATAATAAGGATTATCTTTGTTCACTTCTCGTTCTGTTATTCGCTGTCAAGGCAGTACTAACATACTTATTTCATATGTTTCATACACATCGACCTTACATATTTAGAAAAGGACGAAGTTGTTTTCGTGTCTTGATTTCTTGAGCATACGAAAAAGCGGAATTTTTCAGCTCTCTTGAAACATTTCGTTTTCTAGACGGTACAAATTTTTGGCCCAATTCTCTTAGTTGCTTTGGTAAGATTTTCTGTTGCAACCGAGAAATGACTGCTGATATTGCTAAGGCCTGACCGAGTTTTTTTGTGAAACTTCTTCTTTTGAGCACTGTATTTGGGTTATTTGATAGAAATACATACACTTAAATACGTAACTATTGAGAATTTCACGGATTTTCTCCAAGTCGCGATGTAAATCGAAACGTTCCCCTTCCTAATAATACGGAAAGAGGGGTAGAAACATTAAACTGGTCAAATGCTAAGAGATTTCCTCGATTTATGAAAATTACGGCCAGGTATAGCTTACCATGACTTGCAATAAGAAATGAAACGTGGAAGGGGGCGGGGTAATTGAGTCACCCCAAAAAGATTTTTGAAATGCTGTTTCATGGAATAAATGCTACTGAGACCTAAAACTGATATAAATATGCTCAAAAGATTTTGGGAGAAGGGTACTGATTATATTAGGGAAAAAACATGCATCACGAGTGGATGAAAGTAGTGTAAACTTTGATGGGGTGACTCAGTAACCTCGCGCACCTGCTCCCGGGTTAAGGAGCATCCGTGATATTTCCGGTTAAATAATTTGAACTCTAAATTCACGAAACATCTTTTAAACTCTAATTATCGCACTTCCTTTAAACCTAAATTTCTCCACTTAGAAATTAAAGGTCGCAAATTGGATGCTCGAGATCAGTGCGTCCGAAACTTTTGAGCTCCGCGGACCACTACAGCAATCCTACAGGCCCTACAAACCTCTACAGCAATCCTCCAGGCCCTACAGACCACTACAGTAACCCTTCAGGCCCTACATACCACCTCATTTCTTACACAAACGTACTACATTTCAGCAAAGGGGTAAATTGGATACGTAGTTTATTTGAACATTTTCAAATGTATTATTCAGGTTTCTGTCTGTTTGAGGGGAATCTGACTAGTTTATGTTTTATCCCAAGAATTATTTTTAAAAATTGTAGGAGAAATTCGTTAAATATAAAAGAATTTTACGAACAACATCATAATAAATATATTTCAAAATACATTATATATCTAAAATATTAACGCAATACAGAAGAGTTGTAAAATGCAAAAAACATTTGCTATTATGAGAACAAAAATGGATGCATTAATGAGAACCGTGATGTTGCATGCACTGCACATTTGGAGTCAAAGAAGTCAGAGATAACTTTAACGTTGGCTGCAGGTTTAATAACAACATTAAAAATTACTTACTATAAAATATTAAAATAAGCGCAAATTTAGGACAACATTGTAACAATAGAAGAAATAATGCTGAAAAATATAACGTTATTAAAATATTTAAAATATTTCAGACAAACCGCGATGCGTATATAGCACGGTAGAAGAGAGGCATACAGCTTTGGGTCTGTTTTATTCCTCAAGATTAATAGCTAAAAGGTTGCAAACGACCTATTAGACCACTCAGGTAATGCTCATAGGTTGCATAAAAGAACAGTATATATGAAGCAAAATTTTAAAATTTCAAAATGTGTTAGCGTACGCCTGCGTGCCTAAATAAGGGTTACTAAAGTATTGAATACCTGAGATAATGTAGAAATTGATTAACTTTTCCCAAAAAAAATTCAATTAAATATGCAGTTTATTATAAAAAATTACATTTTGGAAACCTTCGTGGACCACAGTTTGGGACGCGCTGCTCTAGAACAGCTAGAGATAATTAAATGTAAGGATTCCTTTCTGTTAAATGAATTCATTCTCCACAGTAATTTTTCTCTGTTAAGCTTACCTAAACATTTTGTAAATACTTTATAGCTTTGTTGTCTTAGGCACTTTTTACCAATATCTAAAAAATACATTTTGTAACTTTGTTTTGCTTCCGCCTTCCTTTTGCACCCCCTTCCTTTTTCCTAACCGTTACTTTTAATAATTTAATTCTATACTTTCAGCCTCCTCCTTGTTCCCTATATGTGGAACTGTTTTTATATATCTCTTCACCTGATGATGCTACGATAGTAGCGAAACTGGTCGTTTTCATTAAACTGTGTGTAAGTGACAAAGTTTTTTCATTTTATCTCGATGGGTAAATTCCACAAGGTTGAGTCTGTTTTAATTAATGATTTCTCAAATATGTTTTAAATAGTACGCCGACAAAAAAAGGTTGAATATCGCTGGTATAAATGATTTCCCGACTCTTCCTAACTTGTGTGTGTATATATATTTTTTTTTTTTAAATAAATATTTCACATACAGCACAAAGGCCAATTTACAGTGAACTCTATAACTATAAATCCATAAGATAATAACTCAAGAGACAAACTAAATAAAATAATTCAATAACAAACAAAAGGAAAATAAAATAAACAAAGGGGAGAAGTGAGAGAGGAGATATAGGTTTTTAATGGTTGATTAAATACATCTGAGTTTGGAGGTAATGAGTTAAGAGGAGCAAGGAGGTGGAAGAAAAGTGAGCCTTTGATTACCGACAGACTAGGTATACTGAGATTAAGGAGGCAGGAAAGAAGAGTAGATCTGTTTGGTGCACGTAAGTTAAAAAGGGAGAGAAGTACAGGACAGTGAATGTTTGCATTTAGTACCTTGTAAAGTAATGAATGATCACTTTTTCTCTAAGAACAGTAAGAGACTCGAGGGAAAGTGAAGACGGAACATCATTATTGGGGGCGTTATAGAGAGAAGGAATTCGGGCACTGACAATTTGAAGAAAGAAATTAAGCACCCTATCAAGAGAAGAAAGATTTGATGAGGCTGACATTACCCATATGGGAGAACAGTAAGAAATAGTTGGTATAAAAATGCCGCAGAAATAGGTATGCAAGGCATGGGGGTCTATTATATCTGTGAATCTATAAAGCAGACCTAAAAGTGACATCGCCTTATTTTTAATTTTAGTAATATGAGGGGAGAAATTGAGCTTTGCATCAACAATAATTCCAAGATCTTTGTGACAATCAACCTTCGATAAATCACCGCAATTTAATTTGTAGTTGACTATCAGCGGATTTTTCCGAAGAGAAAAGGTTAGGGTCTTACATTTTGAAGGGTTAAATTTAAGAATCCAACTAACGTACCAACTGGATATTATATACAAAGCCTTCTAAAAATTTTGAGAAACAGACATCGAGTAAACTTGTTTAAAAATTATGCAATTGTCGGCATATAGGCATATCGTATGGGTCCATTCAGAAGGTATCAAATCAGATAAGCCGTCGATAAAAAATTGAATAGACAGTGCCCAAGGACACTACCTTGAGGAACACCAGAAGTAACTTATGTCCAACGGGAAGCATTTCCAGAGAGTTCAGTTCTTTCAGACAGGAAGCTGGAAATTAGTGTTAGAAAGTTACCGTGTGACTAAGTGAATAAGTTTTAAAAGTAAAAAGTCATGGTTTAGCGAGTCAAATGCTTTTGAAAAGTCAAGAAAAACGGTGTCGAGCTGAGATTTTTTCTAAAAGAGTTTATTACATCATTATGAAAGACAGCAAGGTTAGACAGACAAGATCGACCAGGTCGATTAGAAGACAGGTTCCAAGAAGTGAAATAGTATAATCTATTGAGAATAATTCTCTCGCAAATTGATGAAATAATAGGGAGCAAAGAAACTGGGCGGTAAGACGTAACGGCTGGTTTGTTACCAGACATATGTATTGGCACAATGTTAGCTGCTTTCTATTGCCAGGGAAATTTGACAGTAGGAAAGCAACGGTTAAAGATAAAAGAGAGTGGAAGAGATTGTGATTCGGTGTACTTGGGGAGAATTATAGGACTAAAATGACGAATAGACTAGTGATATCAGGTAGAAAATACGGTATGGAAATAAATACAGAAAAATCCAAGGTCATTCCAATTTCGGGTAAAGAAGAGAATCTGAACATAAGTATTGGGGGAAAGCATTTACAACAAGTTTCAGAATATAAATACCTTGGAAGCATCATAACACGAGAAGCAAAATGTACGGATTAGATCAGAACTAGAATAGGAAAAGCAAAAGCGGCTTTCAGGAGAAAGAAACAACTATATACAGGGAATATAACGGAAGATATCCGCAAGAAGTTGATAAAATGCTACGTATGGAGTATAGCATTGTATGGGGCAGAAACATGGACGCTAAGGAAAAATGACATCAAATACTTGGATAGCTTTGAAATGTGTGCTTCGAGGAGAATGTTGAAGATAAAATGGACAGATAGGATGAAAAACGATGAGGTGCTACGAAGAATAGGAGAGAAGCGAATGATTATACAGACTATCAGAAAGAGCAAGGCTAACTGGGTTGGACATTACCTGAAGAGAGAGAGTATGATTAAAGACGTGTTAGAAGGAAAACTAGATGGGAAAAGGGAAAGAGGTAGGAAAAGGTTTCAGCTGATAGACGATCTGAAAGGGAAAGAGAGGTATCAAGATATGAAGAGGACAGCGGAAAATAGGAATATATGGAGAACCAGGTTTAACCAACAATAATCACGGACCTGTTTATGAACAGACTACCTATGATGATGATGATAGGTCTAATGACTGCAGTACAGATTGCACGAGTAGAAGCGATTCACGAACGGTGAACTTGGACTTCCTGCTGTGAAGTTTGTAGATTGGAAAGAGATAAATGACAAACAGGTTGGAGGGAAAATGATTTACTACTGCTGATAGGACTTGGAGTATATGAGGAGGCAAGCGTAATAGAGAAGAAATTAATAAATAGATCGACCATATGAGAACCAGTGACGTTAGCGTCATTATAAGTAATTTCAAGAGGGATTCAGCTACATTTGCGCAGACTGTTAATAACGGACCAGAACCTTTTTGGGTTGGACAAGGTAGAGGTTGAGAACTCGGATATGTAATCATTATAGTCACACCTTAGAAGAGCCTTCGAGTGTCGCCTTATGTCTGTGAAGGATATATATATATATATATATATATATATATATATATATATATATATATATATATATATATATATATATATAGACTTAAGGAAATGAAAAGGTAGTGATGAGAGTAGAAACAACGAACACAAAAACAAAAAACTCGCAAGCTTATCGGGCCTATGCCCTTCTTCAGCAGTAGAGTAAATGAGAGTGACAAACTGAGCGGGGCATGACAGGGTGATGTGGGGAGGTTGATGATCGGAGGAGGCGGGGAGTAGGAAGGGTGGATAGCCAATAAGGAGGAAGTGTGATGAGGTAGAGTGCGAATAGTTACAAAGTAACAAGGAGGCATTGTAAGGGGGCTAATAGGGTTAGCGGAGGTTGAGGCCAGGCGGAGAGAAAGAGTCAAGAAGATGTATGTTTGCAAGTTCGCAGTCTCGGAGAAGGGGGGCAGGTGTGTCATTGGGTAAGGCGCGAATAACCCTTAAAATGTAGCAACTATTGAATGGGACATTGTGGGCATTGGCGTGTAATGCAACAGGGAGAGGGCGTCTGTGAGAGACGCTATTTCGGTGACCGTTCATGCGGATATTTAACGGATTGCTGGTGAGGCCTACATAAAACGCGGGACAAAGAGTGCAGGTAAGGATGTAAATGACGTTTCGGGTGGTGTAGTCACTTCTAGAGGTGATGGGGTAGGTGATATTGGTGGAGGGACTCGAGAAAGAAGATTAGGATAGGTGGATAGGGCAAGTGAGGCAGCGAGGTTTGCCGCAGGGGTGAGACCCTATTGCAAGAGGCGTGGTAGAATTGGGAAGTTCCTTCATCCACAAGATATTTCCCAAATTGGGGGGCCGGCGGAAGGAGAGGAGCGGGGGATTGGCAAAAAGGTTGGTAACGAGGGACTGGTGGGAGGAAGAGGTAAGAATTGGGTGGGCAGCATGGACGATTGTTTTGAGGGCTTCGTAGATACCAGGAAGGAAAAGTGTCGTAAGAGTGAGTGGAGGGGTTGATACAGGAATAGTAGGTGTGTGTGGAAGGGATCAATGGTGGGTAGGAGCCCTATGGATCTGTTCGCGGACCAAGACTGGAGGGTAGCCACGTTTGAGGAGAGCGTCCTCGAGGACAGAGTAGTATTTTAGAAGGGAAGCTCTATCAGAACAAAGCCTCCATCCTCGACGAGCAAGGGCATAGGGGATAGAGGTTTTGGTATGAAGGGGATGGCAGCTATCAAAGTGGAGATATTGGAGGCTGTTGGTGGGTTTGATATGAACACAGGTGCGAATTTTGCTGTCTTGAAGGTAAAGATCGACATCCAGGAATGTGATGTGGGAGTTAGAGGATTGGTGGGTGAAAGAGAGTGAAGAATGGGAGGAGAGGCGCGAGAGAAAGGAATAGAGAGAGTCAGGTCCATGCGTCCAAATGAGGAAGACATCGTCGATGTATCTCAGCCACAAAAGTGGTCTGAGTGGTACGTTGAGGAAGAGTCGTTCCCATTCTCCCAAGTAACAATTGGCGTATGAAGGCGCCATACGGGTGCCCATCTCAGTGCCTCCAATTTGAAGGTAGTGACGCCCATCGAAGGTGAAGTTGGTCATTTTTTGCACCATAGCTGCCAAGTCTAAGAAGAAATGGGAGGAAGGTTTAGCGTCGGGTGGTCTTGAGTCTATGAGTTTACTAAGGGCAGAGAGTCCATCGTCGTGGGGGATGTTTGTGTAGAGGGAACAGACATCGATAGTGGCCAAAATGGTATTGGGTGGGAGAGGAATGGGGAGGTGTTTGAGGCGTTTGAGAAAGTGGTTAGTGTCTTGGATGAAGGAAGGGAATTGACGAATGAGAGGTTGTAGGTGGGAGTCAACGATGGGGGTGATGCTTTCTGTAGGGAAGTTAAAGCTGGCAACAATGGGGCGGCCGGGGATGTTGGGTTTTTGGATTTTAGGGAGAAGGTAGAATGTGGGTGTGCGGGGTTTGTAGGGGATCAATAGAGCAATGGTGGAATCGGGAAGGCCTTCCTGTTTTCCGGAGGAATGAAGATAGGACGAAATTTTGTCGGAGTGGTGGTCTGTGGGGTTGGAAGTAAGGTGATGGTAAAAAGTTTCGTCAGAAAGTTAGCCCTCGGCTTCCTAGTTATATTTGGCGCGATTCATCACAACCGTATCTGTATGGTCGATAAGATCGGAAAAGTTGGGTTGGATGACTCTGGAAAGGATATAATTGAGGTATTGTTCGACCGGGTGTAGGGAAGGAAGGGTGGGTGGAATGTATTGGGAAGGAGGTTTGAAGATGGAAAAGGTAGGTGGAAGGCCGGGAGGGAGTTTAGGGTTGGCGGAGGTGAGAGAGTCTTCTTTGGGAGGGTTGGTTTTTAGACGTAGTGTGCGGGCAAAGGACTGGACGTCGGCAAGGAGGCGAAAATGATGAAATTTGGTGGTGGGACAAAAAGAAAGGCCGCGTGATAGGAGTTCATTCTCGGCAGGGGTAAGTTTGTGGGAGGAAAGGTTCAAGACATCATCTGGTTGGCAAGATGAGGAGGTGGTGGCAGGAGTGTGCGAACAATAGGAGCGCTTCAAAGGTTTGCGGGTTGGGAGAGTGTGGGTCTTTTTCAGGATATAGAGAGATGGTGGCGTTGGGAATCCCAGGAGATCCGCAAGACAGGGAGTTTGGCCGATGAGTGGCGGGGAGGGAGGTGGTTTGTTGACCTCGCCAGCTGATATGAACGGAAGGGGAAGACCAAGTTTGAGGTGACGGACGCAAAGCAGAAAGAGTTTACGGAGAAGTCTGTTGCGATGTGCGGTAATATCATTAGCCGCTTGAAGGAAAGCGGCGTGAAGGTCGGATATGCATTGCGAAGAATGACTAAGATAAAGAACGAGAGATTTACAATTAGCGAAGTGGGTGTTAGAGAGTGTGGTATAATGGTGTATGGTGGAACGGATAATTTGGATAGAGGCAAGGTGATACATGAGGGCTAGGGAAGCGCGGATAGGGGGAGGAAGGCCTGAAAGAGGAATTCTGATGGTGAGGCATTTGGGGGTGAGTCCAAGTGCAAGGCAGGAGTTGAGGAATTCAATCTGGCAGTTGAGGGTGATGTGTCTGCGGAGATGATAACGGAGACGGGTCAGTTCCATGGTGGATGAGAAAGATAAGAGAAAAAGACGACAGGAGAGAAACGTCAAGATATAGACAAATAAGGAGAAAAAAGGACGGTATATATATATATAGACTTAAGGAAATGAAAAGGTAGTGATGAGGGTAGCAACAAGGTGTTGAAGGAAGCCCAGCGGACACTTACCAAGTCGGAGACCAAGTTGGCAGGCTGCTGGGGGCGTCGAAGAGACACGTTGAACACACGAACACAAAAAATATATATTTTTTTTTATGTAATAGGTACTATTATAGGAATGGAAAATTTTTGTCCTTTGCTACTTTGTTCGTATCAACCAAAGACATCAAAATTGTCTCATAACGTCTCATTATTTGAATGGTGACTAGATTGTGAGGAAGTAACCCCGGAACACAACATGTTCTGGGGGAGAAAAACAGGGACATTTCAAGATATTTAGTTTTTTGTCGCTTACATGGCAAATAGATAAATTCTTCATTGCTTGGCCATGATTTTTTTGACAAAGTAGCCCATAACCTTTTCAAATTCAAACATTATGTACATATAATTATTATAGAATTTGTCAGAAAATTGATGGGAACAAATATTTTAGTCATATATACCGTAATTTTCGGGCTATAAAACGCGCACCAAGTTTTTAGAAAATTTTCCAGAAAGGACCAAAACATTTAGGAAAGCCCACGTCGCGTATCAATTCCGACAGTGGTTGAATCCGTATCTGGCAACATCCAAGAAAATATAATGGCGTAATAACAGCTAAATGTAACATTTCAGATAAACTTAGTTCGTGAAAGTAAATTATCTAAAACAAAGAATTGCTTCGAAACTCGTACAGCTAAATGTGCCCTGCGTACATTGCTGCCGGAGTGCTCTGCACACCTCACACCCCTTACTGATTGTACCTATTTAAATTTAATTGAAAGATGAGATTTTAATTCATAATAAATGGGATGGATGCCTAATAACATATAACTGGTGGAATGTGATTCATTTATTTCAATATTTATGAATAACAAATACTGAACCGGACGGGATGCCGGGACAGCATCTAAAATCTGGGACTGTCCCGGATAAAACGGGACGTATGGTTACCCTAAATTAGAAGGCTCTATTTGATGCGAAATATCAACGGCTGCGTACGTTGAGCAGGAGCACCATTCTGTACCGGATTAGGTTAGCAAGTCGTCCACCTCCCATTCTTTCGCTCCTCCTCCCCTTCACTTCTTATTCTCTGCCCCCCCAACCTCCCATTCATTGTTCTTTTCCTCACTACTCCTTGTCCAGCGGTGGCATTAAGAGTTCTAGGGGTCCTGGGCAAGAGAGTCATTTGAGGCCCCTTACGCTATATGCAAACTAGGCGTTTCAAGTGAAAATTTTCTTAGGCAATGTTTTGGCGTCCTTAAAGCGGGGTGTCTCTGGGAGTTGCTCCATTTGCCCGCCTCTAAGGCCGCAACCGCTCTGTTTCTCCATTCTCAATTCTGTAGCCTCCTAGAATAGCCTCTCAAGTTTTGTGAAGCTTATTCTTATGTAAACCTATCATATAATGTTTTTTCTAGCATATTTCACCGTGTTATATCTTCTTTATGCACGTTGTCGATGGCATTTATTTGAGTAGATTTTTCCCCACTATACAAACGATTTTTTTCTTTCTCTAGTCATATGATCATTGAAAATAATTACATTAAGTTCTTTTTATTTAATTGGTGGTTTATATTAATTTCGCGTAATAATTTGCATTCAGTAAAACACCCATTTCTAATAAATAGGTAATTTATCCAGTGTTATCACGTTCGCAAAAAGTGATTCCATCCCTGTTAATTTTCATATAAGCGATTACCTTAAATATTCATAGGAATTGATTTTGTTCAAATCATTAAAAAATGAAAACTATACAGCGGGCAAGTAAAAATTACTTAAATTGAGATTAAATAATAATCGGCAGGATACCGCGAAAATTTGCCAAAAGCAATTTTAGCAGAGACTTTATGAGGAAGGACTCGAAAAGGTTGTCAAAGGATATCCTAATGATTCGTATTCCAATTGCTTCGTGCTAACGTCATAGGCATTATTAGGTTAACGAAATTGTGTATTTACAATTCAGAGTCGGTGCGGTTAACAGAGAGGGGTTCATGCAAATGCAAATTTTATGCGTAAGAAAAAACGGTCTAAGGTTAACTAGTAGAACACGTTTTCCGTATTAGGGTCACATTCAAATAAGAGTCGATGTTGGAAGTTACCCTGATATTCTGCAGTACTTATCGTACAAATGAAAATCCAATCTAAAAATCTTTTTACTATTAATATTCACTTAAAATTTCATATGACCGAAATGTTATTCGAAAATCTGAAATTGACTCTTAAATTTTACGATCGATTTTCATCAGCTTCATAGAACTTATAAAGCGCCCTCGGGTGCCGCATGCGGTCCGTTGCCCGAGACTGCCGTCCTTTTTTTAGTGGAAGGTGCATTAAACTTGCAATTGGTAGAATCCGCTTCTTGTTGCACGAAAGTACTTATCTTCCTGCAGTTTATATTTTCCTCGCTATTATTTAGCCCTACTCTCTCATCTTCTCTGAACTAGCTAACGCTTAAACTATTTACCTCCTCAAAACCTCAAAACTGTTTTATTTGCATCTAAAATATTTGCGATTTCGTTTTCGCCTCTCCCTTATTATGATGACTTAGGTTAAGAATTACTTAGTATTGCTCGTGTTATAAATTAGTAAACCATCTAAATTGTAAATTAGTTTTGTTTACTATAAGAATTTTGTGATGGATTTATGCTAAGTTTGGCCGTATTCAGTTGAGTATAATTGTCAGAAAACATTTAAACTGAAGAATTATAATATTTCAAAACTATAGATTAGGTTGGTAAACGTATTAAACGTCAAATTCGTAAAAACATTGAAATTGAAATATAAAAAATATTGGTGTGGAAATATCAGTAAGTGCTATATGAGGACTTATTTTTAATTTTTGGTCCCGTTTCAGTTCTATTAAGACCTTATGCATTAAATGTCGTAGATAATAATAAGTACCCACCGCAGACACACAATGACTACAATGCCTTCGACTTAGCTATTATGTATTCACACAAAATGAAATCCCACGCACATATTGGCGTTCATTTTCTTAATATTTCAGATATTATATTGCCTTCAGACGAGCTTTTATAGAGGCCTCTTTTCTACTGTATTTTTCTGCTCCCTTGAATCCTAAAAAAAATTCAGATTAAAAAGTTGTACCTTTTTCCCTTGTACAGGGAATTGGGGATTCGACAAAAATATCCTGAGAACGGCTCTTTAAAGCTAAGGAGTGGACATGAAGGGAAAAAGGAGGTCGTTCTTCGGAGGAATTCCAAATTCGTTGTTTCGCAAACCTACTCATCCTCCTCAATTTATCTCCTCCTACCAGACTCCCCCCACCGACCTCCTCCACCAAGGGAATTTTGGCCTTTTGAAGTTCAATTGAAGAACAAGTAAACCGTGGAAGAGAATGTCAAATTTAAAGTTAAATTGAGTGTGCAGATGGGGCAAGGGGCGGTCGCACCTTTATTCCTAAAAGGCTCTTCCCCATTCTTTTCTTTATAAGGAGTGAACCCTCGCTGCGGGCCCTCTCAGCAGAGACTCCTTTACCCTCGCCTTTACCCTGCTCAGCCTCCTTCCACTTTCTCGCCCCATCCGTCGACGCAAATTGAAACGCGCCGCAGAGCAAGGACCTCGAGAGAGACAACCAATCGCCGCATTGCTTAGCATGAGGAGAGTCTCTCGTCAGTGTTTAGACATTAAGAAGCTGCATGAAATTAGATATGTTGGAATTACGATTTAATTACTATAATAGGCCAATTAAATTGAGTAACTGACAGCATTTCCTTACTAATAATCATAGCCAGTAGAACATTCAAGTTCATAATTGCTGTTGAATTGACCTTATACAATTTTTTCGAAGACCTGAGTAGGACTTATAATACGTATATAAACCTTCCTTACAGAGGAGGGTATATAATATATATACTCTTCTTACAGAGGAGGAACACACACATATATATATATATATATATATATATATATATATAGTATATACAAGCATTTTAACTCACCCTGATAAACATTTATTTCTCAGAGAGATAGTTTTTTTATTACAAAAGGTTTTACCTATGCACCAATTTTCGATCTTTTCTCATTGAAAAATATTTGATTAAAACGATACCTAATATTTGAAATTTTAACAATATTATTATTTTTTCATTGTGATGCACTATTTCCACACTTTTTTGTAAAAGTTTAACATTGTAGCTCATATAGAAGTGAAATAATATTTATCTAATTTTGAGAAATTTATACTGACGCATTAAGAATTTTAAAGAAATACTCAAATGTTTGTTTGTGCATTTGCACTAAACTCAAAATAACTTTAAAATTTTAGCTCCATAGCTCGCCTCGTAGTACCTAAACATTTACCTCTTTGTTTAAATTTTACTAATTTTTAACAGCAAAAAAAATTAAAATAGCAAAATTTCTATAATCCCAATTTCGTTTTTTTTTGTACTTTTCGTCATTGCTGAAAATCACTATTATCTTCGTGATGTCCGTCCGTACGTCCGTACGCATATATCAGGGAAGAATTTGCTCAGCTGATTTCAAGAAAATTTGATACATAGAATCTTCACATAAATTCAAAACCAAAATGGTATATTTAGACTAGATCAACTAAGCAGAGGTGCCACAATTGCTAAGTAAACCATTTCGGTAATAATGAATTTGGAAGGAATTGGCAAAAGCGATTTCAACAAAATTTATTATAAAGCTGGTGTGCAACTTTATAAAACAAAATCAATATTTTAAATGAAGATATAGAAATCAGGGCTGCCACAATACAAGTAATAAATAGTTGTTTAAAATTATTGAAAAAAGAAAGAACTTTGTATTTCCACAAATTTTAATTTAAACACGACCGGTTTTACTACAGTCGTAGCATCATCAGGTTAATCAGGTGATGATGCTACGATCGCAGTGAAACCGGTCGTGTTTAAATTAAAATTTGTGGAAATACAAAGTTCTTTCTTTTTTCAATATGAGTAAATTCCACCGAGTTGAGCCTGACCTCATTACTGATATGTTTTACAATTATTTGTGTTGAAATCGTCCCATCAATCTTAACCAAATTTTAAATTTGTAATGTACACACATATAAAAGACCATAATAGTGTATTTGGACCGAGTCATCTAAACAGGGATGCCACACTTACAAATTAATATCTATCATTAATTACCGATTTTGAAGGAATTTCCTGAACGGATTTCAACTAAATTCTGTATATAAGAATTGTACAACATACCAGAATGATATCAAGATATTCAATGCGGAGATTAAGAGCAGGGCTATCACTATAAAAAGTATAATTATATTTTTACACGTATCTATACGTGGCGGTATGAATTTCATACTAATATGGTACATATAATCGTCATATAAACAAATAACCAAAACAGCAAATTCATGTGTGTGGACTAAACAGAGCTACCGCAATATCAAGGTTAGAGTTAATCTGTAACAATGAATTTGTAAGTTTTTAACTGAACCGATTTAAAAAAAAAATTTCGCTTGTAGGTCGAGAGAATGACAAAATGAAGTGAACATGTTTCTAGCGTATCTATAAAGCAGAATTACCAGAAGACAAAGAAAAATAATTTCAAAACAAATACATTAATATATGATTACACTACGGCGAATTTGTTGAAAAGCACTTATGTACCACGGGAAACCCGTGCATATCCCTACTTTTTTACAAATTATATATATAAAAACAATTTGAGCTTCGTAGCACATACGAAAATACACAAACCTTGAAAATTTGTTTAATTAATTAGGAATTTTTATCTGCGCATTGATGAAATATTTCAAGATTTTCGTTTTTATCTAATCGGTTTTGCACTTAATTTTCGAATTTCCAGCACTTCTGGAAGTGCTTAAATATTAATATCCTCGTATATATATATATATATACACACGTAGAATGTGCTTGCATTCTGCAAGCATTTAGTCTAACATTGAAAAAACAATTTTTCAGATAGATATTTCATTATGGAAAATATTTCCTTACTTTAAAATATTTCTCCTCTGCACCGATTTTAGTTTATTCCTTATGGAAAATAATCGAGTAAAACAATCTCTAATATTTGCAATTTTAGGAATATAATATTATTTGCCCATTGGGATAATAATGCCACACATTTCTGCCAAATTTTAAATTTGTTGCACATTTAAAAGTCAAATAACATTTTCTAATTATTAAAAATTAATTAATTTTTAACGGCCGCAATAACAATTTCATGCATACATTTAAATGTATATTAGATTATATCGACTAAGCTCTAAATAACAAAATTTTCAGCTTTTCAGTACCAAAACTTTAAAATATTTGTTAAAAAGAACAACTCCTTCGGTGGGCGTCACTACCTTCAAATTAGAGGTATCACGATGGGTACTCGAACGGCGCCCTAATACGTCAATTGTTACCTTGGAGAGTGGGAGAGACTCCTCCTCAACGTACCACTCAGACCACTGTTGTGGCTGAGATATACCGACGATGTCTTCCTCATTTGGACGCATGGACCTGACTCTCTCCTTTCCTTTCTCTTGCGCCTCTCTTCCCTCCCTTCACTCTCCTTTGCCCACCAATCCTCTACCTCCCACATTACATTCCTGAATGTCGATCATTTCCTCCAAAACAGCAAAATCCGCACCTGTGTTCATATCAAACCCACCAACAGCCTCCAATACCTCCACTTTGATAGCCGCCATCCCCTTCATACCAAAACCTCTATCCACTACGCCCTTGCTCGACGAGGATGGAGGGTTTGTTCCGATAGGGAATCCCTTCTACAGTACTAACCTGTTCTCGATGATGCTCTTCTCAAACGTTGCTACCTTCCAGTCCTGGTCCGCGAACAGATCCATAGGGCGATGACGCCTACCCACAATAGATCCCATCCTTACACACCCACTATCCTTATATGAACCCCTCCTCTCACTCTTACGACACTTTTCCTTCCTGGTATTCACGAAGCCTTCAAAACAATCCTCCATGCTGCCCCCCCAATTCTTACCTCCTCCTCCCACCAGTCCCTCTTTACCAACCTTTTTGCCCATCCCTCGCTCCTCTCCTTCCGCCGAACCCCAATTTGGGAAATATCTTGTGGATGAAGGAACTTCCCACTTCTACCACGCCTCTTGCAATGGGTTCTCACCCCTGCAGCAAACCTCGCTGCCTCACTTGCCCTATCCACCTACCCTCATCTTCCTCCTCGAGTCCCTCCACCAACATCACCTCCCCCATCACCTCTAGAAACAACTGCACCACCAGTAACGTCATTTACCTCCTCACCTGCACACTATGTCCCGCGTTTTACGTAGGCTTCACCAGCATTCCGCTAAACATCCGCATGAACGGCCAACGGAATAGCGTTTCTCTCAGACGACCCCTCTCAGTTGCATTACACATCAATGCCCACTATGTCCCCTTCAAAAGTTGCTAAAATGCAAGGGTTTTTCTCGCCTTACCCAATGACACTCCTGCCGCCTTCTCCGACATTGGGAACTAGCCAATATACATCTTCATGGCTCTTTCTCCCCGCCTGACCTCAACCTCTGCTAACCCTATTAGCCCCCTTACAATTTCTCCTCAGTTACATTGCAGCTATTCGCGCTTTACCTTACCACACTCCCTCTTATTGGCTATTCACTCTTCCCACTCCCAGCCTCCTCTAATCATCAACCTTCCCACATCACCCTGTTATTCCCCGCCCAATGTGTCACATTCAATTACAATATCTTCATCGCTGACGAATGACATAGTCCCGAAAATCTTTCATTTTTTTGTGCGTGGTAATTTACGTGTCTCTTTCACGCCCCCAGCAACCTGCCAACTTGGTCCTCAACTTCGTAAGTGTCTGCAGGGCTTCCATCAATACCTTGTTGCCACCATCATAACTACCTTTCCTTCTTCTTATATTTTTATCATTCTATATAGACGTTCCTTACAGAGGAGGATATAACATATATATAACAGGAGGATAATAATGTTTAGGCACTTCCAGATGAGCTGGAGATTCGAAATTTTTTTGTTAGATATGATTTTGTAAAAAACCGACTAGAAAAAACGAAAATCTTGAAAAAGTGCAACAATGCGGCCGCTAATAATTCGCAATTGTTTAAAAAAAAATTTCAAGGATTATGAATTTCCGCATGTGCTACGTAGTTGAAATTAAAAAAAAATAGAATTCTTAAAAAAACGAAATAGGGATTATACAAATTTTGATATTTTAATTTGTTTGGCATTTAAAAATTCTTAAATTTTAAACAAATAGATAACTCTTTAGGTACTACGAGATGAGCTAGGAAGCTGAAATTTTCAAATTATTTACAGAGTAGAAAATTTGCATTAATAAACATTTCAATTTTACCATATTTGAATTGCGGCGGCCATTAAAAATTATTTAAATTTAAAGAATTAGAAAAATATTATTTTACTTCTAGAAGAGCTAAAATTTTAAAATTTTGCTAAAATGTGAAGCATTAGTACCCCATAATTAAGATAGTGTAAAATTGTTAAAATTGCAACATATGGGGATTGTTTTAAACTATTATTTTTACACGTGGGAAAAACGAAAATCGCTGCGGAGGAGAAATTTTTAGAATTAAAGAACTATTTGTAATGAAGAAATATCTTTCTGAAAAATGAATTTTTTTTAAAGATGAGATGAAATGCTTGCAGTATGCTAGCACCAACTACTAGTATGTTATATATCATTATAAATCGACGTTTCTTACAGAGGAGGAGGAGGAGTATATGATATATAAGAGGATATTAATGCTTGGGCACTTCCAGATGAGCTGGAGATTCGAAATTTTTTTCTTAGGTAGTATTTTGTGCAAAACTGACTAAAAAAACGAAAATCATGAAAAAGGGCAACAATGCGGCCGCTAAAAATTCGCAATTGTTTAAAAAAATTTTAGAGGCTTATGTATTTCCGCATGTGATACGGAGTTGAATTTTTTTAATAAGTAGAACTCTTAAAAAAAACGAGATGGAGTTTATACATATTTTGATATTTTAATTTGTAAATGTAAAATTTTTAATATTGCAACATTTGGGGATTATTTTAAACTTTTATTTTATTGCATGTGGGAAAAAATAAAATCGCTGCGGAGATGAAATCTTTAGAATTAAAAGAATATTTGTAATGATGAAATGTTCACCTGAAAAATGAATGTTTATTCAAGGTGACATGAAATGCTTGCAGTATGCAAGCACCAATTACTAGTATGTTATATCCTCCTCCTCTGTAAGAGTCGTCGATATATAATGATATCATATATATAGGAG
This sequence comes from Tanypteryx hageni, assembly GCA_028673005.1. NCBI lineage: Eukaryota > Metazoa > Arthropoda > Insecta > Odonata > Petaluridae > Tanypteryx > Tanypteryx hageni. The sequence goes on from CM054112.1 coordinate 4,557,517, forward strand.
GATACTAATGTTTAGGCTTTTCCATATAAGCTGGAGAATCGAAATTTTTTTCATCGGTAGGATTTGTTGCAAAATTGTCTAGAAAAAACGAAAATCTTGGAAAAGTGCAACAATGCGACCGCTAAAAATTCGCAATTGTTTAAATAAATTTTCAACGTTTATGCATTTTCGTATGAGCTACGGAGCTGAAATTTTTTTATAGGTAGAATTTGTAAAAAAACGACATATAGAAAATATAAATTTTGATATTTTAATTTGTTTGGCAATTAAAAATTCTTAAAATTTTAAACAAATACATAATTGTTATGTACTACGGGATAAGCTAGGAAGCTGAAATTTTCAAGTTATGTACAGAGTAGTGCATATGCACAAATAAATATTTGAATCTCTCCATAAACATTGTGGCGGCAGCTAAAAATCTTTAAATTTTTAACAATTGAAAATATATTATTTCACTTCTAGAAGCACTACAACTTTCAAATTTAGCAGAAATGTGTAGCATTAGTACATCATCATGAAGAAAGTATAAAATTCTTAAAATTGTAAAGTTTTGGGATTGTTTTAATATATAACTTTTACATAAGGGAAAACCGAAAATCGCTCCGGAGGTGAAATATTTAGAATTAAAAAAATATTTGTAATGATGAAATATGAAAAGTGAATGTTTTTTTATGTTGAAATGATATGCTTGCAGAATGCAATCACCAACTACTTGTATGTTATATCCTCCACTGTATATGGAAAAATAATTAACTAAAACAATCACTCATTTTTGCAATTTTAAAAATATTATCATTTCCCACATTGGGTCAATAATACAACACATTTCTGCCAAATTTTAAATTTATAGCATATTTTGCAGTGAAATAACATTTATATAATTGTTTAAATTTAAATAATTTTTAACGGCCGCAATAACGATTTCATGGATACATTTAAACATTTATTCGTTTATATAGACTAAATTCTAAATAATTTAAAAAGTTACAGCTCCCTAACTCGCCGCTTAGGGTCTAAATATTTATCTATTTTTTAATTTTATGAATTTTTAGCTGCCAAACAAATAAAAGGAGAGGAGAATGTTGAAGATAAAATGGACAGATAGGATGAAATACGATGAAGTGCTACGAAGAATAGGAGAGAAGCGAATGATTACACAGACTATCAGAAAGAGGAAGGCTAACTGGGTTGGACATTGCCTGAGGAGAGAGAGTATGATTAAAGACGTGTTAGAAGGAAAACTAGATGGGAAAAGGGAAAGAGGTAGGAAAAGGTTTCAGCTGATAGACGATTTGAAAGGGAAAGAGTTATCAAGATATGAAGAGGACAGCGGAAAATAGGAGTATATGGAGAACCAGGTTTAACCAAAAATAATCACGGATCTGTCTACGGACAGACTACCTATTATATATATATATATATATATATATATATATAACAACCTACGGAAAAGGAAAGGTAAAATAGATATATGGATGTCAACAAGGTGTTGGGATGAGGAAACCCAGTGAGCACTCACCAATCAGACGACTTCAGGTTGGCGAGGCCCCGGGGATGTCGAAGCGACACACGTAAAATAACACAAAAACACAGAAACATCACAAACGTAAAGCTTTCGGAACTACTCCTTCTTCAGCTACAGAGAGAGAACTCTCTCTGTAGCTGAAGAAGGAGTAGTTCCGAAAGCTTTACGTTTGTGATGTTTCTGTGTTTTTGTGTTATTTTACGTGTGTCGCTTCGACATCCCCGGGGCCTCGCCAACCTGAAGTCGTCTGATTGGTGAGTGCTCACTGGGTTTCCTCATCCCAACACCTTGTTGACATCCATATATATATATATATATATATATATATATATATATATATATATATATAAAGTTATGATAATTTATATTTGGATAGTGTAAAATGTAATAAAAATATTTCTATTTTTATAACTTGGTGTTCGTTCAGCGTTTGATGAAAAGCATCTCTTTTTCATTATGTAAACTACGTATATTACGCAAATATGTCATACATAACTTTCTTCAGGTATGCATTCTTTGCGTTAATATAAATGCATACGTCAATGATAAATTTCCTAATACTCATATATTGAGGAGTGAGCTCGTTTAAGCAGTCATTTGTGCTTATAATTTTATAGTTTATCAGGTAAACTGAAATTTACGGTCAAAAAGCTTTGCGTTTTTTATTCATTGATCCAAACAGAGACTAAATATCTTAAAACTTTCATCGAAGACGAGGTATGTTTGCGTTTCTTCTTTCGGTATACGCGCACTACGATCCCTTTCGAATGCCCCCGCCACCTCCCTCCCTTACCACTAGCCACGAAAGCCATTCCCGCCTTCCATCGTGCAAACCCGTTCTCCTCCCATCTCACTCCCTCTCGTGCCTCTCTCTCTCTCGACCTGCATCTTCCCTCGAATTCATCATAATATTGTACTTTTTAAGGCCGGACTTTTCCTCAATCCTCTACCCTCATCTCACCGGGAAATTTTTTCTGATTACCGTCTACCAACCCAGCATTTTCTTCCAGCAAATTTACTCTTCCATCTTATTGTCTGCTAGATTAACTTTCCTCTTCTCCCGCTTCTTTTCCTGCCAACCCAAAAAAGGCTTCATTAAAAAGTGATTTCTTTTGACTGTTTCATGGACCGTCCGGAAGTATGCTGTGTTCTTTCACCTGCGATGTTAAAACGTGAGTTAATCCAATATCATTTTTCTGCGTTAAAAATTTTCTATCTACTAGAACGGTTGCTAATATAAGAATGTCTATTATCCGCGCATCCCAGAATTGTCGATATCTATGATGGGGAATGCAAGTATTTGCCGTAAAGTTCTCCAGGTTTTTGGCTGTATCGTATTCAATGATTTATCTCTTGATTTAATATTCTCGCACTGATAGTTGAAAACTTTGTACTCCCTGGAAATTTACAAATAAAACTTTTTTCACTTTTTGAAATAAGATCTGAAGTCAACAGTGTCATTGTTGTACTGCGCTGGATAAAAATAGTTTCGTAGTATTCATCAATAATTTTTTTTCTATTTGATTGAGTCCATTCTGTCGGAAATATTTGCTCTCAAAAATTGTCATCAGTTGTTTTTCTGCATTGTATAAATGGAAGGCACATCACTTTAGAGGAAAGGAATGTAGTCAATGTGATGTAAGAAAATATAGCAAAAAGTGGATATTAAAAATTGAGGTGAGAACGGTAATAACAAATACGAGAGAATGAAGAATGGAACATATAATATAAGAAAATGATTATGAAGTGTAAACGAAATATATTGCTTTAAAGACGTAGAGGGTTAGGATATACGTCTTAAGCCCATGAGAAGCTTGCTATAGGGAGGAAAATTTTTGGATCGAGAATTTTTAAGAAATATATAATGGGATTATGATAATATTGGAAAAGATAACTCCTAAGGCTTATGATAATAAGATAATATATCTTTGTCGTCACCAGAAAGAAACATACACCTTTTAGATAACTGAGTTTAATACTAGGTTCGGGCTAGAAATAACATCAGGAAAACTGTTGTGCTTAATTAATTTTTTATTTTATTTAAATTTTACTCCACCATACAATGTTTTCTTTTTCTATTCTAACAATCCTTCATAGTGTGTGTGTATATATATATATATATATATATATATATATATATATATATATATATATACACTAGTAGTTGGTGCTTGCATACTGCACGCATTTAATCTCCCCTTGAAAAAACATTAATTATTCAGACAGATATTTATTCATTACAAATATTCTATTAATTATTAAGATTTCACCTCCGCAGCGATTTTCGCTTTTCCCACACGTAAAAATAATAGTTTGAAACAATCCCCAAATGTTGCAATTTTAAACATTTTACACTTTCTACATTATGGGGTACTAATGTTACACATTTGAACCAAATCTTAAAGTTGTAGCACTTTTAGAAGTAAAATAATATTTTCTAATTGTTTAAAATTGGAACATTTTTAACGGCTGCCGCAATTAATATATGGTAAAATTGAAATGTTTATTTATGCAAATTTAATACTCTGTAAATAATTTGAAAATTTCAGCTTCCTAACTCATCCCATAGTACCTAAACAGATATCTATTTGTTTAAACTTTAAGAATTTTTAACTGACAAACAATATAAAATATCAAAATTGTATAATCCCTATTTCGTTTTTTTAAGAATTCTACTTATAAAAAAATTTCAGCTTCGTAGCACATAAGAAAATGCCTAAACTCTGAAAATTTGTTTAAACAATTGCAAATTTTTAGCGGCCGCATTGTTGCACTTTCTCATGATTTTCGTTTTTTCTAGTCGGTTTTGCAAAAAATCCTACCTAAGAAAAAAATTTCGAATCTCTAGCACATCTGAAAGTGCCTAAACATTAGTATCCTCCTGTTATCTATTATATATCGACGAATCTTACAGAGGAGGAGGATATAACATACTAGTAGTTGGTGCTTGCATACTGCAAGCATATCATCTCACCTTGAAAAATCATTCATTTTTCAGACAGACATTTCATCATTACAAATATTCTTTTAATTCTAATGATTTCACCTTCGCAGCGATTTTCGTTTTTCCCACATTTAAAAATAATAGTTTAAAACAATGCTCAAATGTTGCAATTTTAAAAATGTTATACTTTCTTCATTATGGAGTACTAATGCCACACATTTTAGCCAAATTTTAAAGTTGTAGCATTTCTAGAAGCAAAATAATATTTTTCCAATTCTTTAAATTTAAATAATTTTTAACGGCCGCCGAAATTAATATATGGTAAAATTGAAATGTTTATTTGTGTAAATTCACTGTTTTGTAAATAATTTGAAAATTTCAGCTTCCTAGCACATCCCGTAGTAACTAAGCTGTAATCCAATTTTTTTTATTTAAGAATTTTTAACTGCCAAACAAATTAAAATATCAAAATTTGTATAATCTCTATTTCGTTTTTTTATGAATTCTACTTTTAAAAAAATTTCAACTCCGTAGCACATGCGAAAATACATAATCCATGAAATTTTTTTAAAACAATTGCGAATTTTTAGCGGCCGCATTGTTGCACTTTTTCATGATTTTCGTTTTTTTTAGTCGGTTTTGCACAGAATCCTACTTATGAAAAAAATTTCGAATCTCCAGCACATCTGGAAGTGCCTAAACATTAGTATCCTCCTGTTATTATCATTATATATCGACGACTCTGACAGAGGAGGATATAACAGATAACATATAGGAGGATACTAATATTTAGGCACTTCCATATGTGCTGGAGATTCGAAATTTTTTTCTTATGTAGGAGTTTGTGCAAAACCGACTAGGAAAAAGGAAAATCATGAAAATGTGCAACAATGCGGCCGCTAAAAATTCGCAATTGTTTAAACAAATTTTCAGGGTTTAGGCATTTCTGAATGTGCTATGGAGTTAAATTTTTTTGATGAGTAGAATTCTTAAAAAACGAAATAGGGATTATACAAATTATGATATTTTAATTTGTTCGGCAGTTAAAAATTCTTAAAGTTGAAAATTTGTTTAAATAATTGCGAATTTTTAGCGGCCGCATTGTTGCCCTTTTTCAAGATTTTCGTTTTTTCTAGTCGGTTTTGCACAAAATTCTACCTATGAAAAAAATTTCGAATCTCCGACTCATCTGGAAGTACCTAAACATTAGTATCCTCCTGTTATCATTCTATATAGACGTTCCTTACAGAGGAGGAGGAGGAGGAGGAGGATATAACATACTAGTAATTGGTGCTTGCATACTGCAAGCATATCATCTCACCTTGAAAAATAATTCATTTTTCAGACAGACATTTTATCATTACAAATATTCTTTTAATTCTAAAGATTTCAACGTCGCAGCGATTTTTGTTTTTCCCACATGTATAAATAATAGATTAAAAAAATCCCCAAATGTTGCAATTTTAAAAATTTTATACTTTCTCCATTGTGGGGTACTAATGCTACATATTTTTGCCAAATTTTAAAGTTGTAGCATTTCTAGAAGTATAATAATATTTTTCTAATTGTTTAAATTTAAATAATTTTTAAAGGCCGTCATATTTCATATATGGTAGAATTGAAATGTTTATTTGTGCAAATTAACTACTCTGTATATAATTTTAAAATTTTTAAATAAATAGATAACGGTTTAGGTACTACGGGATGAGCTAGGAAGCTGAAATTTTCAAATTATTAAAAAAGTAGTAGATTTGCACAAAAAACATCAATTTTACCATATATGAAATTAGGCTGCCGTTAAAAATTATTTAAATTTAAACAATTAGAAAAAATATTATTTTACTTCTAGAAGTGCTACAACTTTAAAATTTGGCTAAAATATGTAGCATTAGTACCCCACAATGGAGAAAGTATAAAATTTTTAAAATTGCAACATTTGGGGATTTTTTTAATCTATTATTTATACATGTGGGAAAAACAAAAATCGCTGCGACGTTGAAATCTTTAGAATTAAAAGAATATTTGTAATGATAAAATGTCTGTCTGAAAAATGAATTATTTTTCAAGGTGAGATGATATGCTTGCAGTATGCAAGCACCAACTACTAGTATGTTATATCCTCCTCCTCCTCTGTAAGGAACGTCTATATATAATGATATAATTATATATTGACGACTCTTACAGAGGAGGATGTAACATATAGGCATTTTCAGATGAGCTGGAGATTCTAAATTTTTTCCTTAGGTAGGATTTTGTGCAAAACCGACTAGAAAAAACGAATATTTGGAAAAAGTGCAACAATGCGGTCGCTACAAATTCGCAATTGTTTAAACAAATTTTCATGGTTTATGTATTTCCGCATGTGCTACGGAGTTGAAATTTTTTTTGTAAGTACAATTAAAAAAAAACGAAATAGGGATTGTACAAATTTTGATATTTTAATTTGTTTGGCAGTTAAAAATTCTTAAAATTTAAAAAATTGGATAACTATTTAGGTACTAAGAAATGAGCTAGGAAGCTGAAATTTTTAAATTATTTACAGAGTAGTGAATTTGCACAAATAAACATTTCAATTGCACCATATATGATTTGTGGCGGTCGTTAAAAATTATTTAATTTTAAACAATTAGAAAAATATTATTTGACTTCTAACAGTGCTACAACTTTAAAATTTGGCTCAAATGTGTATCATTAGTACATCATATTGGAGAAAGTGTAAAATGTTTAAAATTGCAACATTTGGGGATTGTTTTAAACTATTATTTTTACATGTGGGAAAAACAAAAATCGCTGCGGAGGTGAAATCTTAATAATTAATAGAATATTTGTAATGATGAAATATCTGTCTGAAAAATTAATGTTTTTTCAAGGGGAGATGATATCCCTTCAGAATGCAAGCACCTTCTACTATTTGTTATATCCTCCTCCTCCTCTGTAAGTAACGTCTACATATAATGATATATCTATGTTATATCCTCCTCTGTTGGAAACGTTGATATACAATGATATGAGAGTGATCTTTTAGCATATAATTATCTTCATCGTAGTCTCCACCTTTATCATCATCATAGGTAGTCTGTCCGTAGACAGGTCCGTGATTATTTTTGGTTAAACCTGGTTCTCCATATAATCCTATTTTCCGCTGTCCTCTTCATATCTTGATACCTCTCTTTCCCTTTCAAATCGTCTATGAGCTGAAACCTTTTCCTACCTCTTTCCCTTTTCCCATCTAGTTTTCCTTCTAACACGTCTTTAATCATAGTCTCTCTCCTCAGGCAATGCCCAACCCAGTTAGCCTTGCTCTTTCTGATAGTCTGTATAATTATTCGCTTCTCTCCTATTCTTCGTAGCACTTCATCGTTTTTCATCCTATCTGTCCATTTTATCTTCAACATTCTCCTCGAAGCACACATTTCAAAGCTTTCCAAGTATTTGATGTCATTTTTCCTTAGCGTCCATGTTTCTGCCCCATACAATGCTATACTCCATACATAGCATTTTCTCAACTTCTTGCGGATATCTTCCCTTATATTACCTGTAAGTAGTTGTTTCTTTCTCCTGAAAGCCACTTTTGCTTTTCCTATTCTATTTTTTATCTCATCCGTACATTTTGCCTCTCGTGTTATGATACTTCCAAGGTATTTATATTCTGAAACTAGTTCTAAAGGCTTTCCCCCAATAGTTATGTTCAGATTCTCTTTTTTACCCGATTTTCGAATGACCTTGGATTTTTCTGTGTTTATTTCCATACCGTATTTTCTACCTGTTATCACTAGTCTATTTATCATTTTTTGTAGCTCCTCTTCCTTTCTTGCTAGAAGTACTTGATAATCTGCGTATTTTACTGTTCTTATAATCCTTCCTCCAATTTTGAAATCCCCTGTGCCTTCTAAAGCTTCTTGCATTAGACTTTCTCCATATATATTGAATAGGGTTGGCGATAGGCAGCAGACTTGTCTTACTCCTCTACCGATATTTATTCCGCAGGTGTCCACATTCTCAAACCTGACCTTTACAATTTGATTCTCATATTGATTCCTAATCAGTCTCTTGTCTTTCCAGTCTACACCTATATCCTTTAATATCTTCATCAACTTTACCCAATTTACTCTATCAAAGGCCTTCTGCCAGTCTACGAAACATGCGCAGATATCTTGACTGTATTCTATTGCCCATTCTGATATGATTCTAACTACTCCTATAGCATCTCTAGTTCTTCGTGCTTTTCTGAAACTGAATTGATCTTCCCCTATTATTTCTTCTGCCTTTTTCTCCAGCTTTTTATTAAGAATCCCCGTGATGATCTTCGATGTGTGTGACAGAAGGCTTATCATTCTGTAATCTTTACACTGAATTGCCTTTGGCCTCTTCTTTAGAGGGATGATTGTTACTTCTAGGAAATCCTAAGGCCACTCTTCCGTGTCGTAAAACTTTTTAATTAATTTCGTGATCGTTTTTAGTCCTTCTGATCTTATGACTTTAAGTATCTCAGCCGGTATGCCTTCGCTGCCCGTGGCTTTCCCCTTCTTTAGTTCCACTATAGCCTTTTCTACTTCGCTGTCCATAATACTTGGTCCTAAGTTGTCTTCTTCAATGTTTTCCTCATTTTCAAGTTCAATTTTTGCCGCTCCTGCCTCTTTTCTGTATAATTCCTTAATGTAATCTTCCAATACCTGTGCTACATCCTTTGTTTCTGAGACTATTTTCCCATCCGTATTCATAATTCCTTTACCACAAATTCACCTTTATGTATAGCATGATTATGATCAAATATCAGGTTTAGCATTAGTGGAAGATAAGGCGAGACCTACGGTGAAAAAAGTAATAAAATTAAGACACTTTCCATTTTTCTTGCCTCTTTCTCCTTTGCATTCTACACCTACCTCCCATTCTCCGAGCATATACTTTCTCCCTCCCTCCATCTCTCATTCTCCCTCTCATTCTATTTCTCTCTTTTCCTCTTCTTCACACCCATTTTCCCTCAATATTACCTTTGAAAGTCATTGAAATGTACAATAAACGTCAAGTCGGTTGAAAATGAAAGTAAGCCGCAATGCACAATGCAGGGATAATTTAAGAGAAGTTCTTCAACACATGGATATATATTTGCTTCTGAAGTAAAAAATTCAAGAAGAAGAATATGGACGAAAAAATATTAAATACCTATGGGTTCTGTCATTCCTTTGGTTTTTCTGGAACAAGACAAAGGAATTCGACGTATAGTAACTGTGTTCACTATGGGAATGTAAACTTCCCTGGAGGAATAGCTTATCATAATTACCTCGAATGAATGCAGAACACAAAATGTAAAATTTTTACGAAAATATTAGCTTTTGGGAGTCCAAATATCTTGCCATGGCGCTTATTATTTTAGTGTGCATGAGCAAATATATAACGGAAAATCACATTTACATCAATATCATAGGAAAGCACAAAACTTTACGTAATGGTATGTCGTTAATTTTACTGAATCAGATGAAGAAAGAATGAACTTACAAGAAAATTCTGGATTAGATTATAAATAATTGCAAAACTTTCATGTCAGTATTTGAATAAATCCCTATTGCAGAGCTGTTTAAAGCATTGGTGGAATTCGAACGCTATGAAATTACAAGAGGAGTTACAACTAAACATCCGATACAAAAACTGAACGTTGTGTTCAAATATGATCTAAACGGTGGGATTGCGGTTCAATGGTTTGGAGGTCACAAGTCAGTGTTTGGTCTGAGCCGAAGGCTCCTGCAGGGGCAATGAAGTGAACTTCGTTGACCTAAGGCCGGTCCTAGACTCATGTAAGGCAGCGCTTAACAGTTATGGTGTGCGCTACACTGCCGAGGCTGCCTAGGCGGTAGCTTATAGCGTTTTCGAGGATTCCATGGTTTTTGTATGCTAGTATTAGGTAATAGTAACGATTCAGAAAGCCTTGAGATCCACGATGATAGTGGCGAAAATTTTAGATGTTCCAACACAAGCTTTGGTCCGTGTTGTAACATGCAGTGTCCCTGCAGAGAAATTAAATTTATAAATTATTCCGTAAAAAATTCGATGACACGCGATTAGAAATTAAATCCGATGTCCACCAGTCGTAGGAGTATTTGTGATGAGAACGCGAGTAATCTTAAAACGGAAACGAGAAGAAAGGCTATGGCTAACATGCAAGTGATAGTGAGAAATTAAATGTTGTACTGAATGGCGGTAGCATCCGTAGGAAAATTGCCGTGTTCGAATATATTATTTACAGACTGCGCGCCGATACATCGCGATTTCGTGGTAGGAACATAAATTTGGCTTGCGGGTAGGTTTACAGATGCCGAGGAAGCAAAACTGGGATATTTTATTTGCAGCGAACAATATTTTCGATGCAAGAACTCCAACTGATATGCTATATGCCAAAGGTTTTATGAAATTAGAACCATACTCTATGTTGAATATAACAATATTTTACATAATAATCATCCTAAGGAAATACAAATGTGATAGACAATTCGAGTCGAAACTTGTCTCTTTGTATAATTCATTTATATTACACCAGATATAATTACGATAATCTCTTCAAGCTGCTGGTATAATAATGTCCACTCCAACACAGACTAGTGTCTTCAGCTGCTTGGTATATCACAGCCCACTTGAGGAAGTAAGTCGGCGATCTATTCGAAGGCTCGTACTTGAGGTGAATCAGCTACAACTCGTGAGCACGTGCGAGGGTCTTCTCAGCCGTCTTGGACTCCTCGTACTAGTAGATCACGTGATGACGGAAGTGGAAAGGAGAGGGGAATGACGTCAGGCGGGCCTTTGAAATGGTGGTTTTGTAAACGTTTACTGGCTGCTTCTTTGTTGTCCTTACACAACCGAGGGAAAGAGGAAAGGTTAGGAAGGTGAGGGTTACTTAATGTATACAAAGCTGGCAGGTACTCGCATGGCGTGTCTTCCTGGGGCGTGGCGTACCGCCACATCCTCCTCGGGAAATTGATGAAAAAATGAACCAATAAAAGTTTTGATTGGTCGAGGGGAAGTTTCTAAGTCACTTTATTCCATCCATTGAGCCCAGACCATGAATGAAGCACACATTACACTTAAAAGTTGTCTCTGTCAAACGTAGTCTAGTTTATTATGCAACGTTAAATTGGCAGGACATTTTAAATTGAAATATCACATGGAAGTTGCATGCTCTGAAGATCAGAGTCAAAGCTATTTTCACAGCTGAAGTTCTCAGAAGAAGTCCACCAGTTATTGTCAGTTGACCGTAATGACACTAGTCTGGGGATGCACACCCTTTAGAAGGCAGTTTTCAGAATAGTCACTTGGTGGTACTTTGGAGATGAGACACTTCGCACTTTTGTCGGGCTTCTTGCTCGGCCGAAAACTCAATAACATATTCAATTATCTCCTCAAAAATAACAGATAATTTTAACTAAAATATGACAAACTTTTATGGCTTAATGAAACACAAAAGTTTTAATACTTATTCTTGACTTATTGTTAAATTTAGAGTGAGGGTAGATTGCATGTCACTGATAACATAACAAAGAAAAATTCATGACATGTAATAATACAAAGTTTTCCTGACATTTCTTTCTTGGAAATATTGTACATCATAACATAAATATTAATTCAATTTAACATATGACATTCTATTAAGCATTAGTTCTTAGGTAAGGTAATTAATCATTATAATAGTATTGAGTATTTAAAAATAATAATTATTCACAAAGGCTTAATATATCAAAAGTACATGCATAATATTTCTATTAAATCACAGTATATTAATTAAATCAATTGGCAATATAGTATATAAATTAATTCACAGTATAATATTTCAATTAGTTCACAATCAGGTATTTAAATAAATGGGCGGTATAGTTTCGAGTGCTTACAATACATAAGTAAAGACATTTTAAGGTATCCTTAGCCCAATTGGGGCTATTTTACAAAAATTAAGGTAATTATTATCAGCAAACAAGAAAAAATCATGGCTAGGTTAGATTAAACAATACGGATGCAGAGCCATGCGGACATTCATAGACGTCCGGATATCATCTATGATGCCTGATAATTCACACGCTTTAACGATTTATTGACAATTGGCCGTATTTTAATGTATACTTTACCAGATTTGCATCTGGTGGCTGGTTGCAATAAAAACATTCATTGGACGATGGGGTCGCCAATTACTTACGCCTAGTAATCGCTAAAAGCGATTAACGAAGTGGATGTACGGGCATGCATGTTTGAATTACGCCGCTATCGTATATCGCCGATATTCGAACGTGCACGCCATTCGTTAAGTGCTATCAGATGAGTGCGATAGGATAAAAGGGAGGGAGGAAAATCGCCACATGTTCTGAGGAAGAAATAATCGGAACATAACTGTGACATTCATTTTTTTGTATTTTGCAATAGTTATGTGCACTTAAATATTAATCATATGCAATTTTCGTGATTTGATTGTAATAATATTATGATAATAATGGTTAATAACTCCTCGTAAGCTCGTCTTTTAGCAGTAAGGTCCACAGCATTGTAAATAATGTGTGTCGAGCAACCAATGTCTGTAACATAAGGATTTAGCAAATTCTTAAATATCAGAAACGTGTTGTTATGAACTTTTTATTTGATCCCACCAAAATTCGTATTTGTATTTTCAGCTCCATAACCAACACACCTCCTGATATTCCATTTTCCCTCAGAGAATTTATTGTTTATTTGGTAAGTGTTTCTGAAGTTTTCTTCGGTAAGCAATCTATCATGAGGATTTAAATCTGCATCCATTTCATGTTGAAATAACGCAATAATAACGGAAATACCTTTACTGATTTGTTGTTGTGGTCGATAGGAGCTACGAAATTTTCAGCCTTACCGACATCCTTTAAAATCTTGTTGACTGTATAAGGAGCCAACATCATTTCGGTTAGTTTAATCGTTTTCATTCGCGCACTAGAATAATTCATTGCTCTCTGTGAGTCATGAGACAGCACACCGACAAGACGTGTGGTCCAATTGACAATTCTAAATGATTTTTGATGCCTTATTAGAAGGTAGCCCGTTGTTAGTTCGGCTATGGTTACATTTTTACGCTCAGTTAAAATTTTCTTGATGAATTAGTGTTCGAGATTGACTTTCTAGAATTTATCTGAACTAGTAAGTTTGCTCTACAATCATGACTAAATTTGGTGAAATATGAGCAAATCCTCCATTCAGCCTCGTGTCATGTCTTCGTTTTACTATAAGGATCCATTCTTTCCTCTTTGACAACACATTTGCGTTTTGGCATTTCTGTTGGAGTTATAGGTTACCTAAAATGAATGGGTGAAATTTATTACTGAAAATGCAAAGTTTGCTCAATACTTTCAAAACCAACCTAGAACGTTTCTGATGATTTATCATAGATATGAAGATTAACGTAAAAAATTAAGCTGTTGCCAATGCACTTAACAGAACTAACTGAAACTTAAAAAATTGTTAATTTTAAAACTAGGGATAGCCTGACTAATAGTCACTGCACTACACATTGCAGTCTGAATGATCTTAGAGAATCTCACTATCTCAAAGGCTTCGGTCATGTTACACTGGATGTGCACTCATGCATTTAGTTAATCAAGTACACGTAATACTTTTTGTTTGTCTACTTTGTGGATACATTATGTAATTACATATTTGTCAGACAAAAAGTATTAAATTTAGAGCGTATGCTAGTCTAAATCTAAGGGCAAAACATCCGATCGTCTTTGTCTTTAATGTGCAAACAAGCGAGAAATTTTGGTTCTAATTTTGATGCAATGTGATTCTAAACAACATAGACACCATTACTTATGATAATTATAAGACACAATATAACAATCCACCTATCTATTTGTATCTGCGCTAAATTTGAACAACTTTATATAATGACAGCAACCCAAAATCCGAGACAACTCTGCGTCCCGAAAAAGGTTTTTGGGACAACAAGACACTACATAGAATACCGGAACATATCCCGGAAACCGGGGTGTCTGCATATCCCACTCACGGGTGATACTCCGTAGAGACTACTGCATATATAGATAAGATCTCGCTAATAGATCGGTCAGTGGGGTTTTCATAGCGGTTAGCGGTAAGTACGATAGCAGGCAGACAACGATACCGAGTGTGTTTGGTGCCATATAGGTAAAGAAAGATCCAAAGAGTTATTCTTCTGGTCGTTTTACAGGCGATCAATTGCAGGTTTATAACATATATTTAATCTCAAGAAGCAACTCTCAAAGCTTAGTGTGATTAATTAAAATGAATTCATTATCGTGGTTGAAGAATTTACTTTACCTACCGTGAATTGATTGGGACACTCGATGTTTCGAATCTAGAGGAAAAACACGAGAATTCTAGGAGGCATTAATTGAAACATTCTGCAAGCACCCTCTCCTTCAATTTGTCAGATAGCCAACGCGATGAGGCGAAGTATAGATATCATAGCAACCAACGTCCCAGAGAGAAGAAACAAACTCACCGCTGAAGTGACCGTGTGCGCGGAGTATAAGTTAAAAATGGATAGGTGCCCTAAGCCTAAAAGAAAGTTTTACTGTATGTTCACGTGTACCACGCGCACTCCGTTTTTGAGCAACAAGATATAGGGAAAAAATGATTCGGCCAAGAATTAAAACATATTATAACAAAGCAAAAGCATTTATTACTTAAGAAACTTTGGAAAGGAACAACAAATTTTTCGAAGAAATTGAAATATTTACGATTGCGTCAATTTTTTTACACTAAAAACGTCCGGTGAATAGCGAAATTAGCTGTCACTCTCTGGTCAATTTCGAGATTTCCCCTTTGGTAGAAGAAATTATATGCGTTTTATAAATGAAACAAATCGATATAAACGCAGAAGAATATATAATTATATTTAAGAAAGCTTTTTACACTGACTTTTAATCTTCGTCACTCATTCTATCAACATTTTCGGCGGAACAAGCGCTTTCCTCCTCGCTAGTTTCCCAAACAATGCTGTCTTTGCTACCGTCCGATTTATTTGTGATGTGGCATTTCTTGGAGCTTTTATCTATCACCTCCTCTTCAATTAGGTTCCAAGATGTGATGATCCATTCGCATATTTGCTTAAATCCTGGCTTCCTTATTCTACCCGTCGGCGTAGTTTCATGAACATTCCGTCTATTGCCACTTCATATGATTTTTGAAAGGACGATTGATGCAATCATCCAGTGGCTGAAGCACGGACGTCATTTCTGCTGGAATGATCACCTGGTCAGTTTTTCTATTTTTAAGGCGTTCCTTCACGTCTTCAGTCAGGTGGCCACGAAAACAACATATTGGGGAGATTGCGAAGGGTACCTGGACGACATTCCCACACATACTTTATCCAGTCTAAAACTAGATCACTGTTCATCCAACCCTTTTCATGTGCCCTCACTAAAATTCCTGCTGAGAACTTTTCATTTTTCGGAAGAGTTTTCTTTTGAATTTCACGTATGGTGGTAGTTTCATTCCTGCCGCCGACACTGCAAGCATGACAGTGCATCGTTATTTTTCTCCTCCACCAGTGATCACTTGAATTGTTTTTGTACCCATATCAGCAACTGTCATATTATATGGCATTCTGAAATACACAGGTATTTGATCAGCGTTTCCTATTTGGTCAAATAAGTATGAGTACTTTTCTCGCTGGCGTATAACATATCGCTGAAAATTTGAGAGTTTCTCCTCATAAGTTTCGAGGAGGCGTTGAGAAATTGTCCTTCTCTTTTTCGAAAGGCCATTCCGACGAAAAAACTTATGCGCCCATTTCTTGCTGGATTTAAACTCAGCTTGACTAACACCTAACTCTCTGGCTATCTATAGCGCTTTTATGACACACATTTCTGTCGACACTGCATAGCCAAATTGCTGTCTATCCCCTATGTACTCGGATAGCTGTTCTTCTATGACGGCATATCTGGCGTATTTTCCCCTAAAGGCACTTCTGTCCCCGTTTGTAGTGAGAAGTTTATCCATTTTCTTCCTCCAACCTCTTATGCATGACATATCATACATTCGTCCTGCAGCACGGTTTCCTATATCTTTTGCATCTCTGATAATTTTAGCTTTTTGCATGCAGTAAAAGATCGCAATCAGTATATATAGCAGACAAAACACGTTTTTAGACATCCTGATGAAGATGGCAGAGTCAGCCGTCGAAACGTTGATCCTAGATCAAACTTTGACCCGGTTGTGTACCCGAGAAAAGTTTCTACAATGTTTAAATTTAAATATTTTTTAACAGGCGCAATAACGATTTCATGGATACACTGAAATATTTATTCGTTTATATTCACTTAACTCTAAATAATTTAAAACTTTCGTCTCCCTAACTTGCCGCGTAAAGTCTAAACAGTTATCTATTTGATTAAATTTTAAGAATTTTTAACTGCCAAACAAATTAAAATATCATAATTTCTATACTCCCGATTTCGTTTTTTTAGAAATCCTACCTCTCAAAAGAATTTTAGCTCCGTAGCACATTCGGAAATACATACACCTTGAAAAATTGTTTAAACGATTGCGAATTTTTAGCGGCCGCTTTGTTGCACTTTTTGAAGATTTTCGTATTTTCTAGTCGGTTATGCACAAAATCCGACCTAAGAAAAAATTTCGAATCTCCAGCTCATCTGGAAGTGCCTAAACATTAGTATCCTCCTATATCCTCCTCCTCCTCCTCTGTAAGAAACGTCTATATATAATAATAGGGTAGGGTGGGGCAATTTGTATCATTTCAAATTTCATCATGAAGAACAGGTGGCCAAATATTTATTTTAGAATTCAGTATTTCTTTTTCATTGCATTATGGTGTTTTGAATTAAAATATATAATGCTAAGTTTTAATTATCATGTTTATCTTAAAATACCTTACAAAATACGAAATAATGAAAAACATTAGTTTTACTAATATCTGGATCAGTGGTGGGACTATTTGGATCGCATATTTTCTTGTAAAAAAGCACTGAAAATCAGTCTTATAAAAGCTGGAGCTGTATATAAACAACGCATTACATGTTCTACAAGTTCAAATGAAATAATTGTTTGGTGCCCTATATGTTTGATCTTACAAATTGGTTGATGAGCTTCCTCCCTTGCAATTTCTCTATTGCGTGTAGTATTCTGGACTTCTCTCTGAAGGGTTGTAAACTGAACTTTGAATGATCTGCAGTTCCACTTATACTTAAATGCCCATTGAGTGTCCTGGATAAAGCATGGCACATATCTTTCTCCGTCCACTTCCTTCCGCTTATATATTCTCACCATCAGAAAAATGAAACGCAAATTGGAGGGTACATAAAATTTAATTTCTAGTGTTTCTATATTTTTATTACATATTCTACTTTTATTCATCCTAAAAAAATTATCCTGCAAACATTCTTAAATTTACATACTTTTAGGTTTATTGGATACTTCTGCAAGTGCAATCGGTTGGCCTATGCAAATAGCGCCACTAAAATTGATTCAAATAGCCCCAGTTGTGTCGACTTCAGGTAAAAGAAAGTAGTCCTGAATTAACCAACATAATGCGTTACTTGTAACATAGAACAGCTCAGAAGGTTTTAACGCTGTGAGACAGAAATTAGGAGCAAAGCGAGAATACTTTTAACACTAGACCTTAAATTCAAAGGCTTCAATGTTACATATCATGTATATCGATCCCTTTAATTGCGTTTTGAAGGCATGTACAGATGTAGAACTAAATAAATTCACGTAAAGAGCATAAACAAGCGTATTCTAGAATCGTTCACTAGCAATTGACTGCCGGAATGCGCAAGTCATTATGTACAGTAGGCCAAATGCTTATTTTTATCCAAATAGCCTCATGATCCAAAGGAGGATACTAATGTCCAGCCCAAACTATATGAAATACAGAGCTGAAATATTCAGAATTTGTAGAGGTTATTGAGAAACTTCCAGAAAAAATAGGATCTCTTACCTATGTGACATCGATTCGACTTCAGAAAAACCGAATTGTGTGTGTTTTCCCATAAGAAAAGCATTGCGCCATTTTTGTAAATTAAATTCTGGCACTTGCCGATAAGCTGGGGAAATGAACGTTTGGGTATTGCTAGATGACCACCATACCTATTAGGAATTGGTATTGATTTTGCTTACAGTGTTCTGAGTCCGACTCCAGATGCCCCGGAAAATCTCCCATAAGTTAGCATGGGAAAAAGGTATACCAGTGTGTAAACCAATCTAAGAGGAATAGTTTGCTGAAATTTTGCACGATTATAGGATTTTGCTTACAACTAACCAGGAAAATCTAAAATTTTAAAATTGATGATTTATAGGTGTAGTTATTACCCCATTTGTAGATTAAGGTTTAATAATTTTTATCTCGGAAACTATAAGTCGTAGGTACGAGCTTTTACAAACATCTTGTAGAAATTTCTCTATAAAAAATCCAAAATCATGAAAAAGTTCAACAATGCGTCCGCTAAAAATGCGCTAATATTTAAACAAATTTTTAAGGTTTATGTATTTTCGAATGTGCTACGAAGTTGAAATTTTTTTAATGGTAGAAATAGTAAGAAAAACAAAATAGGGGTTAGAGAAATTTTGATCTTTTATTTTGTTTGATTGTTAGAAATTCTTAAATTATAAACATATAGATACATATTTAGGTACTACGAGGCAAACTTAAGAGCTGGAATTTTTAAGTCATTTAGAACTTAGTGCAAATGCACAGATAAACATTTGAATATCTCCATTAAGTTGTTTAATGCGTCTTATAAACTTTTAAAAATTTATTTCACTTCTAGATGTGCTTTAACTTTAAAATTCGGCAGAAATGTGTGGAATTAGTACCTCACAAATGAAACTGTATAATATTCTTAAAATTGACCAATTTTATGAATAATTTTACTCCAAGATTGTTCCATAAGGAACGAACAAAAATCAGTGCACAGGAGAAATCTTTTGAATTAAAAAAATATTTTCAATGATGAAATATCTCTCTGAAAAATTAATACGATTTTTCAAGGTGAGATGAAATAGTTGCAGAAAGCATGCACCAACTACTTGATTATATAGAGAGATATAAGGCTAGAGGACATCGATAGGTACGCATTCCCATTAATTTAGATTTTGACGATTAAGAATCGTGTTGGTTCAATAAGAAAGTTAAGAGTGCGCTACGTCGTCAGGGAATAAGTCACGCGAAAATAAGAAATATGCCGTCTACAGCATCCGACAGGTATAAAGCAGCTGAAGTACAGAAGTATAAAGAATAAGAAATATGGCTTTCAATAATTTTAGCAATATGGTATTAAAAAGTAATTTGAAGGAGGTCAATAAAGTGTTTTGGTCCAATGTGAGAGAAGTTCGAGGTAGAGGCCCTACCATTCATTCCCTATATAATATCTCAGGTGTCGTTATTCATAATAGCGTAGAGAAACCCAATTTGCTATATGATCATTTTGTTAAACATTAGAAGCAGTCAACAATAAATGCGCTCATTATGCACCTGCTATGACGTACGATCTACCTGATGGACGACGAAGCATTTTATGAGGGATGAATAGCAAGGCAATTATGTTCCATTAGTCTTAACAAACCGCCCAGTCCCGAAGAAATTCCTGCTCTTGTTTTGAAAGTATTACCCAAAGAAATAGCACCATTTCCGGATTAATATTCGTGAAGTCCCATGTTCCCATGTGCTGGGCGTTAGCGCACGTGGCCTCAATCCACAAGGGCGGCGAAAAAGGGGACCCAGAAAGTTACATGCCCATTTCCCTAAATTCGATATCGTGCAAGATTATTAAGCACATACTAGTTAACAACATAATGCGTGATAGTAATTCATTCTTAGAAGATTTTCAACAAAGCATCAGGAAAGGTAGGTCTTTTGATACTCATCTCGGTTTATTTGTGAATTTTATGCTGAGAAGCGGTAATCTTCTTAGATTATAGAAAATCCTTGGATAAGGAAACTCACAGGAAGTTAATAAATTAATTAGAAAACTTAGGGGTTGATAACAATATTATTAATTACATCCGAGAATTTTTAAATCATTAGAAGCAGAAGGTTGTTATAGATTGGAAGTTCTCAAGCTTAGAGGAAGTTGTGTCTGGCGTTCCACAGGTTAGTATAATTGGTCCGTTATCATTTCTTATTTATATAAACGATATCATCTCAGTAGGAAGAAGTAAAAATCCGGCTTTTCGCGTATGACACCGTCATTTATAGAGAAATAAGCAATCCGGAATACCATCAGTACCTTCAAAATATAGAAGCCCATACTGCCCGGTGTCTGAATCGTAGTTAGAAATTAGACAAAAGGAAAACTACATCATCGGATTCTGGGGAAGTTAATACATAGATTGATTCGCTCGGCGGAGTAAGGATTCCACTTTCAGATTCACTTAAATATCTGGAAGTGATGATCCATCGTGATATCTCGTGAGACACACATATTCGCCGAGTGATGCTAAGAAAAACGAGATGGTAAGGGTGCAGCCCATGGATGCAAGATTCGTAAAGAGAGTGATTAGCGAATGAGATAGTAGATCTTATCAGAAGCCCAAAAAATATGGGAAGGTAGGACAGCGAGGATATGATTCGCGAGAGAGATTGTGTTGTTCGGAAGGATATACTTGGTCGTTTTTCCCTAGAATGATAGGAGAACATAATAAGCAAACGTAACGTGGGAAATCTTGGTAATTTTAGTACACTGCACCCCTTTCCATCCACTGATAAGGTGACTTAAAGTGTACCATCATAGATGGTAACGTAGTAGTTTGGCTACAATAGCATTTAATAGTTTTGAATTTTCCGATTTTTTATTCACCTAGCGGAAAATCTATTAACTACTTGGTAAGCCCACTCAATGGAAAATTCATATATGTATTAAATATCAAACTCAGAAAGACTTTTTCAACTATCTTTTAAAACTAAAGGTCATTCTCTACAGACGGAGAGTAAGATTTATCACACCAACCCGTTTTTTAAAAGAAAACATGCTAAAAATAAAGTCGTTTGGTTTTAACTAATAAATTATTTTCTCAATTCTGGTAAATGTTAAGAAAAATAGCACCGCATGTTCTATTATTACAGACTAAGAAAAAAATTGCCTTAACTATCCAGTTGAATTTCTAAATTTTCGAACTCCATCTGGTATGGCACCACACTTATTAATTTTAAAAGTTGAGACCATTATTATGTTATTCGTACCTGCGATTTTTCGTCGCAAATATAAATTAGTGCCTGCGACTATTCCTTACATAATACAATTGGTCTCTGCGACATGTCACAAAATATAAATCGTATACCACTATTATACGCACAAAACTCGTATCACAACAAGGAATAATTACTGAGACTTCTCCCAATGAACATAGAATTTTTAACGTCAGAGCTTAAGATTTATCGAAAATAAGTTTTATATAAAATTCATTATTAATAATTGTCAAATATTAATTCCTTTTCAATTGATAATTGCTGTAACAACATAAAAGTGAAGATATGACTTAAGGTACGTCAATAATGAAGTACCTTTTTTCCATATTTAATTTCAAGATACTTTCCAACAATTCTTTCACCTAATCTAATGTAAGTACTTATCTCCTTTATTTGTAGAAGAAAGCCCACTTTCTAATTTTATAATTTCTGTCTTTATTACTGCAATATCGTTCTTGAACATATTCAAAAGTAAGAATTGTGAAGAAAGGTGGCTTCCAAGTAGCGCATTCAAACGCACGTGCTATGCATCGCACATGTTGGTGGCTCTCGGCAAACCAGTAATTACATGGCCGTAGCAGTTCCAAATTGTAACAACTTTTTAAAGTCCTAATACTCCTGGATTGGAAGTAAATCATTTAATATGTTATTGTGAAGCAGGGGGAATTCATCTGAAAGGTCGTTCATGTACCAATGATCATTTTTATGATAACCTGCTTGTACGAATACTTTTATGAGACAAATAGCCGCAGTTCAACCTATATGTTGCAGTATTTACACTTGTCCGTTTTTCACATATTAATAATTCCTTTGACTAAAAGTCGTAGGTACCACTGGTTTTAGGCGACAAAGAGTCGCAGTTACGAATTCGTTTGTTTGACGAAAACTCACAGTTCGGTTGGAGGGTAGTTGTAACGTCTTCAAATTAGCAGATGCTTCGAATTATCCGATGATAAATTAATGAGGTTTTCCTATAATTGAGAGTAAAATGACTTTTAAGCATATAACAGTTTTCTTTCTTTCTTTGCAAAACAACTATAATTTTCCCAAAACTAGTTTTACTTTCTGGAACATTAAATTATGTGAATGTTATATTTAGTGTTAGCCTTTTAGAGCATATAACAGTTAATTTCAATAATTCTCTATTTAAACATTATTTTCACCTAATACTAATTTCATGGATACGCGTCATATTTGAGGGTTACAAATGATAGTATACATATTAAAGTATTGGACTAACAATTCCGGAGAAAATGGAAGTTGTCGTTAAAGATCACATTTCTTATTGCTAAAAATTTTTCTGATTTTAGACATAATTTAACGGTAATCCCACACGTATTCAATTCTTTCTTTTAAACAAACATAAACTTCGAGAAAAAGAAAGAACTTAGTCACTTCCACAAATTTAAAAAATATTTCTTTTTCTCGATGAGTAAATTCCACAGGGTTAAGCCTGACCTCATCATTGATAAACATAAATTCTTTTTTCAATTACCGAGTTCCTTTCATGCTTTCAAGTAATTTTAAATGTAAATGATTAATGTATTACACTCATAGCCGTGTTAATAAAATGTAATAATTAACGCTCACGGAATTGAACCCATGATTATATGATAGACGATAACATGTTTAAAAGGTTCTAGTGGTAGATCCAAGTGCATACTGAGAAAACAGTCGTTGAAATCGTACTTCGCGTTCTCGAGTTATTCAATATAATGTTGAAAGCATTAAATACGAAATGACAAAGTAGGCTTTTATTAAATCTAGGAATAGATTTAATTTCCAGATAAAATAAAGTAAAGTGGATGGAATAGATCCATTCTCTGTCCAAATAAAATAAACACGAGACTAGTAATAGCATTAAAAATATCTCAGCTATAATGAAACTACAGGTTAGACCAATTATATTGAAAACTGAAGTGAATTAGAGAAATAAATCTGGCGCAACTACAGTCAAATAGCGTAGACAAAAAATGGAGCAGTATTATATGAGACGTGGATTCCGAGGAAAGAAGATTTAAGTTTTTAGATGCGGATATTGCACATACAAAGGAAAGTTAACTGTACTAAGGTATTCAAATGAAAATTTATTTATTTTTATTTATTTATTTAATAAGTTCAAAAACAGCACTCAGGCCTATTACATTGAACATTACAACCAATAAATAATAAATGCATATAAAAATATATAAAAACAGTCAAATAAAACAATAAGGAGTTCAATGGAAAACATCAGTATGAGGATCTTGCATCAGAGTTTGGTTATATAAGTTTGGGAGGCGAAAAAATAAAGAGCGTTTTGTGGTTGAGAGCCAAGGAGTGCGGCAGTGAAATAAATCATGTAATCTGGTACTTCTAGAGGGAATACGGAGGGGGTAACTGGAGAGAAGTTTGGGAGTTCTATATTTTCCCTTTACAATGTTACGGAAAAACTTAAGGTCAATTGCCTGTCTACGATCGGTCAAAGGTAGTAAACCAAGAGTTTGGAGAATGTGGGAAGAGGACGCATTACGAAGAGAAGGAACTCGCTGGCGGATAATGTGATGGAAGAAATTTAGGGGCCTTTCAATGTGATTAAGATTTGATTGGGAAGCTGAGGACCAAATGGGTGAGCAATATTCTAAGATTGGGAGAACACAACTAACAAAGAATGTGCGTATAGAGAAAACATCCGTAATTTCGGCGAAACGATAGATGAGGCCCAGCATAGACATGGCACGAGAAGTGACTTTTCTTATATGGGTAACAAATAATAGCTTCTGGTCAAAAATTACACCAAGAACTTTTTGTGTTGTAACTGAGGGGATTGTTATGTCAAGAATATTGTTTTGGTTTATAATTGGTTGCTTACTTAAGGTGAAGGTAAGAGCGGTGCATTTGGAGGGATTGATTCTAAGAAGCTAGGTTTTAGTCCAATCTGAGAGGCGGACAAGGGCAGCTTGGAGAATATCAGAGTCGGCTGGGGAATTGATCTGTTTGAATAATTTGCAGTCATCTGCAAAGAGTAGTATCCCGCAGGGTTGTGCAATTATATCCACTAAGTCGTCTATGAAAAGGATGAAGAGAAGGGGGCCTAAGACACTACCTTGAGGCACACCGGAAGTGACAGGAGCAAAAGAAGATAGGTAGCCGTCGATAACTACACGTTGACTTCTGTTTGACAGGAAAGAAGAAATGAGGGAGAGAAAGAGATGATGGACATTAAAGCGATGGGAGATTTTGTGAAGAAGGAGAGAATGGTCAACGGTGTCAAATGCTTTGGCGAAATCGATGTAACACACGTCCAGTTGAGAAGAATTTTCATATGTGTGCGTGATATTATTCATGTGCACGGAAAGTTTGGTTAGAGTTGAGGAGACCGGAAGAAAACCATATTGTTGCGTGGAAATATAGGGAAGAGTGAAAGCGAGGAGCCGATTATGAATAATTTTTTCACAAACGATTGACAGGTTGGAAAGAAGAGATACTATAGTTTTCCACCTGAGATCTACTGCCATTTTTGTGAATAGGGATGACGTTGGCTATTTTCCACTGTTGGGGAAAGACTCCCGTGGCGAAGCAGCGGTTGAGAAGCATAGAATGAGGTATCGAGAGCTGAGAAGCGGTTTGCCTAAGAAATTCCGCTGCGATACCATCGGGTCCGTTGGCTTTCTTGGAAGGGAGGGCAGAGAGGAGCTGGTGACAATGGAAGATAGACAATGGGAACATTTAGGGTACAGAGGAGGGGTAGGGGAGGGAGGTGAAAAATTTTATCTGAAATACTCGTTAATAGTTTCAGGCCTGGCACTAACAGAAAAGACGGAATCATGATAGTACACTGAACTAGGAATTCGTCCATCTTTTCTACGACAATTAATTATATTTCAGAATGATTTATTGTTGAAATTGATTTCTGAGCACGCACTATCAATGTAGTCTTTATAATATGAAACATGGGGATAGGGGAGGGGTTGGATTGCAGTGACTAACTATAGGTCAAATATCGAGAGACCATGTGCTTTCGAAGGGAGAGAAAGAAGAAAGGAAATGTTAAAGAAAATGCAAGTTTTATTAACGAAAGAAAACGATTTTGGGAATGGCTTTTGCTGGAGAACATTTGGATTATCAGAACCAAAAATTTGGTAAACTTATACTTTTAATGTTCAAATTAAAAGGAAATATTCCTTCAGTTGAAGATTTTTATAATGCAATTATTCAATGCCAGGGCTGGTACTATGAATCAGTTAAAAATTAGTTCATATAAAGCATACGCTGGAATAACAGCTCTTCAGGAGTTTATAAACGTATTTATGCAAAATAGTGAATACTGTATTTATTTTTCTAGTTCATTGGAACTAATCTCCTTCGTTGTTTTAACAGTTTAAAGGAGAATCTTTTTTTAAAAATGAATAGTCTCGAAGTAGAATCCATATAGATTGCGCCGAAAGTTGTTAGTTGGGTGAGATACTTCCTCTCGAATAGAGAGCAAATAGTTGTCTTCGATGGGAAATACTCGTCTCCCGTTAAAGTTGTGTCGGGTGTTCGTCAGGGAAGTGTATTGGGCCCTCTACTTTTCTTAGTCTACGTAAATGATATGTGATTTGTAGTTCGTAGCAAAATTAGACTTTCCGCAGATGATACCGTTCTATATAAAGAAATAAAATACCAGGAGGACCATCAGTCGCCGCGTGAAGACTTAAGAGCCATTTGAGCGTGATGCAAAGAATGGCGAATTGAAATTAATTACACTAAATGTGCCGCAATAACGTTCTGGAAAAGTTAGAACAAAGACGTAGGGTTTTGAGTATAAAATAGATGGAGTGAATATTCAACCAGCTGAGTATATAAAATATTTAGGAGTAACAATTTTTTGAGATCTTTCGTGGGACATGCACATTCATCGAGTTATAGGCTCGGCCAACAAGAAACTACGTAACTACGGAACACTACAGAAAAAGTAAGTGAAACTTGTAACTTATCACTTGTTAGACCACAAGTGGAATACGCCTTAAGCATATGGGATCCATAAGAGACCGGACATATAATTAAATTAGAAAGAGTACAGCGCAGAGCAGCCAGATTCGTAAAACATACTTATGAACATAAGAAAATCGTTATTTCATCTATATATTAACTTAAACCGCTTTTATTTGTAATAGAACGTGTGAAACAACGGCAGCACCTAGGAATAAAGTTGAGGCATTAAAAGAATGGTCCTACAATGTACACGTACAGGCACTTAAAACATTTGAGAACGGAACGTTGGGTGACCATTTATTGATGATATTTATCACATCAGAATTTCAATTGTTTGAATGGGGAAACTAAGACCAGGCGATAACGCAAAAGCAACTGGACCTATTTACGAAACTTGCAACATATGAAGAGGTATATCCAACTTAGATCTTAGACTACATATCATATAAAAATTTCCATCAGGAGAGAGGTTATGGGGATGGGGCAACTAAAAAACAGGCGATAGTGCAAAAACGGCTGGTTCGACTTACACGAAACATGCAACTTATACTAATATCAATCCAACTTACAACTTAGGCTTCATACAATATCAGAATTTAAATTAGAAGGGGGGTGCGTCTTCATCGATATTTCGAATAGGGAGAAAATTTCGATATAGATTACAGTGGGTGTATGAGTGACCCGATATGAATGAAATTTGAAGGCAGTCAAACGCCACCAGGACGGTAGGAGGAGACAGGCAGTTAGAGGGAGGGATGGGTGATGTTGTGTGTGTTAGTCAAAACAAGTGGGAGCTGCGAGCCGGATCTCTGCAGTCGCTCTCTGCTAACTGACAATTTCGACGGGTAACCCCAAGTTAATGAGTGATTTGAACTAAGTACCACTGGAGGACCGTAGATTGAACTCAACGCTGAGGCTTCTGCAGAAATATAGGTCGCAAGTTAAAAGGAATAGGTTGTAGGAATAATTGATGCAACAAATTGCAAAGGTAGAAACGAACGTGAGGAGAAAGTACGTGAGATCCATTGTTGGACGGAGCGTTTTCTAGGCTCGTTCTTTCCGAGGAAAATACGAGATCATATTAGAATATTTCAACCTGCAATAGACAATCTTTAGGTAGATTGTGGTGCATTGCATTCCCTGCCACCCACCAATAAGCTGTTGCAAAGTAACTTGTAGAGGTATATATTGATAAAATAATTCCCCTATTGCAAAATAATATTTCGATATCGTAAAGCCAGTACGAAACCGTATTATCTGCACCATTCGAACCGTAAGTTAGATCAAAAGAGAATGTTTCTCTGCTACGCCGCTTTTGTTCTTAATGATAGAGAATAGAATAGAGGGAGGGTTAGACAGGATATGAGTCCCCGTTAAACTTCTCTTAAATCCATTATTTCATTTTCCAAAACCTTTGCCGTGCAAATAGACACCTATGATATACAAATATTACATAAACAAAGCACGAGATTCATTGCCACTAGGAGACGCGCCAGATGAGTTCCTACATCTGCGCGTAGCCACGAATAGTGTCACGAGCGCCGGAGGTCGTCAAGAATGATGATTTGAAAGTAGGGTGGAAGAGCCAAGGAACGGGCAGCGGGCCAACGGACGTTAAGGAGCGCCCCGAACTGTGAGTGGGTATGAAGCAGGCTGGTGGGAAGTGGGATTACACGAGTGAAGGGGGTGAGGGGGAGTATAGTGGGGTGGAGGTAGCGTGAAGGATGCGCGGAGATATGAATGGGAGGGGAAATTCTATGCAAGGAGGAAGTCGCAATCGAGAATGGTCAATCACGGGCGAATAATACTTCCCAACACTCTTGCCACCGTCTTGCTTTTACCTACTACATTGCCCCCTACCAAGCTCAGACCAGATCTTGCCCCGTCTTCTACTCATACCTCCCTTCATGCCACCAATATTACTCTTCCATCTGGCAGCCTTTCCTCTATTAATCCTCAACCCATTCCTGAATTTCTCATCACCCACTATCCTCTATACATCCACAACCGCGTTCATTCATTCCTACTCACCACCTTTCCTCTTTTCCAACTCACTCCCTTTCTTATATTCCTCCTAACCTCCTTTCCTCTATTCCTACTCACTCCCTTTCCTGTGTTCCTCCTCACCACCACCACCACCACTCTATTCCTCTTCTCCACTTTTCCTCTATTCCTCTGTACCACATTTTCTCTATTTTTCCTCACCCATTTCCTCTCTACATTCTCACACCCTTTCCTGTATTATTCCTCACTTCTTTTCATCTATACTTTCTCATTCCTTTCTTCTATTCCTCTTCACTCCCTTTACTCTATTCCTCCTCGCCACCATTCCTCTATTCCTCCTCATCAATTTTATCTATTCTTCCTAGCCACATTACCTCTATAACTCCTCACCTCCTTTCCTATATTCCTCCTCGCCCCAATTCCTCTATTTCTCCTCGCCACCATTCCTCAATACTATTTCGCCACCTTACCTCAAGCCCTCCTGAACCCTTTTCTCTATTACTCCTCACCTTCATTCCTCAATTCCTCCTCACTCTTTTTCCTCCTCACTCCATTTCCTCTATTATTCCTCGCCACCTTAGGTTATTCCACCTCACCCCTTTCCTTTATTCCTCTTCACCTCTTGCACTACATTCCTCCTCACTACATTCCTCCACTCCTCCTCACACACTTTCCTCTATAACACCTCGTCACATTTCCTCTATTTATTAACACCTCTTTTTTTTATTCCTCCTCACCTCGTTTCCTCTGTTCCGTCCTCACTACATTCCACTTTTTTTCCTCACCCGTTTCCTATATTCTTCCTCGCCAACTTACCTCCACTTCTCTTAAACACTTTCCTCAATTCTTCCACACCTCCTGCTTCTATTCTTCCTCACTTCTTTCCTCTAGTATTCCTAACCCATTTCCTATATTGGTTCTCGTCACAGATCCTCTAATCCTCCTAGCCAACTTTTCTTAATTCCTCCACATTCCTTTCCTCTATTACTCCTTGACCCTTTCCTCTATTCCTCCTCACTCCCTTCCTCTATTACTCCTCGCCACATGCCTATATTCCTTCTCGCCAGCATTCCTTTCTTTCATCCACACCCAACTTTTATTCCTCCTCACCTCTTCCTTCTTTTCTTCCTCATTCCTTTCCTCAATTCCTCCTCACCCACCTTCCTCTATTCCTCCTCGCCACATTACATTTACTCTTCCTCGCCACCATTCCTTTATTCCACCTCACCTCTTTTCCTCTATTCCTCCTTACCCTTTTCCTCTATTCTTCCTCACCTGCTTTGCTCTATTCCTCCACGCAACCTTACCTTAATTCCTCCTCACCCTCTTTCCTGTATCACTCTTCACCACTTTTACTCTATTCCTCCTCGCCACCATTCCTCTATTCTTCCTAGCCACCTTACCTTAATTCCTTCTCACCCCATTTCCTCTATTCCTCCTTACCCCCTTTCCTAACTTCCTACTCAACACTTTGCTCTATTCCTCCTCACCCCCTTTCCTCTATCACTCTTCACCACTTTTACTCTATTCCTTCTCGCCAACATTCCTCTATACTTTCTCGCAACCTTACATCTATTCCTCTTCACCAATTTCCTCTATTCCAACACCTATCCTGTTATCCCCTTTACTCCTTTCCTATATTACTCTTCACCACATTTCCTCTATTCGTCTCATCCCTGTTCTTCTATTCATCCTCACCAAATTTCCTCTATTCCTCCTCACCCATTTCCTGTATTTCTCTTCCCCCAATTTCCCATATTCCTCCTCACCCTTTTACTCTATCCTCATAAAATCCTTTCTACTATTTCTCATTACTCCTTTCCTCCATTCCTCCTCAACCACATACAAGTATTCTTCCTCGCCACCATACTTCTATTCCTCATCACCACTTACCTCTATTCCTCCTCACCTCTTTCCTCAATAACTCTTCTCCCCTTTTTTTCTATTTTTCAGCACCACCTTTATTCTATTTCTCCTAACTACTTTCCTCAATTTCTCCTCATCCTCTTTCCTCTATTCCTAGTCTGCATATTTACTATATTCCTCCGCGCCACCATTACCCTTTTCTTCCTCGCCACATTTCCTCTATTCCTCCTCACACATTTCCCCTATTTTTCCTCACCCCCATTCCTCTATTCTTCATCACCCCCTTTTCTCTATTCCTCCTAACCCCTTTCCTTTATTCATTAACACCACATTTTCTCTATTTCTTCTCACCCCACTTCCTATATTCCTCGTTACCCCCATTTCCTATATTCCTCCTCGGCACCATTCCTCTATGCTTCCACTCCTACTTTCCTGTTTTCCTACTCATTTTTTCCTTTATTCCTCCTCACCCCTTTCCTCTATTTCTCCTAGCCATATTTCCTCTATTTTCCACGCCACCTTTCCTCTATTCCTCCTAACTTCCTTTCCTCTATTCCTCCTAACTTCTTTTCCTCTATTCCTCCTCAACCTCTTCCCTCTATTCCTCCTCACCCACTTTCCTCTATTCCTCAGCACCTCCTTTCCACTATTCCTCCTCATCTATTTCCTCTATTACATCTCTTCCCCTTTCCTCCATTCCTCCTCCCCAGATTTTCTCTATTCCTCCTCGCCACCACTCCTCTAATCTTCCTCGCTACCTTACCTATATTTCCCCATCACCCCTTTCCTCTATTTTTCCTCACATCCTTTCCTCTTTTTATCCTCACTCCTTTCTTCTATTCCTCCTCACTCCTTTCTTCTATTATTCCTTACCCCCTTTCCTCTATTGCTCCTGGCCACAGTTCCTCTATTTTTTCTCGTCACCTTTCCTCTATTCCTCCTCACCCATTTCCTCTATTCATCCTCGCCATATTTCCTCTATTCCTCTTCAGCACCAATCCTCTATTTTTCATCGCCGCCTTTTCTCTATTACTCCTCACCTCTTTCTTCTTTTCTTCCTCATTCTTTTCTTCTTTTCCTCCTTGCCACATTTCCTTTATTCCTCCTCACCCTTTACCTCTATTCCTACTCACCTCCTTTCCTCTATTCCTCCTCACCACCTTTTTTCTATACCTCCTCTCAACCAATTCTCTATTCTTCCTAGCCACCGTACCTCTATTCTTTCTCAATCTTTTCCTCTATACCACCTCACATCCTTTCCTCTTTTTCTCCTTACTCCTTTGCTCTATTCCTCCTCACCCACTTTTCTCTTTTCCATCTCGCCACATATCCTCTATTCTGCCTCGCTACCTTACCTGTATTCATTCTCACCCTCTTTTCTTTATTCTTCCTCGCCACATTTCTTTATTCCTCCTCACCCCTTACCTCTATTCCTCCTCACAGCCTTTCCTCTATTCCTCCTCGCCACCATTCCTCTATTCTTTCCCACCACCTTACCTCTATTTCTCCTCACTTCCTTTCCTCTTTTACTCCTGACTCTTTTCTTCTATTTCTCTTCACCCAGTTTCCTCTATTCCTCTCACACTCTTTCCTCTTTTCTCCCCACCCTCTTTCCTCTATTCTTTCTCACCCTCTTTCCTCTATTCCTCCTCTCCCATTTTCTCTATTCCATCTCACTTCCTTCCTATATTCCTCCTCGCCACATTTCTCTATTCTTCCTCGCCACCTTACCTCTATTCCTCTTTCCCTCCATTCTCCCTCAATATTTTCCTCTATTCCTTCTCACCCCCTTTCCTCTATTCCTCCTTGCCGCATTACCTTTATTTTTCCTCACCTCTTTCCTCTATTCCTTTTCACCCATATCCTCTAGTCATCCTCACCCACTTTCCTCTATTCCTCGTTACCCCTTTATCTATATTCCATCTCGGCACCATTCCTCTATTCTTCCTCTCCTCTTTCCTCTTTTTCTCCTCACTCCTCTTCTTTATTCCTCCTCACCCCTTTTCTCTATTCCTTCTCACCACATTTCCTCTATTCCTCCTCGCTAATATTCCTCTTTTTTTTCTCGCCACCTTACTTCTATTCCTCCTCACCCCATTTCCTCTATTCCTCCTCTCCATTATTCCTCTATTCTTCTTCGCCACCTTACTATTCCTCCTCACCTCTTTACTCTGTTCCTCCTCACCTTCTTTTCTCTTTTCCTCCTCACTCCTTTCCTTTATTCCGCCTCACGCATTTCCTCTATTCCTCCTCGTCTCATTTACTCTGTTCTTCCTCGCCTCCTTTCCTTTATTCCTCCTATTTTAATTATAGGGTAATTTAGTCGTAATATATTTGAACTGGTATGTGAATTACATCTTTTCGCGTTATTATTGTGAATTTAAATCAGATGAATGAATAATAACCTTTTGGCATTTTAAGGATATGAAACCTGTTACTGGGTAATTTAATTAATTTTTTATCATTTAATCGAATGCGCCGTAAAATGATGTTGATTTGGTAGTGAAGATCGTTCATGTGTAGTGAACGCATTCTGGGATTAAATTTAGCGATACTTATTTTTAAAGAAAAATTGAAGAACGAAATTGATGAATGTTCCAGTGCCGCAATATAATTGTAACGGAATTTGATTTTTATTGAATTTGTATGCTAATCCTGACCCAAATTTCTTAACCAGCATGAATGAAATATTCCAGCATCATAGATATTACAGTTATCTCAATAATTTAAGATCTAAAACACTAATTTGGTGAAAGCTCAATTTAACCTCATCGAAAATGCGTGTGAATAGCTTATTTACAGAATATCGAATTCGTACTGATAGTAATGATACTTCTCGTACTAATAACGGCCCTCGAATAAGATTACGCCCAAAAATTGGAGTCCGTGCGCCATTTTGTTTTCATAGTTTCCAAAATAAAGATTACATAAAAAATTAGGTCATTATGGCGATGATTAAAAAGGTACCTATTTTTTAACAAATAATGAAAATCAATGTGAAATACCAGAGTAAAAAACAACATCGTTCAACGAATGTAAAAAGCCGCTCACAAAAGTATAAGATGTGACGAGCAGCGCCTGAGTGCGAGAATAGGAATATGTGGCCACGAAAAGTGTCTGAGTTGGAAAGCGGTTTCAAAGTTTCAGGTATCGAGAATATAACACGCCCTGTTCCAAGTGCTACACACGCACACGCGGACATACACACGTAGAAGAGCAGACAAACATTCATACATGTAGAGAGACCATTGAAGAAACTCATGGGTTCAGAAGAAGTTTTGAGAATGAAAGGAGAACCAAAAGAAAAACAGATAAAGGTGGATGTGACAGAGAGGAAAAGAGCGGGAGGAGAGATGATTTGGAGGAATGATGGGGAGAGATGAGGTGGAGGAAAGATGAGTAGGAAGAGAGATGAGTAGAGGAGAGATAAAGTGAAGGTGATATGTTGTGATGAGGTGGAGAAGAGATGAATGTAAGCAGAGATGAGGTGGAGGAGAGATGAGGTGGAGGAGAGATGAGTTGGAGAAGAGATGAGGTGGAGGAGAGATGATTTGGAGAAGAGATGAGGTGGAGGAGAGATGAGTTGGAGGAGAGATGAGTAGAGGAGAGATAAAGTGAAAGTGAGATGTTGTGATGAGGTGGAAAAGAGATGAATGTAAGCAGAGATGAGGTGGAGGAGAGATGAGGTGGAGGAGAGATGAGTTGGAGAAGAGATGAGGTGGAGGAGAGATGAGTTGGAGGAGAGATGAGTAAAGGAGAGATAAAGTGAAAGTGAGATGTTGTGATGAGGTGGAAAAGAGATGAATGTAAGCAGAGATGAGGTGGAGGAGAGATGAGGTGGAGGAGAGATGAGTTGGAGAAGAGATGAGGTGGAGGAGAGATGAGTTGGAGGAGAGATGAGTAGAGGAGAGATAAAGTGAAAGTGAGATGTTGTGATGAGGTGGAGAAGAGATGAATGTAAGCAGAGATGAGGTGGAGGAGAGATGAGGTGGAGGAGAGATGAGGTGGAGGAGAGATGAGTTGGAGAAGAGATGAGGTGGAGGAGAGATGATTTGGAGAAGAGATGAGGTGGAGGAGAGATGAGTTGGAGGAGAGATGAGGAGGAGGAAAGATGAAGTTAAGGAGAGATCAGGTGAAGGAGAAATGATTTGGAATAGAGAGTGGAAATATCATTACGGCATAGGATCGAGTAACGGAGGTCGAATCACGGATCATCCTTCGTCGACCTTGGGGACGCGGGAGGGGGGAGTGTATGTCGCGTGTGAAAGAGGGACACAACGGGAGGAGGAGGCGGCGTGAGCAGGAATTCCTCGCGATCGTTGAATACAAATGGATATCCGGAGGGTACCGCGGTGGCAGGTTGAAGATGGCGGCTGTGGGAACAGGGAACCCGGTGTGCCTTTCCTCCGTGAGAGCCATCCGGTATAGATGGCGGGGCGGAGACGGGGAGGATGATGATTCGTGGAAATTCGAATGGGTCGCGAGGATTATGATCCGAGGGACGTGCCTCCGCGGAAATGGGCGGACCCGCGTACGGCCGAACCGTTATTCGCCGCGCGCAGACTACCCGATGAGTGAAATCTGAATGTCTGATTGCGGTGGCTCTCCGTTTGAGACCTCGTAACGCCCTCGGCTGTGTCGATTGTCGTAAGGCGAGCGCCTTTCACTTGTTTCGAGAGGAATCTCGCCTTTATTGGCGCGATTATTTTTTCGATCTTTCGATGACTGGTGTATGTTGCATGGCTATCGTGGAGCAGCACTATGAAATTCAACTTTATTTATTCCGAAACATTATTTAACAGCTAGGATTGTTTTCTTTAATTTCTGGAGTATACCTATTTAACTTTAGTAACTCATTAAACACAAATAATTTACAGTTTCGAAAAATTAACCATGAGAATATCTTGCGATTTCTCTTGAAATTTGAATTATCCCGCTTGGTACGTAGTTGGCAATTTATTATTGCCATTGTCTTATATATATTTCTCTTACTCCGTCTGCAACAACTTCCACCACGCGCTAACTGATCGCGCCGCTGAAGCACCCATGCAGATATTAATCGTTTATATCTCAAATATGATAAGAGATCATGGCTGGAAATTTTACAGGTTTTGCCAATTTAAATGTAAAAAGTGATCGAAGAAAAATTGGAATTATGACCCGCGTTCGACATCAGGGAATTATTTTTTTTTCTCATAAGGTAACACGTTAAAATGGACTTTTCAATGTGCAAGCTTTTTTCTTTTGCAGCTTAAAATTAAAAACTTTGATCTTCGGATCTGGACCATTCTAAAGAAACCATTTTCCTGTTTTATTCTAATTTTCTATTCTAATTATGATGTTTCTTATTCTGTTCATCTTTTGTTTGCCTACATTTCGAAATTCCCCATGTTAAACGTTTAGTTCAGATATTTTGGAGAAATCTTTCCATTTTAACAGAATTTTGCCGTGTCAACCCATTACATTGTTAAAACTGGAAATCTTATTGTTAGTGGAGAGCATGCTTTGTAAGAGAGAGAGAGAGGAGGACTGAAGAAGAGGACAATGATTTACGAGAAGGAATACATTGAATGTAGAACATTAATCATTCGCATATTATAATTACTTAGATACATCGTTGAAGTTCAAGGCTTGAAACCACGAACGCCAAAATACCAAAAACTTGTTTTACTGCCATCGATTTTAAATACACGCTGGAATCTATCAGCAGATCAGTTTTTAACGCGAGAATTTGATGCATTCCTAATGATTCGCAATGATGCCAGTTTCTTGTAATCGGGTTCCATTGGATAACAGCTTCGCCGCGCATTTATACACAAAATTTCATAAAAAATAATTCCTGTTGAATTTCAACGGACACCTCTCTAGTCTCCACCATTAATATTTTGAATATTTTTGTTTGTTTGTGAATTTATAATGCAACAACTACAGAACATAGAAGCAGGAATTAGGTGCCATTTTAACCGCAATAAAATGCTGAGCACAATGGAAGGGTTTTAATTAGAGATTTGAATTACATTTTTATTATGTAAATGTTTTTCTCTTTTAATTTTCTCCAATTTAAATAACACGGGAATGAGCGTATTGTTAATTTAACAATCTACGTGACAACCAACATAAACAATACCTAATATTAACTAAAAGAAATAATATATAAATAATATAACCTAAAGTAGGGAAGAAAGAAACATTAACTTTATTCAAAAGAGGACCATCACCAAAAAACTATTAATTTGGCTAATTGTTTCAAAAGGTAAGTAAGGTAGTTAGTATACATATATATATCATTATATATAGACGTTCCTTACAGAGGAGGATATAACATATATTTAACAGGAGGATACTAATGTACCTATTTTGACGTTTTGACAACGAAATCCCTGTCAAAACGTCAAAATAGGTACTTGGAACGTCAGAACATTACTAAAAATAGGTAAATTAGAAGAAATAAAGAAAGAAATGGAGAAAAATGAGATTAATATCTTAGGTTTATGTGAAACAAGGTGGCAAGAGAAAGGAGATTTTTACAGTGATAAATTTAGAATAATTCATAGTGGAGGTGAAAAGAGAGGAAGGAATGGAATAGCAGTCATTATTAGTAAGAAATGGGCAAACAGTGTTTGCAATACATATCACATAAATGATAGGTTGTTGATGGTAAGAATGAGCACCGTGCCAACGGATACAGTGATAATACAAGCGTATTTCCCAACAAGTAGTGCAGAAGAAGGAGAAGTAGAAAAGGTGTATGAAGAAATAGAAGAACTTATAAAGATGACAAAAGATAAAGATAATGTAATAATAATGGGAGACTTTAATGCTGTGATTGGATCTAGTCGAAATAGTAGAATGGTAGGAAAATTTGGTTTAGGTGAAACAAATGAAAGGGGAGGAAGATTAATTGAGTTTTGTGAACAGAATGAGATGATGGTATCAAACACTTTCTTTGAAGTTCCCAAAAGAAGAAGATACACATGGGAGGCGCCAGACAGAAGAAGGTTTCAAATAGATTATATTTTAGTAAAAAGAAGATATAAGAACCAGGTAAAATCGTGTTATAGTTACCCAGGTCCAGATGTAGACAGTGACCACAAGCTAGTCATGGCAAAATGCAATATTAGGTTTAAGAAAATAAAGAGAACAGTTAAAAAGAACTGGCATCTACAGGGACTAAAAGAGTTACCAACGGCTAAGAATTACCAAGAAAAAACAAATGAGTTGATGAGAAATTATGAAGGACAACTTAGTTGGGAGGAATTTAAAAAAGGGGTTATTAAAGCTACAGAGGAAGTTATTGGAAAGAGAA
The DNA here is from genome assembly GCA_028673005.1 of Tanypteryx hageni. Lineage (NCBI taxonomy): Eukaryota > Metazoa > Arthropoda > Insecta > Odonata > Petaluridae > Tanypteryx > Tanypteryx hageni. Next base: position 4,595,306 of record CM054112.1, read on the forward strand.
AATTGGAGCCTAGAAAACCTTGGATGACTGAGGAGATAATGATTTTAATTGAAGAAAGGAACAAGTTGAGGAAGAATGGAAATGATGAAACTTATAAAAAAGTTAAGAATGAGATTATTAACAAATGCAGAGAAGAAAAAGAGAGATGGACCAAAGAGATAGTGAAGGAAATTGAGGAAGATACAAAGGGAGGAAGGCAAGACAAAGCATACTTCAAAATTAAAACTCTCCAGTACAAACCAAGAACTAAATCGGCAATAGTTAAGGATAAGGAAGGAAATATGTTATGGGAAAATGAAAAAGTATGTGCTCGGTGGAAAGAATACATAGAAGAATTATATAGTGGAAGAGATGTTGGAGATGGATGTAGATTTATTGAAAATGAAGAGGAAATAAGAAAAGACGAGCTAGGCCCAACAATAACCAAAGAAGAGTTTTATAAAGCTATTAATAATCTTAATTCAGGCAAGGCAACAGGTGTTGATGGTATACCTGCAGAACTTTTGAAGAACTTAGGGGAGGAAGCAAAAGAACATTTCTTTAAAATTATAAAAGATTGTTACGAAAAAGGAAAATTACCTGATGACTTTATAAAAAGTAAAACTATAAGTTTACCAAAGAAGGGGAATGCAGTGGAGTGCAGTAACTACAGAACAATTTCACTACTTTCGCACGCCTCAAAAGTTTTAATTTATATCGTGAAAAACAGAATAAAAAGGAAAATAGAACATTATATTAGTGAAGATCAATTTGGATTTAGAAGTGGGAGAGGAACGAGAGAAGCTATATTAGCCCTCAGGGTGATAATGGAAAGATGTTTAGAAATGAACAGGACACTATATTTAACGTTTATTGATTTGGAGAAGGCCTTTGATACAGTTAATTGGGAACTGTTGTTTAAGACTATGAAAAAAATAGGTATTGATTGGAGGGACAGAAGATTAATTTTTAAGCTTTATCAAAATCAAACTACAAGAATAAATATAAATGGATTAGAGAGTGAAGCAAAGATAAGGAAAGGAGTAAGACAAGGATGTCCGCTATCTCCATATTTGTTTAATATGTTCATTGAAGAAAGTATAGAAGTTATGAAGGAAAAGACAAAAGACATAAAAATAAATGGAGTTAGAATACACTGCATTAGATTTGCAGATGACATTGTAATATTCAGCGATTCAAAAAAGAGAAATGAATAAAATGCTGAAAGTATTATCGGACACGTTAAAACAGTGGGAATTAAAGATAAATATCAAGAAAACCAAATTGATGGTTATAGGCAAAAGTAATGCAGGGACAATATCAAAGATCAAAATAGACAATCAGGAAATTGAGCAGGTGAAGCAGTTTTGCTACCTAGGTAGTACAATTACTGAAGATAATAGATGTGTACAGGAAGTGAAAAGAAGAATAGCACTTGCAAAGCAAGCTTTTCAATGCAAAAGGAGCCTACTGACAAGCAGTCACATGAATTTGGAAGTAAGGAAATCCTTTGCAAAAGCTTTTGTCTGGAGTACCATACTTTATGGTAGTGAAAGTTGGACGTTAGGAAAGAGGGAGAGGTCCCGTCTGGAAGCGACAGAAATGTGGATATGGAGAAGATTGATAAAGACAAGTTGGACAGAGAGAAAGACAAACCTTAAAGTTTTGGAAGAGGTAAAAGAAGAAAGGAAACTGATCAGAGGAATGGAAGAAAGGAAGGCAAAATTTTTAGGCCATGTGATTAGACATAATGGATTAATTGTGAACATCTTGGAGGGGAAACTTTTAGGGAAGAAAGGAAGAGGCAGACCAAGAAAGAAATACCTAGATGACGTGGAGTCAGTGATGGGAGTTGAGAAGTACGAGATGTTGAAGAGAATGGCAGAGGACAGGAGTTCATGGTTGCAGCGACAAGGCTTAGCCTTTAGATGAAGAAGAAGACTAATGTTTAGGCACTTCCAGTGAGCTGGAGATTCGAAATGTTTTTCTTAGGTAGGATTTTCGGCAAAACCGACTTGAAAAAACGAAAATCTTGATAAAGTTCAACAATGCGGCCACTAAAAATTCGCAATTGTTTAAAAAAAAATTCAAGGTTTATGTATTTTCGAATGTGCCACGGAGTTGAAATTTTTTTATAAGTAGAATTCTTAAATTAACGAAATAGGGATTATACAAATTTTGATATTTTAATTTGTTTGGCCGTTAAAAATTGTTAAAATTTAAACAAATAGATAACTGTTTAGACATTACGGGATAATCTAGGAAGCTGAAATTTTCAAATTATTTACAAAAGTAGTGTATTTGAACAAATAAACATTTCAATTTTACCATATATGAATTGCGTTGGCCGTTAAAAATTATTTAAATTTAAACAATTAGAAAAATATTATTTTACTTCTAGAAGTGATGCAACTTTAAAATTTGGCTGAAATGTGTGGCATTTTTAACTCAATGTGGGAAAAGTAAAATATTTCGAAAATTGCAAAAATTAGTGATTGTTTTACTCCAATATTTTTCAATATTGAAAAAACAAAAACCCGTCCAAAGGAGAAATCTTTGGAATTAAAAAAATATTTTTAATGATGAAATATATCTCTGAAATATTAATGTTTTTTTTAAGGTGAGATTAGATTTAATGCTTGCATTATGCAAGCACCTTCTACTCATATATATATATATATATATATATATATATATATATGGATGTCAACAAGGTGTTGGGATGAGGAAACCCAGTGAACACTCACCAATCAGACGACTTCAGGTTGGTGAGGCACCGGGGATGTCGGAGCGACACACGTGAAAGAACACTAAAACACAGAAACATCACAAACGTAGAAGCTTTCGGAACTACTCCTTCTTCAGCTTCTTCGCTCCGACATCCCCGGTGCCTCGCCAACCTGAAATCGTCTGATTGGTGAGTGTTCACTGGGTTTCCTCATCCCAACACCTTGTTGACATCCATATATTCATTTTACCTTTCCTTTTCCGTAAGCTGTTATATATATATATATATATATATATATATATATATATATATATATATATATATGTCAACAAGGTGTTGGGATGAGGAAACCCAGTGAACACTCACCAATCAGACGACTTCAGGTTGGCGAGGCCCCGGGTATGTCGAAGCGACACACGTACACACGTAAAAGAACACTAAAACACAGAAACATCACAAACGTCGGAGCTTTCGGAATTATTCCTTCATCAGCTACAGAGAGAGAACTTGTATGAATATGTATCTATGCAGGTATCTTGTAATAAAAATCTTTAGTAATTGCAAAATTCTTGTTATAATTCATCCTTACGAACTTTTGATCTGATTTGTTTTTCCTTAAAAAAGCAAGACGTAACTTCTGTTTGCCGAGTATTATTCTGAAAACATTAAATTTTCTTTAAAAATCTATTTCTCATTGGCTTTTTGTTATACTTTCTTTCTAACATAATTATATAATGTTTCAATACAAATCTAAAATTCCAAATGGTATCATCATGAAAAGTATTCCATAGTCAATTAGTTTATCCTCTTTATACGTTAAACAAAAAATTCTCTACTACAAATGACATTCTTAATTAATTTGGTAGATTTTGGTGCTCATTTGCAGATTTACATTGGTGACGCGTCCTTTGGTCGTGGAAGCAGTATTCTAGAAGAAATTCTCCTAGCATTGTATTCTGTCACATAATGAATTTATAACTGCCCTCAGAAGGGCACAATCAAACAGCAGGCATATGTCTTTGGAGTCATAATTCTTCTCAAATAGCTGGGGAGATTGATCAACATTTGACGCCGTCACCGCTATATCAGTGTTTTATCTGAGTTTTTCCTATCAGCGCATTGTTGGCAGATACGCCCTTTATTTGCTCCGTTGGCTTATGTTAGGCGGCCATGTCGAAGTTATCGCTTGTCGCTAACAGGCTTTTAATTGTAAGAAGATTGCTCAAGAATGCGCATATAAGCAGAATTGTGCATCTCCATGGTAAATCAACGTTGAGCAACGTTATAAAAATTGCCGTCCATTTATTTGCTGAATGACGGACCCGTAGCTTCCCATAAAAGTGACTCGTGTGAAGGAAGGCCTCCGGTGTGGAGAGAGAGTCTCTTCACGCACGTGGGCTCGTCCCACCAGGCATGAGTTTCACTGTGTTACCTCTCGTATGATAAAAACGCAAATAAACTATTTTACAGACCTTTGTAAAATGAAAAGTTTCTTTATTGCGTGTGCAGCAAATGGCGTGAAAATGAACTTTGTTTATAATATCAGAGTTGCTTATGAATGTTATCTCCTTGACCTCTTTCTTCAATATTATACATCAGGGTCAGATGAAATTCTTGCAGAATGCAAGCACCAACTACTTGTATGTTATATCTTCCTCAGTAAGAAACGTCTACATATAATGATATGAAATACGTAAGGAACGTCTATATATAATAGATATATAGGAGGATACTAATGTTTAGGCACTTCCATAAAAGCTGGAGATATGAAAATTTTTAATTTGGTAGGAATATGTGTAAACCTGACTAGAGAAAACGAAAATATTAAAAAACTTCAACGATTCGACCGCTAATAATTAGCAAATATTTAAACAAAATTTTTAAGGTTTAAGCAATTTCGAATGTGCTACGGAGCTGAAATTTTTTAAAGTTAGTTAGAAATTAGAGTATTTTTAAAAATAAACATTTGAATATTTGCTTGAAATTTATATAGCGCCCGTTATAAATTTTTAAAATTTAAACAATTTGATAAATTTTATTTAACTTTTATATGAGCTACAACGTTGAAATCTGGCTGAAAAGTCACGCATTAGTCGACCATATTTTTTAAAGGGATGTGGTTTATATATTTTACATATGTTAGATAAAGTACTGATAAATTAATACAAATTAAAAAAAGAATTTTTTACAAATTTCAGGGAGGAAACTTGATCTGGTCCTACAGAGCCCTAGGTTCGTATGTATGTGCCAATTTTCCCTTTGGTTCCGGTCATTAGTTTCTTAATAACTACACTCTCTACATATACAAATAAATATTTTCCTTTTGACAAAATTATATTTCCCAAAATAATATTTCCATGTAATATTCATCACAGTTAATAACTTGTTTATATATATATATGTATATATATATATATATATATATATATATATATATATATATATATATATATATATATATATATTCACATCAAACCCACCAACAGCCTCCAATACTTCCACTTTGATAGCTGCCATCCCCTTCATGCCAAAACCTCTATCCCCTATGCCCTTGCTCGTCGAGGATGGAGGCTTTGTTCCGATAGAGCATCCCTTCTAGAGTATTACTCTGTCCTCGAGGATGCTCTTCTCAAACGTGGTTACCCTCCAGTCTTGGTCCGCGAACAGATCCATAGGGCGATGACGCCTACCCACATTGGATCTCATCCTCACACACCCACTATTCCTGCATCTACCCCTCCACTCACTCTTACGACACTTTTCCATCCTGGTGTCCACGAAGCTCTCAAAACAATCCTTCATGCTGCCCACTCAATTCTTACCTCTTACCTCAGTCCCTCTTTATCAACCTTTTTGCCAATCCTCCGCTCCTCTCCTTCCGCCGGCCCCCAAATTTGGGAAATATCTTGTGGAGGAAGGAACTTCCCACTTCTACCACGCTTCTTGCACTAGGTTCCCACCCCTGCGGAAAACCTCGCTGCCTCACTTGCCCTATCCACCTACCATCATCTTCTTTCTCGAGTCCCTCCACCAACATCACCTACCCCATCACCTCCAGAAGCAACTGCACCACCCGTAACGTCATTTACCTCCTTACCTGCACCCTTTGTCCCGCGTTTTACGTAGGCCTCACCAGCAATCCGTTATACATCCGAATGAACGGTCACCGGAATAGCATTTCTCTCAGACGCCCCCTCCCAGTTGCATTACATGCTAATACCCACAATGTCCCCTTTAATAGTTGCTACAATGTTAGGATTATTCGCGCTTTACCCTATGACACTCCTGCCCCCCTTCTCCGACACTGGGAACTAGCACATATCCATCTTCTCGACTCTTTCTCTCCGCCTGGCCTCAACCTCCGCTAACCCTATTAGCCCCCTTACAATGTCTCCTTGTTACTTTGTAACTATTCGCACTCTACCTCATCACACTCCCTCTTTATTGGCTAACCACCCCTCCTACTCCCCACCTCCTCCAATCATCAACCTTCCCACATCACCCTGTCATTCCCCGCCCAGTGTGTCACTTTACGTTACTCTTTCACTGAAGAAGGGCATAGGCCCGATAAGCTTGCGTGTGTTTTTGTGTTCGTGTGTTTTACGTGTCTCTTCGACGCCCCCAGCAGCCTGCCAGCTTGGTCCTCAACTTGGTGAGTGTCCGCTGGGCTTCCCTCAACACCTTGTTGCCACCCTCATCACTACCTTTTCTTTTCCTTTAGTTAATATATATATATATATATATATATATCAACATACTTATATATATACATATACACATATATATCTATACGTATATTCACTTACACACAAATATATGCCTGATAACATACCATTAGATTAATGAATGCTCTATACTATGGAGACAGTCTTTAATTTTAATTTTTACTTTGCTTTGGCTATTTACTGTTTGTAATAACTTAGGTAGTTTGTTAAACATTGGAAAAATTATAAGCATTCGAATACAATTTTTAATATATATAGCTTGTAGATCATAGGGCGATTAGCCATTTTAATCCCGACAAGATCGCTAAATGTGGATAGGGTCGAGGGTTGGTGCACGCTCCTCTCCTCCTCTACCTTCTACTTCGTCACTTCCCATTCACTTCCACCACGGTTTTTCGCGTTAAATATTTCGTCCCGAAATTTGAGAGAACTTACGTTATTCTATGACGGTGTTCTAAAGGTAAATTTAAAAAGTGTGTTATTTGTCGTTGCGTTGTTATTTGTTGTAGTGTTATTAGTGGCCCTTGATTCAGAAGTGCAAACTATTATATTAAATATATATCTAATAATGAAATATCTGTCTGACAAATTAATGTTTTGAAGGTGAGATGATATGCTTGCAGAATGCAAGCACCAACTACTTGTGTATATGTATATATATTTTTAATGTTATATCCTTCTCCTCTGTAAGGAACGTCCATATATAATGATATACATAGTAGGTGCTTGCATTCTGCAGACATATAATCTCTCCCTGATAAACATTAATTTTTCAGAGATATATTTCATTATTAGAAGTATTTTGTAATTCAAAAGTTTTCACCTCTTCACCAATTTTCATTCTTTCTTTCTTTCTTATGGCAAAATATTTGATCAAAACAATTCCAAAAATTTTCAATTTTAAGAATATTATAATTTTTACACAGTGCTGCACTAATGCCACTCATTTAAGGCAAATTTTAAAGTTGTAGCACATCTTGAAGTGGAATAACATCTTTATCTATTATTTATTTTTCAAAAATCCAAAAACAGCCTCTATTACGCCTGTTAGTTTGAATTTATAAACAGAAAAGTATAAAAAATCTAAAATATATAAAAAATAATAAAATAAATAAAAAATAAATTAGCAGACGAGAAACACCATTAAACAGCAACAAACAGGAAAGGAATGAACGCGTATAATATTAATAATTAAAACAAAAAGCTTATTATTGGAAGGGGAAAAGAACAGTGGTTAAGAGAGCAGCTAGTCTCACCCATGGGTGAGAAATAAAGAGGGAGAGAGAGTAAATATTAGGATTTGACAATTAAGGAGTGGAAGGACATGGAGGATGAGAATATATTGAGAGAAGGATAAAGGATGCTTAAGGAGTTGTAGGTATATGGAATACGGTGGAACATTGAGCACTGTGATACAGAAAGACGGAATTTAGGTAGGTGTAATACATTGTGGATGTGAGTAGGACGTTGAGGAATGTGGAGATAGAAACATGGCAGCAGGTCATTGGATCTGAATTTACCATTCCTTACTGAATGTGGGAAAATAAGGTCTTTCACTTTTCGCCGGAAAGGGAGAGAAGAGATCCCGAATGATGACAATATATGCTCGAGGGTTGATTTACGGAAGGTGGGGACAGGATTACAAATTACTCCGTCTGTCCGTTCCCCCCTTTATTTCTTGAATAGTTTGTCATAGAGAAATGCTGTAAACGCCATTTATTTCCTGTCAAGTAGGAGACTTCGAAACAACTATTTTCGTTTAGACAAGTGCCCCGGATTCGAATCCAGGAGACGATTACATTTTCTCATAAGTTTACACAAGAGTTTCTATTTTTCAAGGTGCAAGATTTATTCCTTCATTCATTAAATACGTAAATATGGACCAATTTTCTCCGTTTTTACTTTATTCGGCGGCTAAAACTATAAAATATTTTACTCTTGCAATGTTTAGACGTTACGCGAAAGAATTGGGCAGAAACGCGTTTCTTTTCAAATTTTATGGATATTTTGTATTCTTTCCGTGTGTTGCCAAGGCTAACCACATTGTGACCTCCGATTGAAATAGCGTCAATTAAGCCTTCAAATAGACAAAAGTATTGCGTTATTCGCTTCGCGCTTATTATGAAGCATCGAAAGTATAGTTGTATCAATTTCAAACTTAACGTTGCAACCTAAATAATTGAAGATAATTATTATTAAGTAAACTGCGTTTGGGCTGTAACCATTTTTAACGATGACGATTTAAACATGCAGATTTCTGAATGACTTCACAAAAGTTTTTGCGGGTACCACTAGTTTATCTAAAGGTTTAAATTTAAAAAAATTCTAGCGGGCGTAACAACATGTTCATCGAGATTTTCAAATGTTTATTTGTGCGTTTACACTAAGATGTAAATAACTCAAAAATTTCATCTCACTAGCTCGCGTAATAGTTACTAAACTTTTATCTATTTATTTAAATTTTGAGATTTTTTAACAGCCAAACAAAATTAAACATCAAAATTATTATAATAGCAATTTCGTATTTTTAGAAATACTACCTTTAAAAAAAATTTCATCTCCTTAGAACATTCGAAAATACATAAACCTTGAGAATATTTTTAAACAATTGCAAATATTTAGCGGCCGCATTGTTGAATTTTTTCAAGATTTTCATTTTTTTTATTCGGTTTTGCACACATTCCTACCGAAGAAAGAAATTTCGAGTCTCCTGCTTATCTAGAAGTGCCTAAACAGAAGTATCCTCTTATCATTATACATATATAAACGTTCGACTTCCTCAAGTTGCATTTATTCCCGTAAGAAAAGTATTGCGCCATATTTGTGTAATAATTTCGGACACTCGCCGATAAGATAGAAAATATATATTTGGTGTATAGCTATATGGCCGTAATATCCTTTGGAATTATTATCATTTTTGCTTACAATGTCCTGGATTCGACTCCAGATGTCCTGGAAAATCTCCCATAAGTTAGCATTGGAAAAAGTTATTCCAGTGTGTAGACCAATCTAAGAAAAATAGGGTATTGAAATTTTGCATGATTATAGGACGTGGTCACTACCAACCAATTAATAAAATATTTCAAAATGTTTAATTCTTAGGGGATGTTTTTACTCCATTTGTACATTAAAGTTTAATAATTTGTATCTAGGAAGCTATAAGTAGTAGAAACAAGCTTTTGCAATAATTTTGTAGTAAATATTATTCTCCGTATAGAAAATCTTTTAAAACTATAACCTACAGATCATACAAGGGCAAGGGAATAAAATTTCTAATTGCTATATGTATTTTTAACGATTATTACGTATTAATTTTTTTTATCTCGAATACTATTAATAGTAGGTACAAAGTGTTTGGTATTTATTGCAGCTAATGTTATCCTCTATCAGAATAAAAAGGTGAGATGATATGCTTTCAGAATGCAAGCACTTGTATCAATTATATATGGGAACGAAATCGTAGGAAGGAAATGATACTGCGAAAAAAGTAAACAGAAACGACTTAAATATTATTAGTCTGAATAGGATTTTAAACGTATACTTTCCATCTTGTTGAAAGATCGACGATTATACATTTTCGTTGATTTTGAAGCTTAAAAAAATCGACGTTTATCGACGTTTTTCGATTTTAATCGAATCCTACCAAGCCTAGTTTTATGTTATATCTTCCTTTGTAAGAAGCGTATAATAGATAACCCTACTTTGTAAGAAGCGTCTATATATAGGTATACAGGTAGAAATGATCGAGACGATAAAATACGTGAGATCGATTGTAGGACGAAGCGTCATCTAGGCTCGTTCTTTCCGAGGACAAGAGGAATTTTCGAATTGCGTTAGACAATCTTTAGGTAGGATTTGGTGCATTGCACCCCCTGCCACCCACCAAGTTGGTGAATTGCAGGGTAACTTGTAGATGTATATAATGATGACATTTCATAAGTAAGAAGTGTCAATATAGTATAGAAATATATAGGAGGATACTAATGTTTAGTGACTTCAAGATGAGCTACAGGCTTGAAATTGGTCACGATTTTTCGCCACCACCACAAAAGAAAAATCGAAAATTCCAAAAACGTTCATATTTAAAGGGTGTTTTTAACCCTAATATTTCATTTCAGTATCCCATAAGAAAAGCATGGGATTCAGTGCAAGGTTTTCTAAAAATTCATTTTTAAATAGCTTAAATTGGGATACTAGTTCTGGAATGGAACATTTTTCTATCTGAAAGAACGGAGTTTTTAATTTTTATTGCAGAACTCATATAAGTACCGAATTAGCGGAAATATATACTTTAAATTGGAAAAAGGGTGAATCTTTCCTCTTTTTTAACAATGGAAATCTTTAAATACTATGGTAGCTACCTCAATGCTTTCATCCCTTTCACATGCAAAGGCAATATACATGCCACCAAGATTAAAAGTTTTTTCTAACTATGCGTAGAGTTTCAAACTACACAGCACACTCATGAGATCCGTGGAGAAAGTCTTAGAACCAGTAAAGAAACTCATATGTAGAGTGTGAGGATTGCAACGCTTATGTGTTTGGATTAATTTCCATCGTTAAAAATATCAAATGAATGGTTTGTTTGAATTATAATCTAAATAATCTTAGTAGATGATGTTAGTTACATACATTCCACTTTTTCAGCTGTTTTTTTATGTAAAATGCAAATTTAGTGAATGGCAATATAAGTGCCACTGCCTAATTTTTTCACTACACGATGGCAAAATAATTACCACTGCCCATTTTGTGTTTACTTTTTCATATATAGTTTTTGACAGATCATTTTATTTTTATGCATATTTGTTTATAATATGTTTATTTATTGTACTTATTATAAACTGCTCTTATTATTATGAAATTTCTATGCCTAAAGATATCAAGAGGTCTAACCGTGCCAGAACTGTTTGATGCATTAGAGAAAATTTCTGATGATCCAGTTTCAGAGACAGACGGAAAAGTAATATGAAATATAAACAAGAGCCATTTCATGACCCTTCCGCTACTTTAACAAAAGACAATGACGAAGAATCACCACCACTACGGATCCAACGGATGAGGAGGAACTACATAAATCTGTTATTTCTACTCCTGTGAAAGTGAAAAAATCCTTGTATCAGTTTGAACTGTACAGCGGCAAGCAAGGGGAACTGGTTGAGGAAGGGCTAGGGAGTAGTGTAGTGAAGAGGTTGAGCGAGTCCCTGGCAGGTACGCACCACCACCTTGCGTTTGACAACTTATTTACAACTCACCAGCCAAACAAATATTTAGTACTGGGACTGAGCAGGCAACCAGAAAAGCAATGTCTATAATGAAGAAACGAAAAAAGAAAGATTCAGAAACATGAATCTAAGTGGCACGTGTATCAACACACTTCATGTGTCTAATGAAAAGACATAAAACATGTGAATGTCTTATCTACAGGTTTCAAACCTAACATTAATACTGACGCAAAACGTACACAATAAGACGGATCAACTTCGTGGTAAAATGCCCAGTTACCGTTGCTGAGTATACAAAGAGAATGGGTGTAGTAGATCGTTTCGATAAAAGGAGATCATGTTACTCAATAGGACGTCGCTCAATCACACAGTGGAAACGTACATTTTACTTTCTTTTTTATAGTGCTCTTGTGAATGCATACCTACTGTACACATAAGTGTAGAAGAGAAAAAATTTCACAACTTAACTTCAGATGTTGGTTGGGTCAGGCACCGGTTGACCTATTCACCTCCAGAAAATGCCTGTCTATTATAAGGTGCAACTACAAAGCAATCAAAAAGCAGAATACATCTAAGCGTTCAAAGGACTTTGGTGTCCCGGACGAAATACGGCTTGGTTGAGTAGGAGTGCATATACCTGCTCCGCTAGAACCATTATGAAGATGCTGCTTATGCAATACAAAGTTGAATGAAAAAGGTCCAACGTACAATGCTGCAATTACGAAGTCACATTATGTGTCATACCTTGCTTTGCAGACTTCCACAAATAGGAACAAAAGAGAAAAACCCGAAATTAAATAACAAATCTGATAATTTACCATTGTAAAACAGTGACAAGGAGATGTATAAATTATTCGAGTCATAGAAAACCCAAGGTATGGAAATATATTTTTAAATATTTGTATATATTCGGTGGAACTTCTATAACTCGAATCTCTAGTAAAAGCAAAAATTATAGAAAATTCGAGTTACGGAAATAAATTTTTTCATTTATATTTTAATTGAATTAGCATCAAGTTTATTCCCATTAACATATATGTTAACTTGTTCTAATTTTCAATATCATCCATATTATGACAACATCTTCACTTATATTTTCTTCCGATAATTTGTAAGATTTTACCGTTTCCAAAACACTAATTGCATAACACCCTGTGATTGAGGGTGTCATAGATAATTGTAACTCTCGCGTAGTACTGAAAGCAAAAACATGACGGTTAAATTTGTGATATCGACTGTAGGAAAATGCGAACAGGTTTGTTTTTCTCTAGAACTATAACTAGAACACAATAGGAGAAACATCCCTGGTAGCAGTCACGATAAAATGGGAAAAGTATGTTATATTCCGAGAAATTTTAAGTTGAATATAATGGCGTCAAAACTATTTCGCGATTGTTTTTATTCAAATATGTGGGGAAGGCATGGATGATGATGCAATAATCTTAACACAACATATCTAATTTTTTTTCATAAATTTAATGTATAGGGAATAGTTTTAATTAGGGTTATTCTTATTGACCACGTAAAGCGATCTGAGCCAAGGAACTTGAAATACAAAACCTTGGACACGAGCCAATTTCCAGAGAATTTAAAAATTACGGATAGTTGCCTTAATTTAGAGGAAAATTATGAATATTCTGCTATAACTCATGAAATTTATTATCTAATACATGTAGGCTCCACGTTGCTGATACACACACACGTGCGTGTTTGTGCGTTCGCGTGTGTGTGTTATCTATACTATATTGACGCTCGTTAATTATTATATTTCATTAATATTAACATATATGTAAATGTATTAACTTAAGGAAAAGAAAAGGTAATGATGAGGGTGGCAACAAGGTGTTGAAGGAAGCCCAGCGGATACTTACCAAGTTGTATATATATACAAGACATGTGCGCATAAATGAAAAGTGGTCAGGAATAATCTTCACACTTTACAAAGAGAGACGCGAACATGCACCAAGGAATCTTTGAATGAATGTAACGTGAGGTGAGAGGAGATTTGCTAAGTGAATGTCAACAAAGATTCAGTAAGGGCAAGTCACTACTAAGAGTATTTATTAAGGATTTATTGCGATCCTGGGATAAATTATTTAGACTGCCAAATTTATTCCTCAGGAATAAAGTGTGAGATTAATGAGAGACTTCATCTGAAATGTACAGTGTCGGGGTAAAGTGTCCAGAGAGACGAATTTAACAACAGGAGGTGAGTTTTCTGCGATTAGTTTTTAAAAAACTATTCTGATGTGACTTCGTTAACACTGTCTCGGATATCTAATATAATTTATCATTTCTCTCTGGTTGACACTCGTCTAACTAACGACTGCTACCCAAGTTTCATCTCCACTGCCGTAGATTTCCTCAGGACAAATAACGGCGGTTTGGGATGAAATTTCGGCACCGGCCATTAGTTGAATTTCAGCCTTGTAACATCCAAATCGAAGGGCAGCGAAAATGTAAATGCTTCTCAGTTTTATTCATATCTGTTTCGAATTCAGCGCTGCACTTAATCGCGCATAATTCTTTTCCGATGCGTAGGAAGAGATAGGAACGCCTCCGCACCAAGCCCTCCAAACGCTCTCAACAATTTCCCGTAATACCTCCCTCCCCCTTTGAAGTCCTCCTACACGTCCTCAAGACCACATGAGCCTTACAACTAGAATCCACCATCTCTCACTCTCTCTCTCTATCTCCCTCTCTCTATTTCTCTCTCTTCCCCTCTCTCTTCCTCTCCCTCCCTCCTCTCTCCCTCCCTCCTCTCTCCCTCTCTCTCTTTCTCTCCCTCTTTCTCCCACTCCCTCCCTCTCTCTCTCTACATACTGTAACCATCACTTATACGCTGATGATCTTCAAATTTACTTGTACTCCGTGCCTAATAATATATCCCTAGCCTTAGATAGTATTAATCACGACCTGAGTCAGCTTAAAAAATAGAGTGATGATAACTTTCTCAGTATTAACCCAACGAAATCTCAAGCAATTATAATCGGATATCCAATACTTCCGTCAGTAAGTCTTGCTGAAGTTACTCTATCACTAAATGGTTCAATCATCACCTATTGTGCATCTACATCTACATTATACCCTGCAAGTCACCTTTTTGGTGGATGGCAGGAGGTGCAGTGCACCAAGGGTCCATAGTTTTCCTGCGTTATCTTTTCCTATTTTCCTATTGTAAAACTGTTAGAAATCATGGTATACTACTAAATGAATCCCTCTTCTGGACTAACCATGTTATGAAAGTGTGCAAGGCGGTAAATTCTTCCCTACACTCACTCAGGCGTCTTCATGATATTTTGCCCTCTTCCCTAAAAAGAGAGCTCACCACTTTAGTCGTTCCACACTTCAACTACGGTGACGTTGTATACCAAGATCTATCAAAGGAGCTTGCCCTTAAGCTCCAGCGTATGAACAATTCCTGCGCACGATTCATCTTTAATCTTAAGAAGTCAGACAATATTTTGGAATATTTTTTAAAACTTAATTTGCTAAACCTTGAATCTCGTAGAAAATTCCATCTTCTTTCGTTATTATACCAAATGCTTAAAACAAACCTCCAACGATATCTATCCAAAGAGTTTATTACCATTAACACAATTCATAAATGTAACACTAGAGCATACCATAACCCTCTGACTCCGCACCAAAGAACAGGCATCTACAACAGATCCTTCACTGTCACAGCATGCAGATTATGAAATAGCCTCCCACCCGAAATAAAGTACTCATCATCCATATGTAGCTTCAAACACTCGTACAAAAAACATCTTCTGCCCCATTCCCTTTCATTATCCTAAACTGACAAGCAATTATTTTTCCTTACAGGTCGTCGAAAGCATTTTACTATCTGTAAATGCACATGAACGTCTTAATGTGTACTTTCTTAGATTTTACGTAAAACTGTGTTTATGTGTATTTCATTTTATGTACTTTTTTAATATGATCCAGTAAATCTTTAATGTGTACTTGTGTGTTTTTCTTAGTTTTTATACAAAACTGTGTTTATGTGTATTGAAATTTATGTAATTTTCTAATATATTCCTGTCCATATTTATGTATTGGTATTAGTAGATTTAACAGGTTTTTCACACCCCCTTTCTTGTGTGGGTGTTTTCCTGCAGTGGGGTTTTTACTAGGAAATAACATCTTAATTTTCCCTTGTTTTTCCCCACAAACAACAAACTTTCATTTCTTTTTATTTCCAAAAATGCTAACATGGCATTGTATTTATGTATTAATTTATTTTATGTAAACTTTTGTTCTTTTTTTATTACTCTCGTCCTGTATGTAATTGACAATGGGTTACATGGAAGAAGAGACTGCTTAATCTCAATCTAGCCCAAATAAAGACGCATATGTATCTATCTATCCCTTTCTCTCTCCCTCCCTCTCTCCCCCCTCTCTCACTCCCTCTCTCTCCCCCTTTCTCTCCCCCTCTCTCTCCCCCTCTCTCTCACTTCACCATTACACATATTCCTTCCAACTATCTCCTCTATTTCTACCTCCTTCCACTCGTGGGATGGTCGTGCCTTTCGTGACATGGGTCGTGAGTCGTGACTGACTGTCCCTCGCTGCCCCTCCCAACGTGATTGGTGGATTGCCTGCGTGAACGCGGCAGAGGAAGGGATCCCCATTGGGAGTGCAGCCACGATCATTAGGTGGACACAAATGCCCACCTGTCACACTGCTACCAACGTTTCCTCCTTCTCGCCTCTTTCTCCTACAGCTGGTATCCCTCCAGTCTTCCTCTTCTCTTCTTCTTCTCATCTTATTCTCTACCTCTTCCCTCCCTCTTCCCACCCTCTTTCCTTCTTCTTCCCTCCCTCTTCCCTCACTCTTCCCTCCCTCTTCCCTCACTCTTCCCTCCCTCTTCCCTCCCACTTCCCTCCCTCTCCTCTCTCTCCCTCTCTACTTTCTACCTTCTCTCTCTCCTCTCTCTCCCTACTCTCTCTCCCTCCTCTCTCTCGCCCTCTCCTCTCTCTCTATTCCCTCTCTACGCTTTGGATGCACTGATTGTTAGAGGAGCGATTTTTCCGACGGTGATGATGTGGCTTCGTCGGTTACGGAACACTTCGGTCGAGTTGACGTAGTTTTTTTCTGGGCTATCATTAACAACAACAATTGTGCATAAGACGACACAACATACATCCTAAGATGTGTCGCAGATGGCAGAGATTAGGAAATCATATTATGACAGACACGGTAGGCAAGGATATCAATTTGATTAAGTTTTACGTATCCGACAGTCTTTGAATGAGTCTCTCCACTCAGTAATACTGAACGCTCGACGTATGTCGAAGTAAAAATGCTATAATTCTGGTCCAGACATACTATTCGAGTTTGCCGCTGCTTAGATACGATATTAGTTATTGTGGAGTAGTTAATCTAATCTAATAAGGTTTTTAAAAAGTAATATTCGGCTATACACGATTATTCTCAGTGGCGTAGATGCGGCTGCGTTGGGCATGATAAATGAATTGAATACTTTAAATTAAAATGGTGCTAAGTGCCAAAATTAAGGAAACTGAGATAATTTAATAAAATGGTGCTCTTGAAGAGGTCGGACGTACCTTTCACTCCCTCCTGCGAGCGCTGACCAGCCTGCGAGAAACACCTGTAGTAGTAGCAGTATTTTAGTAGTAGCCGTATTGTTGTGTTAAGTAGAGCCAGTATTTCTTTCCTCATTTATTTTTGTTAAATGGAATTAACTCCGTGACCGTAAAATTAAAAATTAAAGACAAATATAGCAATGGGGGGAGGAAAGGCTAGAAAAGGCAAAAGACAATAAAAACAATAAACTTACAGATTTAGGGGTTGTTACTCCACGCCAGAGGCCTGATGTCACTCACACTTTCACTCACTCAATCGCACAAGCACTAATACTAAAGGTGGAAAGCAAACGGGACCGGGTTTGCGAGAAATTACTCTGCGCCAGGGACCCAAAAAATCACACCGTTGCTAGAAGGTTTGTGAGTCGGTACGACCGCAACAGGGACCTACTAAACAACCACAAACACACGCACAAGTACACGCCAAGAGGTTAAGGGGGACATAAAAAGGGGAAAGGAACGGGGAAATAACACCATGTTTAAGGGAGATTAAACCACGCCAGGGACCTAGTATCGCACACAGCGGCATGTAGGTGTATGTGCCTTCCGACAACGACAGAGACCTAACAGACGAAACAATCACACACGCAAGCACTCGAATACACGCACACCAGAGCTCTAAAAATGAGTATTTCGAGAGCAATGCTCTCATCATCAGTAGCTGATGTGTAACGAGGGGTGGGAGTGTATTCGGCGGTATTTATATGTTTATGTGCTGAAGTGAAAGGGAAGGAAAGAGGTTCAGCCGTTACAAGGTACAAAGGTGAAAGGGGGATCGGTCTGTGGTCGTTACTAATAATGAAATTTTTGTTTTTGTTTATGTGTATGCTTTAGTATGCGTCTAGTTTGTTTTGATTGGTTACAGATTTTATAAGAGTTAGGTTTTCGATCGTGATTGGGTGGTAGTGTTCCTGGATATGTGTTGCTACATAAGAGTTGTTTAGTCTGTTGTGTTCAAAATGAGCTATGTGTACTTTGAAGCGTGTTTCTATCTTACGTTTTGTTTGTCCAATATATATTCTGTCACATCCTCCACAAGATATTTTGTATATGCCAGATTTGTGTAAAGAAGGATTTGTGTCTTTTGGGTTGTGTAATAAATTGGAGAGTTTATTGTCGTTAACAAATACTGTCTTATAATTGAATTTTGAGAAGATTTTTTGTAGTTTGTTGGTGAGCCCAGGAGCGAAGGGGGTTTTAATG
Organism: Tanypteryx hageni; assembly: GCA_028673005.1. Taxonomy (NCBI): domain Eukaryota; kingdom Metazoa; phylum Arthropoda; class Insecta; order Odonata; family Petaluridae; genus Tanypteryx; species Tanypteryx hageni. Next base: position 4,613,775 of record CM054112.1, read on the forward strand.
CATTTTTTGTCTGTGGGGGAAGTGTCAGTTAGTGTTGTGTGCGTTTTGACACGGAGCCTATGCTTATCTTCACGTAGGATGATTTTGATCATTTCAGAGTCGTATCCTTTGGTTTTCGCACAGTTCTTTATATGTGTGAGTTCTTTACTGTAATCAGATGGGGAGAGAGGCACGCGAAGAAGTCTATTGATCATGAAATGAAAAGGAGCGATTTTATGTGAGATGTGATGATTGGAATTAGATGCAATATATGTATCAGTGGGTGTTGGTTATCGGTAAATATTGAATTTTAACTTGTTGTTGTGTCTTGTTAATAATAAGTCTAAGAAGGGTAGTTTGTTTTCTTTTGTTTTTCAAGTGTGAATTTAATCAAGTCATATTGGTCGTTTAGTTCTTGAAGGAGATTAGTGATGATGTATTTTGAGGTGTCAAATACCGCGAATATGTCGTCAACGTATCTAAACCAAGTTTTAGGGAAGTATGTTAATGTTATTTTGCAGTTTTTTCCAATATTAATGATGAATAAATTTGTAAGGAATGGTGACAGAGAATAAACATGGAAGTTTATAATTTCTATTCTCTTTTGCCTTTTCTGGCCTTTCCTCCCCCCTTTTTCATTGTGCCTCTAATTTTGAATTTTACGGTAAAGGAGTTAATTCTATTTAACATCAATTTCGCCGTAGTCTCCATCTTTACTTATTTATTGTTTATTTTTATTATCTATTTTTATTATTTTTGTCACCTTATTACATTATTTGTGTTGTAGCTTAGTTAATTGATCTCTGAACGAAACGCTACACTCATCCTTCTCTTGCCATATCGTAGTAGCTAATAGCTTCTATCAACCGATCTATCCTTAATATTTTTGTAATTTTATTTATAGTAGCTTATTATCTTCTCCGTTCTTAACTTTTGTCCTTGCGTTCTTATTTATTTAGTTTCAAAATCTTCGTTGCTCTTGTGCTAAACTTTCTTGACTGTTTACTACCGTTGTTTGTGCAGTGAATCACTCTATCCCTATCACTTTTTACCAGCGTTCGACCCTAGAATTTAGCCTTGAGGCCAGTCAACGAAGTAGCTAACCACGTATGTACGTTAGATTAAATATAATTTTATAGATACTACAGATTAGTTAAGAGGATAGGATGGTTGCTCCGAGGACACCTTTCCCTCCATCTTGCGCGACTCTGGTTACGAAGACATGAGGTCTCTGATCACGGAGCTGGAGAGGGTGGTTGCGGACCTCCTTCAGAGGTTGCAAAAGTCGGAGGCTGCCTTGGCGCGTGGGAGGGGTGCGGGTTCATCCCTGAGAGAAAACCGCGCCAAAATGGCGGCTCGGGTTCGCCTGGGTGCAGAAGCCGGCAGAGCGATCGGGGAAGCTCCTGGCTCCTTTTCGCGGGTCGAGGGTTCTCCGGTCCGGAAACCCCATGAGTGGTATATGGTGTCTACTCGGGGAGATCGTGGGATGGTGATACGGAGACAGGGATTTGGGAACGCTTCGGTGTACTCTCTTCGTGTTAGTAATAGGTTTGCGGTGTTATCGGAGGACGATTCCACTGCCGTTACGGCCGTACCCGCTCCCGTCTCCTCGTCTCCTCGGTGGGGACCGGTCCCAAGGGAAGCTCGGTGGAAAGAGGGGACTGTTAGTGATAGGGAGCTCCAACTCCTGCATGTAGTAGCGCCTTTACTGTCAAGGGCCCGCCGGGAGTGAGGGTATTCTCCAGGTGTATACCAGGAGGTTCGGAGTCACAGGTGACGAAGGAGTTCAGTGCGTCGGTATTGGGCACGGGTTACTGCTTGCTGCGGGTGGTGACCCATGTTTGGACTAACGACGCTTCGAAGTGCGGTTCCGCGGAGGTGTTAAGTCCTTTTAAGGACTTAGTCACTGAGGTTGCTCGCGCCGGGGAGGAGTCGGGTGCTGACGTGTGGCTTACTATCTGTATCATTGTTCCTCGGACAGACTGCTGTGCTATGGTTTTGGGCCGAGTGGCTGAACCGCAGGCTGTGGGACTTCTGTAGGGGCAATGGAGTGGACTCTGTTGACCTGAGGCCGGTTCTGGCTCATGTAGGGCATTTCTAAACGGTTCTGGTGTGAACTACACTGCCGAGGCTGCGGAGGCGGTAGCGTGTATGGTGTTCGAGCATGCTAGGGGTATTTTACGTTAGATTTAAGAAATAATAATTATTCACCTAGCGTTGAGATGCACGTCAGTAATAATAAAATATTCGACCATCATGATACTATAAACGCGATGTTAATTAAAAGTAGAATACATTCTACGCGTAGAAAAAGTCGACGTAATAAGAAGGACAAGGAGGCAGCAAATTATAATAATATTAATTTAGTATCGCGCAAGGCATCGTTACATACTAATAGCGATAAACTAAAAATAATCACGGTTAACTGTCGCAGGATTAGCAGGAAGGAGGTTAAACTGGAACATCTTATTCGTAGTCTGCGTGCTGATGTAGCGATAGGTACAGAATGTTTTCTAACGGCGGACAAAGCTACTCAGAAGATCTTTCCTCGTGACTATAGCGATTTCAGAAATGATCGATGTATCCGTACGGGAGGTAGTGTCTTTATATCAGTTAGCAATAAATGCAAACGTTATTCGATACAGATTAATGACGACGAAGTCGGAAGTGTTTGGTGTAGTGTAAAAGGAAGCGACTGTAAAACTGTAAATATATGCGCTTATGCCGAATGCGAGCGTGGAAACTATTTATTATCTAGAGAAACAAGTGGCGACTCTAAGTTCGATTAATAAAGATAGAGCCATTATAATCGGGGGCGATTTCAATCTTCCGTAAATTGATTGGAAGCATAATTGCTTTTATCCCGGAAGTAGAGAGAGTGAATCTTGCGAGGCTTTACTTGAAACACTCATTGTATCAGTTAGTGAGATTTCCCAGGAGATTTAATAATATATTAGATTTATTGGCTATTGGCTTCCCGAGAGTTTATATAGGATATTTGTTGCTAAGGGAGTATTTAATCACATGTCTGTGTACGTGGAGTTTCAGCTAAACATTGAGAAACAGGTTATGGCTAAAAGAAAGCTTTATGTATTCGCCACAGCCGATTTCACATGATTTAGATTTTTTATGCGAATTAAATATACTAATTTTTGCAAGGTAGCAGATATGGCAGACGTGGAAGTATCCTGGTGCCTGAACAGAGATTTGATGTGAGAGTATACAGATAAATTTATTCCAAGCAAACTGAAGCATGAAAAAGCAGAACCTAAATAGTACAAGCAGGAAGTTAGGAGCGTTCTCCGACGGCAAATGAAACTCAACTCCCGCGTAAGTAACACAGCCTCAACAGCTACGGCCGAACAAATTGCAACGTTAAGGCAGCAATACACAAAAGTGCGCTTCATAGACAGAGTGTCAATGCGTAATGCGTTTAAAAATTAGAAATAGAAGGTTTTACTGGATAACTCGAAAAAGAACCCGATAGCATTTTGGTCTTACCTCAGAGAAGTGCAAGGTAGAGGCGCCGCTGAGATCGGAAACTGGTAATGTAGTTCAAGATAGTGCGGAGAAAGCAAACCTCTTAAATCAACTCTCTTAGAAAGATTTTATTCCTAATGACGATGAATGTGAAACTTCTATTTCTATGCATCAGGGCGACTCGATGGAAGATTTGATATTTTCCGAAAATGGTATCGCGCCCCAACTTCATTCAGTTAAAACAAATAAATCTCCTGGGCCAGAGAAAATACCCGCGCGAGTATTTAATGAGTTAGCTTATGAAACCACGCCTTATTTAAAAATTATATACGAGAAATCCTTTACGGAAAGTGTCGTACCTAATGATTGGAAAGTGGCAAGTGTTAGGCCCATCCATATGGGCGGCGACAAAGAGAACCTCGAAAGTTTTAAGCCAATTTTTTAACTTCATTATCGTGCAAGATACTTGAGCAGATAATCTTTAGTTCTGTAATGCGCTATTTAGAGAGTCACCCATTACTTAGCGGATGCCAGCATGGATTCCGGAGAGGTAGATCATGCGATACGAAGCTCTGCCTGTTCGTGGATATTTGTTGCGATGCGGAGAGAAAAATATTCAGGTCGATGCCGTATTCATTGACTTTAGGAAGGCGTTCGATAAAGTATCTCATAAGAAATTAATTGGAAAGTTAGGACAATATGGTATTTATCCGAAAGTTGTCAGTTGGGTGAGAGATTTTCTCTCGAATAGAGAACAGTAAGTTGTTATTGATGGGAAATACTCGTCCCCCGTTAAAGTAGCGTCAGGTGTTCCTCAGGGAAGTGTTGGGCCCTCTACTTTTCTTATTCTATGTGGATGGTATCTGCTTGGTAGTTCGTAGTAAAATTAGACATTTTGCCGATGATACCGTTCTATATAAGGAAATAAAATCTAGGAGGACCATCAGTCGCTGCGTAAAGACTTAAGAGCCATTTCAGCGTGGAGAAAATAATAGCAAATTGAAATTAATTACACTAAATGTGCCGCAATTACGTTCTGGAAAAGTAAAAATATAGAAGTAGGTTTCGAGTATAAAATAGATGGAATAAATATTCAAGCAGCCGAGTATGTTAAATATTTAGGAGTAACCATTTGTCGAGATCTTTCATGGGGCATGCACATTCTTCGAGTTATAGGCGCGGCCAACAAGAAACTGGCTTTTATAAGTAGAATAGAACGGAACACTACCAAAAAAGTACGCGAAACATGTTACTTATCACTGGTTAGACCACAAGTGGAATACGACTCATCCATATGGGATCCGTACGAGAAGGGACACATAATTAAATTAGAAAGAGTTCAGCGCAGAGCAGCAAGATTCGTAAAACAAAAGTACGAACATAAGGAAAGCGTAGATTGAACTCAAGGTTGCGGCTTCTGGAGAATTATAGATCGGAATATCTTAAAGACGAGGTTGTAGGATTAATTGAAATAACACCACATATAGATAGGAACGACAGTAACGAATATATACGTTAGATCGATTGTACATCTATATCTACATCTACATTATACCCTGCATGTCACCTTTTTATTGGATGCCAGGGGGTGCAGTACATCAAGTGTCCATAGTTTTCCTACGTTATCTTTTCCTATTATGGTCTCTTATCGTCTTAGTGAAAGACGATCCTCTATATCGCTCCGTTCTACAGTCGATCTCGCGAATCTTATCCTCACTGTCCTGCCTTTCGATATACATCGGGTTTCTGATAAGTCCTACTACATCATTCGCTAGTCCCTCCGACATAAATTTTACCAGTAGCTTAAATATAACCTGCAGCCTACGTTCCTCTAACGATGTCCATTTCAGATTTTCTATTAATGATGTTACGCTTTGTTTACTATCGTAATTCCTCTTTACAAATCTAGCTGCCCTGCGCTGAACATTTTCTATCTCGTTAGTGAGTCCCTTTTCGTAGGGATCCCACACAGCTGAAGCATATTTGACCTGCAGTTGAACCAAGGATAAATAAAATAATTCTTTCACTTTTTCGGAGGTATTTCGAACTTATCTCCCTATAAAGGCCAGCTTTTTGTTAGCGGCACCTATCAATCGGCGAATGTGGGTGTCCCACGAGAGATCACGATGGATCGTTACTCCGAGATATTTAATCTAGTCTGAAACTGGAATCTCTACTCCGTCCAAGGAATAATTATTATCCACCGAGATACTCTTGGTTCTCCAAAAGTTGATGACGCAGCTTTTCTTTTGGTAGATCTCTAACTGCAATTCCTTACACCATGCAGAAATAGCTTCTAGGTCATTTTGAAGATACAGGTGGTCTTCCGGATTGCTTATTTCTTTATAAATGACGATGTCGTCCGCGAAAAGCCTAATTTTACTTCTGACTACTGAGCTGATATAGTTTATATAAATTAGAAATAATAACGAACCAATTACACTACCCTGTTGAATGCCAGAGACAACCTCTACTATTTCGAAGATTTCCCATCTATTACAACCTTCTGCTTCCTATGATTTAAAAATTCACGGATCCAACAGACTATTTTAGAATTAACGCCTAATTTCGTTATTAACTTCCTGTGAGGTACCTTATCAATGGCTTTCCTAAAATCTAAGAAGATGGCATCGTACCTGCGTATTCTTTTCTTCGCTTCTCAGTGTACAATTAACAAAAAGACCGGGCTGAGTATCACATGACCTACCTTTCCTGAAACCGTGTTGACAATCATCTAACAATAAATTACACTCAAGAAATCGCATTATGCAGCTAACGAGTATATGCTCGAGAATCTTACACGATATCGAAGTTAAATAAATCAGCCTGTAATTTTCTGGGTTCTCCCTTGTGAATCAGGGTAACGTGCGTTAACCTCCAGTCGCTAGGGACCTCTGCGCGAGAAATGGATTTCTCGAAGCTTATCCGAAGAATAGGTGCTATTTTTTCAGCTTATTCTTTTAAAACGCGAGCAGGAATTTATTCGGGGCCAGTGGCTTTGTTATGTCTGATGGAACTTAATTGCTTATACCGTCTATTAGGCTCCCATTTATTGCGGGTGCATAATGTACGCAATGGTCGCTGACGGCTGTGAATGCTTTTACAAAATGACCGTTTAACTGGTTGGCTTTCTCTACGCTATCATGAATAACGGCACCCGAGTCATTACGCTGGCAAGGTATGGTAGGGCCTCTACCTTTGACATCTCTCACATAGGACCAAAACGCTTTAGGCTCCTCCTTCAAATAATTATTTAATACCTTATTCCGGAAGTTAGTAAAAGCCTCGCGCATAGTATTTCTCGCTTTTGCGCGGTATTCCTTATACGTCTTAACTTTAGTTGCTCTATATTCATCGGATGATGTGGACGGCATATTTTTTATTTTCGCGTGGCTTATTCTCTGACGCCTAAGCGCACTCCTAACTTGCTTATTATACCAACGTGGCTCTTTATTGTCGACCTTCAATTTAATTGGAATGTACTTATCGATACCCTCTAGCATTATATCCTTGAATAGTGTCCATGACGACTCAGCACCTGATCGTTCGGTCATATCACGGAAACCAGGTAGTATTTCTCGTAGGCGCGACCTGAAGCTTGAAAAGTTTGCCTTAGCAAATATATAAAACTTTCTTTGTGGCTAAGGGTGCCTATCGATTTTCAACTTACACTCTGCATATACGGCCTGATGATCACTTATCCCATCTTCAATGGTGACTTTGTTTATTCTTTCCGGGACGTTAGTTGCTAATAAATCTAATATGTTTCCCGATCGCGTTGGCTTTCTGACTACTTGAAGGAGAGAGTGCTCGCAGAATGTTTTGATTAATGCCTCACAGGATTCGCGTTCTTTGCCTCTAGATTCGAAACATAGGTTTTCCCAATCAATTGAGTGTAAGATAAAGTCACCACCAACTATAACGATTTCATCTTGATTTATCAGTCTTAGCTTCGATGGTTGTTTCTCGAGACCGATACCTGTATAATTTATAATGCTTCTACAACTGTTGGTTCGCGTACTTATTTTACGTATTTACAAAATTTTAATGATCATTTATTAATTTAAATAAGCTTCAATAAAGGAGTAATGAAAATACTTAGGGATAATAAAAATTTTATTGTGCTACATACATCAGATACAATAAGTGAAAATCCCCTAAATACATTACTTTCAATTAAATGAATCTATCACTTTTTAAACATAAACACATAGTTCTTCCATATCATATAAGTAATCTCTATTATATATATTTAAACAAATTTTCACGATTTATGTGCTGCGATGTTGAAATTTTTTATACTTATAGGTAGAATTTGTAAAAAAATATATGGATTATAGAAATTTTTATATTATAATTTGTTTGACTTGCAAAAATTCTTAAAATTTAAACAAATAGGTAAATATTTAGATACTATGGGTCGAGCTAGGGAGCTGAAACTTTCAGGTCGTGTAGCCATTACCCTAAATATACGAATAAACATTTCAATATCTCCATAAAATTGTTAACTCTTCAGATGTAGATGCCCTTAAACCATTGGCTTAAAGAGACGGTGATTCGCCGGCCGGTTGAAAACGCTCTTAACGTAAACAGCCGGCGAATCGCAGGTTCCGCGCAGCATCTCCTTCTGACTCATATATCTTGTAAACGAAAGCAGATAACGCTCTGCGTCTTTCTTTATTACAAAGAAAAGAAGTCAAGCTTTAATTTGATTGCAGATTTGTTTAGATGAAAGAAATCAATTTTCATTCAAATGAAAAAATAAACAGTACCCTGCCGCGTTAGCTCATTTTGCGTCAGGCAAAGATGCCAGGCGATGTCGTATTCAAACTTCAATCTCTGATGATGCACTTATATTAGTCTTTTTTCCTTATTAGAAAATCGAGATGATAAAGCAAACATCATATACAAACACTTTCGGAAAATCTCATATGATTGCAATTTTATACAATTTGTTTAAAAATATTAACTTTTCGCTATTTTGATATTATTGTTTATATACATTTTTAGACAACATTACCTACATATTTTAAAATAAATCGTAATTCAGGCACAGAAATCCACGAAAAAAAATCTGATGTGTCCACCACATGACTTTCTTCATATCTATAATATTTCTAAAAATTTCAAAATAGATTACGTAATAACAAATGTTTAAAGAAACCGAGAAAACTTTAAATATTACAAAGAACAGGAAAAACCATAATCTTCTGATATTGTATATATCCAGAATGCACCATAAATTAAGAAAATAAAAAGGAGCGTTACTAAGACATAACTAAGCGTGATTGTTAATAATAGCCGTCGGTATGCATTATATGGAAAAATGTTTCAAACAAAGGTAGTAGAAAATTAAATTTCCAACAATATTTATTCCAGTGCATTTTTACATTTATCAAATATTAAAGCAAATATTTCAAAATTACGAATAAGTGACAAGAGTAAACACCCACTTTCGGTTGACTGATTTTTACGAAAATCTAATCAGTTCTTTTTCCTTTACAAAAAAATGTCAAATTTAATAATTCGTGTTGATTTGATCAATAGTTTTTGAGTTAAAGCGCCCATAAATCCATCAACTGATATTCTGGCTGGTATGCGAGTATTGAGTATCCGAGCATTGAGAACAGACAGCTATTTTGGATAATAGGTATATCCTCGCCCTTTAAACGGCATCCCTTAGTGGCGGGGCGGGGGTGAAGGCTTGGCGGGGAGGGGAAATCCTCACCCCACCCCTGTGATGAGTCCTCTTCCCCGTGGCGTGAGAGCACAAATTGTTTGTTGGCTCAAGTTTCCCCCTCCCTCTATAACCCTTACATGAAGATAGAGAGTGCGCTGTTATCAGTGACGTATCCAAGGGAGGGGCGATTGTCCTCCCCTTGGACGAGCCCATTGCCATCCACTGGGTACATTTTTAAATTCATTCCGCGCAACATTTCTTTTTTCTACACCGAAGATTAAGTCTGTATGACAAGGAAAATAAAGGTTCTGATGGGGATAGGGATTTTCAAAATGTATGGTCGTCGGCAGAGGCGGAATCAAGTGGGGCGATCGCCCTCCCCTTGGGAAGTTTCTGGATCCGCCCCTGGCTGTGGTGCGTGAAAGCTTGCGAAGAACAAAGGCGAGTATTAAGGATTGACTGGTATCGAGTATTGAAAGCAAACAGATATGGTCCAACGGTCTGTTTCAACCTACACCTATTATTTCTTAAATGATATTCCAATAACAGATATTTTGGGAAATAGATATCACTGATATCTGTTCCTGAACGGTATCTGTTACTAAATACCAGGTTGATATATATCGCTCACCCCTAGTAAGTGCCTGGCTGTCGAAGGGTAAGGACGTGCCTTTCACTTACTCCTGCGAGAGCTTCTGACCTGCGGGTGACCGGCGCTTTAATAGCAGTAGCTGTATCGTTGTGTAGCAGTATAAGTAGAGTTGATGTAACCGTACTGATAAGTAGAATTAACATTTATTTATGTTGTTTATTGTAGTATAAATTAATCCCAATATCGTTCTTTTTCAGTAGTATTTTTAATAGCACTTGCTTTAAAAAAAAACTCATATTCAAGTAGTAATTGTTTCTGTAAGAACTCTACGCTGTTTGTGTACTAACTTAACTTGTTTTAACTTGATTATCGCTTTTGGTGTCCTAATTTAAATTATTTTAACGCTTGCTTGTGTGCCTATTTTGCCTGTTTGCTAACGTTGTTTGTGCGGTGGGTCAGCGCTTCCCTTTCACTTTATACCTGCGTTCCTCTCTAGCGTAGACCTTAAGTCCTCTAATTAGTTAGTCACTTAGTATAACCTTAGCTTGAAGTTTAATTTAATTCGTAACTAGTACATATTAGTGTTTAGGAAGGCTTCACCTTGGATTCTCGTTTCCTCCTTTCTATGCGACGCTGATTTCGAGGGAATGAGGTCTCAAATAACGGAGCTGGTAAGAGAGGTTACGGACCTCTGTCGGAGGGCGGCAAGAGCGAAGTCGGCACTTGTTCGTGTTGGGAGAACGCATCCATCCCCTAGAACTCACCGCACCAGGATGGCGACTCGGGTGCGCTCGAGTGAGAGAGTCGGTGGTGTAGTCGAGGGTGTTTGTGGGACCTTTTCGGTGGCTGGGGTCGCTCAAATCCTGAAACCCAACAATTGGAGAGTGGTCTCCAACCGGGGGGATCGTGGGATGGTCCTGCGAAGGCTTGGAGCTGGGAATGCCTCAGCAGACCCTCTTCCAGTTTGCAATCGGTTCGCGGCGTTCTCGGAGAACAACACTTCGGCCGATGTTCTCGCATCCGCTCCCGTCTCTTTGGCAGAGGCTGGATCTATGGGAAGTCGGGGTGGGAAGAGAGGGCTCTTAGTAATAGGTAGTTCTAATGTCCGGCGTGATATGGCAAACTCGGGCCCGCAGGGAGGAAGTGGCTAAGCGGGTGTTCTCCAGGTGTATACCAGGAAGAACGGTCCTCCAAATAACGAGGGCAGTACGGGAGTCAGTGGAGTCAACGGGTTGCTCTAGGCTGCGGATGGTGGTCCATGTTGGGACTAATGACGCCTCAAAGCGAGGGTCCGTTGAGATTCTAAGTTCTTTTGAGTACTTGGTCGCCGAGTTCACTCGTGTCCAAGAGGAGTCGGGTTTTGATGTGCGGCTCACCATTTGTAGTATTGTTCAGCGGATTGACTGTAGTTCAGAGGTTTAAAGCCACGTGGCGGAGCTACACCAAAGTCTATGGAATTTCTGTTTGGGCATCAAAGTCGACTTCGTTGATCTCCGGCCGGTTCTCGGATCGTGTAGGTTACCTCTAAACTGCTCTGGAGTCCATTACACGACCGAGGTTTCACAGAGTGTAGCGTGTAGGATCTTCGACCATGGTAGGTCTTTTTTAGATTAGAGAGTAGGATAGGGTGTAGGCGTAATAGGAGATTTCATAGGGGCATCGAGTGTAATACAGTTTCTGGTCGCAAAGTGAGAAAGTCTACCTGCGAAAGCCGTAATAGAGCAGTTAATGCTGCAGCATTTTTCCAGTATTTACGATTTATGGAGTTCGCCATCAGTTTTTCGTGTTCGCCAGAAGTTATTGTGTTCGAACTCTATCAAACGACGAACTCCAGCATTTCATAATGCTGCTCTCACCTTGCTTTTTAATCACCCCAAACAATTAGGGAAAATTAGTCGTATGGTTTTAAAGCTGTCTTATTTTTGTTTCACAATTTGCCATGTTTCTGCTTCTAATAATAGGGCTGCTGATTGCTTGTCTCAGGTTAGAATCAGCTTTCTGATCCAACCCCCGTTGAAATTTCCTGTTTATTACAACATGTACTACTGTCCTTCACAATTATTCGCCATCATCAGGCTTCGGACGGAGACTTGTGCAAGATAATAGAGCAAATCAGATCCGGGAAAACAATTCAGAATTATTCTTTGCAAGGCGACTTATTACGTCACCATTCCCTGGACTCTAAGAAACCGCGTGTTGTAATCCCTCTCGCTTTAAGAGAGATGATCTTCCAATATTTTCATTCTTCTCCTATTGGTGGTTATCTAGGCAGTGCAAAGATTTAAGAAAATCTCCCGTGAATTTTTGTGGTTGGATGTGAGAGCAGATATTTTGAAAAGAGTTGAGAGCTGTCATAATTGTCAAATAACTAAACCCCGAAATTGTTTACCCCAGGTCGTCATTCAGCTAAATTCTCAACTTATCCCTGGGAAAGAATATTTATTGATTTTGTTGGTCCTTTGCCTAGGAGTAAATTTGGTCATGCCTATGCCTTAACCATAATTGATGGTTTTAGTAAATTTGTAATTATTCAACCGGTTAGAAATTCAACAAGTAAAGCTGTTGTTGATATCTTAACCAAGCTTGTATTTTCTAAATTTGGTCTTCCCAAATATATTGTCTCAGATAACGCTTCCTATTTCAAATCTAAACTATTTTATGGCATGTGTTTTAGCCTAGGGACTAAACATATTTATACTGCCCCCTATTATCCCAGGCCCAACCATGTGGAAAGATTTCACAGAAATTTGAAGTATGCCTTATCTGCTTTCACACGTGATGCCCATAATAAATGGAACGCATTCCTACCTTTGCTGACTTTTGCTTTTAATTCTGCTAAACACTCTTCTACAGGTGTTTCACCTGCTATGGTATTTTTGGGTCTTGAGCTTCCACATCCATTGTCACTTCAATGGGATTTGCCAAATGAGTTGGCATCAGCTGATTGTAATTCAGCTTCAGGGCAGCAACTTTGGATTAAGGTGCTAAGTAATTTACCCAAGTCACAACAGCGTGTAGCTAGCAAACATAATGCTAGACATTCTCCATAAGCCTTTTCACCAGGTGAACAAGTTGTGTTCAGAGCTGTGCCTAAAGTTTCCAAACTTAATAAAATGTCTGCCAAAATTTCTCCTCTATGGGAAGGACTCTTCGTGGTCGACAGGTTAATCACTCCTGTAACTCTGTCCTTAAGGAAGCCAGACAACCCAAATTGTTTTCGAATAGCAAATGTTAGTCAAGTTAAGAAATATTTTCTTTCGGATAGGCAATAATCTGTTATTATTAATATCACGCGTCAATGTTATTTATATTATGTAATAATTTGGTGACCAAAGGTAATATTGGTCATTCTCACTTACCACATACTATTGTAAATTAATTTAAGAAACTTTATGTGGGTATCCCCTCCCTAAGGACTGCATAACCTTACAGAGGTGTGAGGGTTTGTGTACTCTTACGAACCAAAGAGCAATGCCGGCGGGAGATAATTCTCCTGGTAGGACCATCCAAGCCGGAAAGGTCTGAGGGGAAGTGTCAGACTAAGAAGCAGTCTTGGGGGTTTTACATCCCCCTGTGCAAGGGCAGCAGCTAGCACAGTACCTCTGTAGGTGGTGATCATATGGATCTGAACAGCTACAGATGTAAAGTTGCGATGAGGAAAGCAAGGGGAAAGCACCTCATTATATTTCCCATGGTAGGCTAAAAAGCTGCAAATACCTTTATGGATCTTTCTGGGGTAAAATATTCCGGAGGTAAAACAGTCCCCAAATCGGATCTCTGGGTGAGGACTACCCTAGGGGATGCACAGAGGAAATGTAACATTAATAAGAAAGCAGGTAGTTAGAAATTAAGAATAGGCACATGGAATGCTAGGACTATGAATTCAGGGAGTAAAATAAAGAACATAAAAAGGGAAATGAGAAGGAATAATGTAGGTATAGTAGGTCTTAGTGAAGTTCGGTGGGAAGGAGAAGGCGAAAGAAATTCAGACCAATTTAAGATTATTTACTCGGGAGGAGAGAAAAGGAAAGGGGAGTGGGAATAATAATGAGAAAAGAGATATCTGAAAGAATTAGCAAGGTAGTGACAGTTAATGGTAGATTAATAGCCGTAAAACTTCAGATGGAGCCTGTGGAAATGCTTATAATTCAAGTGTGCATCCCAACAACTAATGCTGGCGACGACGAAGTAGATGAAATGTATGAACATATTATGGAGATATTGGAAGAGAAGGGAAAAGGAAGGATCACCACCATAGTAATGGGAGATTGGAACAGTGTAGTCGGAGAGGGACAGGAAGATAACATAGTGGGGAAATATGGACTAGGGAAGAGAAATAAAAGAGGGAAGAAACTTGTGGAATTTTGCCATAGATTGATTGTAACTAGTACATGGTTTAAGCATCACCAGCGGAGACTTTACACATGGAGAAGCCCAGGAGACCAGAGACGATACCAGATAGATTACATACTAGTCAATGAAAGATTTAGAAATAGCATTAAAATATGAAAACACTACCAGGGGCATATATCGATTCCGACCACAACCTTTTGGTGGAAAATACACAATGTAGACTGAAGAGCGTTAATAGAAACATAAGAGTTAACAAGAAATGGAACTTAGAGGAACTCCTTAAAAACAAGGAGGCTATCATAACTGAGCTGGAGGAAAGGCTGGAGGAGAGAGCTAAAGAAAATTGGAAAACTGTTGATGAGGAGTGGAGATACAGCCATAGCAACATTAAAGATGTAATGGAAAAGAAGGTAGGAAAGATAACGGGTGAAAGAAACAAAAAACACATCAGCCATGCTGCAAAAAATGGAAGAGCGGAGAAAGTGGAAGAACATAAACACTGAAGAAGGCCAAAGAAATTACAAGGAGTCAAATAATGCTTTAAGAAGAGAAACAGATAAAGCCAGAGAACTGTGGATAAATGAGAAATGCGAGGAGATTGTCGAGTGTGAAAGAATTTGTAGAACAGACCTCATGTATAGCAAAGCAGGGGAACTGTTCAAGAATAAGGCAAGAAAGATAGGGTGTAAAGGTATCATGAACAAAAGTGGTAAAATAATCTCGGAGCCAGACAATGTAAAGAATGTCTGGAAAGAATACATTGAGGTGCTGTATGACAAAGAAGGCAAGCCAAGAAATATTGAATTAAATGAAAAATAGGATGTGGAAAAAGATCAGCTAGGACCAAATATCCTCGAGTCCGAAGTTAAAAGAGCAATTGATGACATGAAAAGAAGGAAGGCTGTTTGGAGTGATTATATACCCGTGGACGTTCTTAAGGTTTTGGGGTCTAAAGCAGTTAAGCAACTAACAAAATTTTTTAACCAAGTATATCATACTGGCATATGGCATGACGATTTTTTAGATTTTGTTATGGTACCACAGGAGAAAATGAACAATGCAAAATGCTGTAAGGATTACAGAACTATTAGTTTAATTTCTCATACAGCTAAAGTTCTAACCAGAATTATAACCAAAAGAATTGAATGTAAAATAGAAAAGGAGCTGCAAGATAATCAGTTTGGTTTCAGACGAGGAAGGGGGACTAGAGATGCTATAGGAGATATGAGGATGATGATAGAAACAGCACTAGAAGACAATAAAAGTATGTATTTTTGTTTTGTAGATTGGGAGAAAGCTTTTGACCGAGTGAAATGGGATAAAATGCTCGGTATTTAAAACAAAATAGGAATAGATTGGAAAGATAAAAGACTACTTAAAAACCTTTACTTTGATCAAAAGATTAGAGTCAGGGTTGAAGGAGAAGAAACAGAAAGTACTTCAATAGAGAGGGGAGTGAGGCAGGGATGTCCTATTTCACCAGCGATATTTAATATTTATGCAGAAACAATAACAGAAGAAGCGTTGATGGGAGAGAAAGGATTTAAGATAGGAGGTGAAAGTATTACTACCATTAAATACGCAAATGATAAGGGCTTAATAGCAGAAGGCAAGAAATAGCTTCAGAGGATGACAGACAGATTAGTGGAGGTTGGCCAACAATTTGGAATGAAAATCAATGCCGAAAAAACGAAAGCCATAGTGTTATCAAAGGAACATAAAAAATTAAATATAATGAAAAATGTTCAAAAATTGGAGCAAGTAAGTAGCTTCAAATATCTTGGCAGTATTTTAGCGCAGGATGGAAGCAGTGCACAGGACATCAGAAGTAGGATTTCAATGGCAAAAGCAGCAAATAACGAGAAGAAGAACCTCTTCTTACAACCAAGAAAATAAATGTAGAAACAAGGAAGAAATTAGCAAAATGCTACATATGGAGCATAGCACTTTATGGTGCAGAGACGTGGACGGTAAGGAGAAAGGAGGAAAAATATTTGGAAAGTTTTGAGATGTGGGTATGGAGGAGAATGATGAAATTAAAATGGTCAGAGAGGAAGAGAAATGAAGAAGCATTAGAAATGGTGAGAGAAGAAAGGATGCTAATAAAAACAACCAGGAAAAGAAAAGCAAATTGGATAGGGCACATATTGAGAAGACAGTGATTACAATGGACGATCTTAAAAGGAAATATTAGTGGAAGAATAGGAAGAGGGAGAAAAAGAATAGGAATGTTAGATAATAGAAAGCAGGGATATAATACTTATATAGGTATAAAAGAGGCTTATAGGGAGAGAGAGAAATGGAGGCAGCGATTCAGTTAAAACCTGTCTTCGGACAGAAGCATGATGATGATGATATGGGTATCAGATAGCAGTTTGACATTTTTTTGGCTGTTTGAATAACGAATCACCCATTGTATTCTAATGTTCAGAATTACTTTGTTTTGTGAGCTTGTTTAGATATAAAAACAAGAGAGTGTCCTTTGGTGATTGCATTTTGGGTCTTGTTTTTCATTTTCACTTGGAGGTGTATTTTTTCCTTTCCTGTTGACAGAGTCACTGATTCATATGAATCATTATTGTTCTTTGGTAATGTTCGGCGTAGAGAAGAAGCGACCTCATCGCCCGTTGATTTATAATCATCGCAATCAGCCCCCAGGTCCAAATCTGGTAAAATAAATTTATATCTACTTGGCCAATTGCTACAATACTGCTCAGTGCAGTCACTTTTCAGATATCATAGACGGTGCCAGACATCTATGTATGTCTCATAGCACAAAATTCTTTAAGTAACCTTGCCATGTCATGTCCGTTGGTAATATTTACCACGGTTAGTGTACTCCAGTCCCAATTGGGCTAAGATACTTTAAAATGTTTATCTATTTATCTATGTACTACCTTTCACAGTGATTTTTTTATTTTTTTTTATACTGTAAAATTCTTGGCGCTCTACTTAATCAATGTGAGGCAAGTTTAATCTATTTTCCAGTCATCTGATTATTTAATATCTCTTGTATTTTGATAACTGTCGGTCAATGCCAGGGTTGGCACCCCTTTTTTCCTTGTCGTTCTCGTCTAATGGTTGCTATTAATTTTCAACTTTTGCCCTGTTGGCAAATAATATTTTCTTATTAAATTGTAACTTTGTAATAATATTTTGTGGTTATTTTTGGATTCTTATGCTGTGCTTCAAGATGGTGCGTCTGTAAACTCTGCAGTGAGACTTTGTTTGATGAACGAAACAGTGAGTGAACTCATCGAAAGTGAGGGGGATGCAGCATTTTTCAAGTTTTGACAATTTACCGAGTTCCCACCAGTTTCTCGTGTTCGCCATAAGTTTTTGTGTTCGAACTCTATCAAACGACGAACTCCAGCAAACGACGCAACCCCTGCATTCGCACGCACCCCGGCATTCGCTCGTACTCCGGCATACGCTCGTACTCCGGCTTTGCAGGTACGTACAGATTTCCTTCTTTTATAGCAACAGACATTAGTTCGGAAGTGGACACCACTAGAAAGACCGTAGAACCAATTACCGTTCGCGAGTGAAGTACCCTCTACTTGAACTTCACCGCGAACTAAAGGTGATTCCCGATCCGAAAACCTTGCCACGAGGAGCGAGCAGAGAATGGAATAGACGGAGAGTGGGGAGAACGAGAAAGGAAGGAGAGGCGACCTGACCTGCGCCGCTTGTGGAAGATTACCCAGCGAGTCGAATTCATTCCGTATCATTTGTGATTCCTCAAGTGGACATTTCTATTAAGTATTGTACTATATTTCTGCTTTGTATTATGCCATTGCAATATAATTGTTAATATATTTCTTGCCATTTTGCCAGTGTTTTGTATTTGATTTCCTGTGGCAGCAGCAGTGGCACCTAAGGGGTATCGTATCGTTTAACTATTTTCAAGTACTTTAAGTATTACGAGAGATTAATGTAAAATGAGACAGTTTCGTCACAATGCTTCGGGCGATAACGAGAAATTAAATATTGTAGTTTTAAACTGCCGCAGCATTCGTAGGAAGTCTGCCGAGCTCAAACACGTAATTCGTACGTTGCATGCTGATGTAATTATAGTTACGGAAATTTGGCTCACCGAGGATATCGCTAGCCAAGAAATTTTTCCGAAAAGCTATAGAGTGTACAGAAAAGACCGTGCCAATAGAATAGGTGGCAGAGTATTTTTGGCAATTAGTGAAAAGTACGATAGTTGTCAGATCCCTATTATCGATGAAACGACCGAGAGCGTGTGGTGCCGCCTAGGTAAGGATAATTCGAAAAAGATATATTTATGCTCATTTTACGGACCACCTAATGCCAAAGTTGATTATATTTTATGTTAGAGGCAATTAGCCGAGCTTAGATCTATTATGAACGACGGTTATGTGATAATTGGAGGCGATTTTAACTTACCTCATTCGATTGGGAAAACCTATGCTTCGTTAGGGGAGGTAAAGAACGCGAATCGTGTGGAGTCTTAATTGACACGTTTCATGAATATTCTTTAATCCAGATGGTAAGAAAATCCACGCGTTCTGGCAATGTTCTCGACTTGCTTGCTTCTAACATCCCGCATAGGATAACAAAGGTATCCACAGAGAAGGGATTTATACGCTTTCACCAAAGCCGACTTTAAAAGTTTCAGCTTACATTTCAGAAGTACCTTTGTCAGTTATCATAAAAAGACTGAACGATTAGGTATGGAGCCATCATGGTTATTATTTAAGGATATACTAGGAAAAGATATCAATAGATTTATCCCCAGTAAGTTAAAATCTGACAAGAAAAACCTCGTTGGTTTAATAAGGAAGTCAGGATTGCCTTAAGACGACAGAGGCGTAGCCACCCAAAATTGAAAAACATACCTACCACCGCTTCCGATGAGTATCGCACAGCTATAGTCCATGAGTATAACAGTGCCCGCGTATTAGCGAGAAAAACCATGCGTAACGCATTTAATACCTTCCGGAATGAGGTATTAAATACAAAATTGAAGAAGGATCCAAAAGCGTTCTGGTGCTATGTAAGAGAAGTCAAGGAAGGAGGTCCTTCAGTACCCTCCCTGCGATGTGATTCCGGAGACATCCTTCACGATGGAGAGGATAAAGCTAATCTACTAAGCGTTTATTTCGCGAAGGCGTTCACGGCAGGTGGAGATAAACTTGAAGATAATCTTATTCCCGATGGATGTACTCGGATGGATAATACTAAAATCTCTGAGGCAGGAATAGCAAAGCAACTAGGTGCGATAAAGCCCAACAAAAACCCAGGACCAGAAGGATTCCCGCGCGTGTATTAAAGGAACTAGCAGATGAAATTGCTCCCTTCCTTCGGATAGTATTCGAGAAATCCTTTACCCTCTGTGAGGTTCCTGATGATTGGAGACTATCACATGTCACACCCATTCATAAGGTAGGTGACAAGGAAAACTCCGAGAATTATAGGCCGATTTCTTTAACATCATTATCATGTATGATTTTGGAGCACATTATTGTTAGCAACACAATGCGTTATCTCGAGAGTAGATCGCTGTTAGTCAGTTGTCAACATGGCTTCAAAAAAGGTAGATCCTGTGACAACCAACTCGGTCTGTTTGTGAATAATATTTTATCATGCGGCGAAAATAATAAGCAGGTCAATGTAGTGTTCCTTGATTTTAGAAAAGTTTTTGAAAAGGTTCCCCACCGTAAGTTGTTATTAAAATTGGGAAATCTTGGCGTTAATGTTAAAGTCATTAATTGGGTTCGCGCTTTCCTTTGGAATAGAAAACAAAAAATAGTCATCGATGGTAAGTCCTCGAGTGTGGCAGATGTAGTCTCTGGAGTGCCGCAGGGTAGTGTGATCGGACCTATGCTTTTCTTGCTTTATATAAACGACATCAGCTCAGCTGTGAAAAGTAATATCAAGCTTAATGCGGATGACACCGTAGTCTATAGAGAAACTAGTGGTCCTAGAGAATATCGTCAGCTTCAGGATGATCTGGATGCGTTATCTGTTTGGTGCAAGGAATGGCAGCTAGAAATCAATCAGAAAAAGAGTAACGTTCTAAACTTTTGGAAATCTAGAAGGCCATCGTCCTTGTTTACCTACTCGATAGATGGTGAGAGCATTCCTGTTTCGGAATCGGTGAAAAACCTCGGGGTAACCTTGAATCGTGACCCGTCTTGGGGCACCCACATAGGACGAGTGATAGGTGCGGCAAATAAGAAGTTGGCTTTTGTGCGTTGAATAATCAGGAAAAGCACGGAAAAGGTGAGAGAATCCTGTTATTTATCGTTGGTTAGACCTAAAATGGAATACGCAGCAGCGGTTTGGGATCCATATCATAGGGGACTCTTAAAGGATTTAGAAAAAATACAGCGGCGAGCAACTAGATTCGTCAAAAAGAATTACGATAGAAAATAGAGCGTTACGTTACTCATTGAAGAGTTGAGTTGGCCATCGTTGAAAGATCGTAGATTATAGGCAAGACTTAAACTTCTAGATAAATATAGGTCGGAGATATTCGTAAATGAAATGAAGGATATTATTCGACAACCAACGTATATCGGACGGAGGGATGAGGACAATATTCGCGAAATTGATAGTAGAACGGAGATGTATAAAGAGTCCTTTTTCCCTAGGACAATACGTGACCACAATAGATAAGTGAATAGTAATTAGTTAGGAACTTGGTGTGTGGCACCCCCTGCCTTCCACCGTCAATGTGACTTGCAGGGTAATATGTAGATGTAGATGTAGGACGGAGGGTTTTCTAGGCTCGTTCTTTCCGAGGACAATGCGATATCACAATAGAAAATTTCAGCCTGCGATAGAAAATCTTTAGGTAGTTTTTGGTGCATTGCACCCCCTGCAACCCACCAATTAGGTGAATTGCAGAGGAACATGTAGATGTAGATATTTCCAGTCCAAAATGTTTATGTGCTGGTTAACCAGGTTGGCGTCCTACGTAAACCAATCCGTCAATGGCATAACCTGATTTTGACTCGCACGTCTAAAATTTTTTATATCGTACTTCGCCGTTTTGTTAGGCATGTATTGCACAAATTTGCATCTTCCTCTAAAGGGAACAAGTTGTTCGTCTAATGTTATATATTTATCAGGTATAATACATGCCTTACACTGTTCCATGAAAAGTTTCTAAATATTAGATACCATTGCTAACTTATCAGTGTGTGAACGAGCTTCTCGAGTTCTTTCATCGTCAAATCTTAGAAATGATCTTGTTTTCTCAAGTCAACCAACCGACATAGTGGCTTGATAAATAGCATTAGCTAATTCGCCAGAAAGCTATTCTCTTACCGGATTATCCCAATTTCGATCAACTCCAACTTGAAATACTAGTCCAAAAAAAGCACATAGTTCATCCATAATTCATACTTCTATCCACTTTTTTACTTTTCTTTCATAATTAATTTTACCTTCTAAATTAGTATAATGCACAATTTCTTGTAACGAAATGCCTGTAATAAATACCTGAAACGCCTCTTTTAGTGTGGTCGATATGTTTTTTTTGTTAGGCCTGGTGCTCGTCGAATAATATTGTGGTTTGGAATTTTACTGGGTGGTGGAGGTCCAACTTCCCAAACTATACCCTTCGGAGCAACATATGCACTGAGAGATGAACACAGAATAGAATTATCCGGGGAACTGAAGCTCACAAAATCATCAACACCGTCAATCTCATCACCACTTGAACTAGAGCCGTCATCACTAATTGCTTCAAAATCTTTTTCGGCAACGTCATCTTCTTCAGTTTCGGAAATTTCACTTTCTCCAGACGGCAAATCTTCACATTCCTCTACCCAGTGCAACAAAGTTTATTCAAATTTTTTCTCATTATAATAAACACTTTTTGAATTCCTTTTCTTTGGTGGCATTTCTTCGAAACTCAGCAACACTCTAAGTAAACCTCTGTTGTGTTGGTTTCAACTGAATGCGCCTATCACGCTACAGTCTTATAAAGAAATCTAAATGATACAGGCTCGGTTGAGAAGATGAAAATAACGCTTCTAGAATTGCTTCTAAGTGATTACAACAGCTTTCGTATCGCTGCGCGTGGAAATGAATACATATTTGCAATAGGAGATTTTGTATAGGCATACATTGTATTCATAATGTGTGTGTGTGTTGGTTCACCAGTTGAGATCCTACATAATCCAAACCATAAATACCGAACATATACAACAACATTTTACGCCGGCTTGCTGGGCATATATTGCAGAAATTTGCATAATCCTCTACAGGAAAATAGTAGTTCGTAAATTTCATTTTATCCAATATGGTGCACTACTTGCACTCTAAAGTATTTAAAGTAATTTTCATATTGACCCGTGTAGAACTGAATAACATATTTAGCATAACGGCTTCAGAGACCACAGTTATGTAAGTGTGGAGTACATAAAAAAACGGATTTTCTAGATAAAGTCATTATTTTTATAATTTCCGTATTAGTAAAATGATACCCAAAACCCTTCTGAAGGCATTTCTGTAATGATGTTTTGATTAATTTTTTTTTTTAAGTTGAAACAAAATATATAACATGTCGGGCCTCCGTGGACCGGGTTCTGCATCCTAGGGTTTAGCACAGCTTTCAGTTTTTTGCGATTTTTAATGGAGAATGTTTTGTTGAAGACTCGCTTGGTCTTTCACGTTTAAAGAGTACTCATGGAGCAGATGTGTACGAAGAACTGAATTAAATGTTAACAAAACAATTTATCAATTGGAAAACTCACTTTATTTTCAACCGACGGTGCACCATATATGGTCGATTCGAAAAATAAACTAGTTTCCTACATTAATGATTCTAATGAACGTATTGTATTTTACCATTGCATCATCTGTAAATCAAAATTGTGTGCAAAGGCATCCGGTGATTTAACCTCAGTTACGAATATTATAATATAGTTAATTAATTATGAACGTGCAAGATCTTCTATCTAACGGAGACTACTGCAAAATTTTCATCCTGAGGTAGGTGCAGAACAAACAGATATACTTCTTAACAGTAATATTAAAAGGTTGAGTAAATATCAAGTTTTGAAAAGATTAGTCTATGTAAAATCTGAACTTAATGAATCTCTTATTCAGCCTCTTCAAAGGAACATTTAATATATTTTTTTACTACTACCAGAGAATGGAGAAAATTTGCTTTCTTGTCTGACATTTTTACATTTTTAACTAAATTAACTAAAATTTGCAAGGATTAAAAATAACTATCAGTGAACGCAATGACTATGCGAATTCGTTTAAAAGTAAAGTTAAACTTTTCTGATTTGACTTTTCTAATGAATATGATAATTTCCTCACTCTTGAAAATATGATTGTTCATTAAGATGACATTGAAATTTTGATTGGGTTTATTAAGTGCTTCAAAACTGAATTCTCCCGTTAATTTCAAGAGTATCAGAAATTTTCAGATTTATTTTCCTTTATATAAAATCCATTAACATATGACGTCAGTGGTAACTTGTCTCGGCGGGATAGGTATACAGGTTATTTCTGGAGCAGAACTCCAATTACAACTGACGGAAACCAAAACCACTGAATAAAAGCCAGAAACTAGATGTGATTGGAACTTTTGGTGAAATTTGAATAATAAAAATTTGGAAATCTATGTTTGATAGGTCTAAAGGTACACACAATGTTTGAATCAACATATCACTGTAAAAGCTTCTTCTCTACAATGAATAATATCAAATATAAATACAGAACAAGGTTAACACTAAATCATATTGACGATGCACTACGTTTGGCAAATATTTTCTACAAGCCCGACTTCAAGATAATTTCTCAGGACAGAAAATGCCACTCATATTACTAAGTTTTTGTTTTTTCCTTGTCAGTGCTTTTTAAAATTTCTATCTAAAATGTGATTACGTATTGTATTTTATTAAAGAATATATTTTTGGACGTCCGTTAGAGAAGGGCCTACTTTGTCGATTCTAGTTTCGGTGATACATATATATTTATGTGAAAAATGGTGGAAAATATTAATGTTTAGAAAAGTTCATAGAATGATTCTCTGGTTTATTAAGAATAACCGTATCTAGGAATTATATCCGAGAGTGAAGTACGAGTAGAACATAATTTTAATGTCGTGATATTGGCTTCAATTTTCTCAAAACACTGTTTTTAAATATCATCTGTAATAAAAAAATTATATTCAACTTAGGAGTGTGATTTTTGCTTTATTTTACTCGTATTTTATCACAAAATACAGCTGAATTCATAACTCCATACAAAAAAGTGATCCCTTTTTTGGTGAACGTCCACATTTATAGTTTTATAGGTTCTCTTCCAAATTCAAAACAATTGTGTACATACATAGTGACAAGTTTTAATGCAATGCTAATGAGAAGCTGTTCTGAACATAAGCGCCCTCAAGAATAATTATCGGCAATTATACACGTGAATAATTTTTGAACACTTTCAAAGAGATGGAAAGTATATTCCATAAATGGAATATAGAGATTTCAAAGGCGTAATTTATGGGAAATACTTACGAAACGATTTCGGAAGATTACGCGATTCTCAAATTTTTATATCCAAAACCATAACTCGTAATTATGTGGTCTCGCAAAATTTTTGCAGTAAATGAAGTCCTCTATCCGAATAAATGTTTTAATCTATACCTTGCAGATCATATAAGAACTTTGGAGAGAAATATATTGCATTTAATTGTTGCCTGACGGATGCCATTTAACGAGATACGAGTATAAGTTCATTAAAAGTATTGATGTAAATTGGAATTTCTAAATGACGGATGCAATTCAAAATGGCAATTGGATGATAAATTATAATTAGCTTAATTATCTTATATAATTTAAAATCTGTGCAGCGATTTAGGAAATGAAAGATACAACAGACGAACGGGCGAACAAGACGTGCCCATAAGGCGTTCTTCTACTATGGCTTCCCAGCTAAAGAAGGCCAAATAATTTTCAAAATGGAAATTTCTTTGAATCACTTTTCATATTTAAAAAACTATAAATAAAAGACATTTTCATTTGTTGATATAGGTAATAATACATCGATGCGCGATTAAAATCATCGATGGTGACGCTGGGATTGCAGTCATTATTTAAAAGAAAATTTGTTTACAATATTACTAGAAGGGCCGTTGTTTATTTAGTCCTACGACCAATAGCAGTCAAAATGACTGCTTGGGTAAAATGTGATTTTGGAACATTAATGAATTTCTATTTTATTCTTTAACCAATAATGTACATTATTTATGATAGTTTAAATAGTTTAATTAAATACCTAGAGGACAATCAAAAATAATAAATATTATTTTAAATTGAGAGACATTTATTACAAACAATTACTCAATAGAACTGCACTTTCCACAGGTGATTTTCTAACATTGGCTACACTTCATGTAAGATCTGATTCTCTTACACAATCCGGCTTGGCATTGCTTCCTCGTAACTGATAGAAATTCTTCATTATGTTATGCAGGCCTCCTTGTATGTATTTTTTTATCTAATTTGTCTTTCAACTCTTAAACCAACTTCCGAATATACTTTCCTCGTCTTATTTCGCTACCAGTGACTTTGCGATATATATTTCAAGAGTAAATAGCAGTAACATTTAAAATATAAAAAATAACTCCAATCTTGCTAAAGGACGCAATCGCATCTTGGTGTAGAAAATGGTATATTTAATGGAATGTAGATAAATTTTTATCTGTTGATTTTATCAGTGAATCACTGATATGGGAAGGGAGTTATGAAATACGCGGTAATAGTATACAAATCTGACAGAGGTATAAGTTCGCTGGCTTCAGATTTTTCCTTTAGAGAAAACGTGAAGATAATTAAAAGAAAGGCGTATAAGATTCATAAGTTAATTCAACGAAATTTTAGTAAATGTCTCCGTCACGCAAAGAAAATATCTTACTTCAGTCTCATTCGCCAAAAATTAACATACTGCTGTGCAGTGTAGGATACAAGTAGGGAAGGTATTTGAAAAGAATTAGAGATGGCGCATCGAAGAGCTGCGCGTTATGTTATTAAATGAGCTTGGGTGAGAAAATTAAAAAAAAGGCGCTACGCTAATATTTGGAAAGCTTTGGAACAAATAAAACAAAATCTATGTTAAAATTTCACTACATAACTCAAAGACACAACAACTTCTCAACGTAGCAACGTCATCAAGTCCTATTAGGTGAGACCTGTTGATGACTTTGTTATTTTATTTTATTTTATTTAAGCCCAAAACTCGTACAAAATTTAAAAGTATTTTTACTTTACGGGACATTCAAATATAAGAATTTTAGAATTATTTTCTACTTTTTAGTGCGTAGGAAACGTGATTTTATAAAAATAAGTTTAAATATTTTTTTTCTGTTTTGTTTTGGCAGAGTTTAAAAACTTTCGCAGAAATGTCCTCGAAGATCTTCAAATACTCTTCAATTTTAATCCACATATCCGACTTTATTCACATTATTATTTATTTAGCGTGTTAAATAAATTGAAATTAGTGAATAAATCCCGTTTAAAATAAACGGGAAATTTATAGTAATAGTAGAAGCCTAAAATTACGGAAATTAGCATTGACACTTGTCTCAGGAAATAGTAAATATTTCACAAGCTTGCATCACAAGGTCTGTGATTTGGACATATTTACTATATGGGAACATTTTTATTTAACATTATACCGAGCACATTCAAATGCGTCGTCGCAAAATGGGATATCCTCACTGAACCAATTTCTCCAGTTTATTCCTAATTCTCACTCCTCACATCCCCGCTTCATTTCATCCCCAGACTTCTCTCGCCCTCTCTTCAACTCTCCACTCTCTCTCTACCTCCCCTCTTCAGCAAAACTCCTCTATCTCTCTCTCCCTCCCTTCCTTCTCCAATCCTCACTTTCTTCATAATAACCCCTCTCTTTCTCTCCCTCCCTCTCTTCATCAAAATCACTATCTCTCCCTCCCTCTCTTCATCCCATCCCATCTCTCTCTCCCTTCATCTCTTCATCCCATCCCCTCACTCTTCCTCCCTCTCTTCATCCAATCCCTTCTCTCTTCTCCCTCTTTTCCCTTCACTCTCCACCCCTCTCTTCATCAAAACCCCTCTCTTCTTCCCTCCTCTCTTCATCAAAACTCTTATCTCTCCCTCCCTATCAACATCCCAACCACTCCATCACATGCTCCCTCTCTTCATCCCACCCTCAACCTTTCTGCTCCCTCTCTTCATCCAAACACCTCTCTACTCTCCCCTATCTTCATTCAAACATCTATCTCTACCTCCCTCTCTTCATCTAATCCCATCTCTTTTCCACCCTCTCTTCATGCCATCCAATCTCTCTCCCTCCTTCTCTTCATCCAATCCCATCTCTCTCCCTCCCTCTCTTCAACCCATCCCCTCTCTCTCCCTCTCTTCATCCAAACCCCTTTCTCCTTCACCTTCTCTTAATTAAGTCGATTGTCTGTCTATTTTACACTTTCTCCTCCCTCTCTCTCCATTCTCATCTTTCATATTTATCCCTCTCCTCTCATCAGCATCATCATTATCGTAATGTTCTGTCAAAAAGTAAAATATGTAGGATAACGTAAGTTTTACTTTCACTAATTGGTTTTGTTTAAGATGGTGTTAATTTAAAAATACCTCTAGGATAAACTGAGAAAAGCATCAAGATGTGATTAGGTGAACAGACTCTTGCAGTACCCATTTTATTTATATATCAAATGTTTCATAAAATGTGCCGAAATTAAATTTCAATTGTTAATATCAATATGCTACTGAATAACATGTTTTACTGATTATTAGTGTATTTTATTGTATTGAATATAGTTATTTACTCTTTCAATAGTATATTTATTCTTAAAGTCAGCACCCATACCCCACTTTGTCGTATTAGCCTGTGACCGAGTTCTCCTTTTCCCCGTATGCGATTGGTTTCCAGGAAAGCAAACCGCGCAAATAGCTACTAGTAGGTTATTGATAAAGGTAACTGATTTGCCTTTTTCTATTTGTTCTACTAATGTTACATAAATTTTCAAATGTATTTTCCAGATGTCGAGCAGGTTAGGAAAATAAAGATTCATAATAATTAGTACCTGGGACGTAGTTATTGTGCTTGAAGACTTTAGTTGTAATTTGATTATTGCAGTGACCGTTGTGTTTGGAAGATACTCAGAATTACGTCAATGTTACTCATCAACCAGTTAAAATCCATTGCAGGGACAATGCGTATTACAATTCAATATTTTATAGGCGTTCTTAACCAGCAAAGCAGTAGTAGCGTAACTCCTTATATGCACGTTTCGTCTGTCTGTCCGTCTTGACTTTAGTCTCCTAAACCACTTGACGGATTTTATTTAACTAATTATTAGCTATCCTTATAAAATATTTTCGACAAATTACGATCTTGAACTGAATTCGTCAATTAATATTTCCACGTTATATAAGACTTTAAAGAAACTTATACTCGTATTTCGTCAAATGTTATCAGTCAAGCAATAATTAAATGCCCTATTTTTCTCTGTCTAGCTCTTATATGTATTGTTAGGTATATATTTAAAAAATATTTCCGGATAGAGGGCATTTACTAAAAAAAAAGTTTGAAATAACGTAAAACTATAAAAATCCGAAAAAATTCCAAGTGAAAGATCGCATATTTTGTTTACATCGATCGATGCGACGATTCTATCGGCAAACAACAATTAAAGAACTGTATTTTTCTCTTCCAATCTCTTAAATTATCTGTGAGATATACACTAAAAAGTTTACTCTAATAGAGGACATTTGTCCCAAAAAAAGTCCGCGAGGCCACAAAATTACGACTTATAGTTTCGAAGTTATAAATTCAGGAACTTCATTATCTCTCGATACCGGTTTACATGCATTTTCCATAAAGGACGTCATTAAAATCTCTGCGTATTTCATTCATGGAATATAATTTTCCTTATTGTTGACGTTCAAAAAGTTGTGATGAAGTTGGAGTAACTGAAATAATATGTTCAAGAAACTTATCCATGATTGGCCAAAACCTATTTTGTATTAAAGTAATCATTCCTTAAATAGAGATTGAAGATAGCAGAATTGGATTTCACCCATCAATTCAAGATAAGCTCTTATGTAACGGCGATATTTGTATTTTTTAAAGCGTTTAATAGAAAAACGTTAGGTTTGAAGTTATTTATTAATTTCAAAATAATTACTATTTTAGCAATCCAAGTAAATTGTCTAATGCTGCATAACTTCTGATTCAATATATACCAAAGAATTATTTAGTATAACGCACTAAGAAAACCAGAATATATTATCTTATTTACCTAAATAATATGTTTATAAAAATATATTAATGAAATTTTTTCTTTGTAATAAGTTTATGAATGGGGACAGCATTACGATCATCCTTTTGTGCCTCTTCCTTTTCGAAAGGCGATCTTCACCTATGAAGTAAGCCTCGCGCTCAAAAACCTGGGGATAACTGTATTTAGATGCGAAATGAATTTTCAAAATAACCGTGGAATTAGGTTTAAAAATCTTTGTAATCAAAAGACTAGATATTAGCACAGAAATTTATGATCAATAATATATAAAAACTCTTTCCACTGATATCCTATCCTCTTATATTATGAGACGTTCGTTTATTTTGATCTTTTCAATTTCTCTGCAATATTCCAGGGATATATTACATTGTTCTAGCTTTCTATCTCTATCTATTATAACTTGAGATCATTTTCATATAAGTTCTGAAATATTAATTCTGTCTTTACATTTTATCTTCTAGCTCAGTTGCCGATTTACTGCTTTTCCTTTAATAGTATTACATAATCAGGTGGTTTCAAAGTCGGAAAATTCAAAACTTAGAAATGGTTTTGTAGTCACACTACCAAAGTTAATAGGGTGAAGTTTTCACGAATCGAAAGGGTTAGTAAGATCTACATATCGTATATTCCAGCGGTGAGGGTTGCCTCCTGCTCCTCAAAGGGAGAGAGGAAAAGAATTATTTCTGTATTTGATGAGGTATTACAAAAATTTCCTCTGAAGTGGGTTTTATTAAACTAATGGTTTTAAGGAGCTTAAATTCCTTAAACTACAATTTTTGCAAAAATAAGGAATAAATATTCTTTGATTTTATACTCGAATTTTCTGGAACTTTTTAAATTGAGAGATTTTGATAATTATAAAGGTATCGACAGTCGGAATATGTAAAGCAAAAGATAAAATTCCTTTTTAAACGCTGAAAACGATTTATGGAAAATTCTAGATTTTTGACAAAATATTTTAATAAATTTCATTCAATTACTAGCTTTAGCAAGAGCATCATTCTTGTTATTTTGTCATTATTGGCTATTACTTGTCATAAATAATTTATTTCCCAAACATATTTGCTACTCATTGCCTTATAATCTTGAATTATTATTTAGTCTTGACGTTCACACATGTCGAACGACAATGTATCTGCTCCTTCCTTCTAAAAATTTTGTACGAACTTCTAGTTTAAAACTAATGAAGTAAATTCCCAAAGCATAGCTCCGACGATTCATCATCTTTTATTTCTTGGCCATGAGCTGTGTGGAATGTTGAAAGAGATAGTCCTTCGTTCCTTGCTGTCGGACTAAACACTTGCTCTTTCGGACTGGTTTCCATTCAAGTCATATCTGCACATCGGTAGCTAGAGAATACAATTGATGTGGTTTCTCGTTACTTTTCTCAACAGTGATTGAACGTGACACCAGTACTCGATTCGATCGGTGCAATAGGTCTAGGCAAAGCGTGGAGTCCTCTTAATGTACGTTCACATTATATATATGTGCATGTATGACAAATCCAAATACATGTATGGTACTTGTCCTACATTTGTATACGATTTAGTACATACAAATCTAATGCAAGTATACATTTTTTAAACGTTCACCATTGGTTAGACAAGCCAGTAGACAATATGTCTTCGAACTAGGTATATTTTTCCATTTTTGCTTCTGCAAATAATGTAATTAACAACAAAGTTGCAAAAAAGAATAAACGTTGATGGTGGATAAGAATTTCTTTGTGCAAAAGAAGTTGCCATGGTGCATATTAATCAATAATGAATGATTTAAAAATCGATGACCGACATGGTAAACCGTAGTAAACACCCTGTTCTAAGTCATAAACGAACTCATCACCACCGCACGTAAACAGTGTAGAGCAGGGGTTCCCAACCTTTATGTTGTCAAGGGCGCCTTCCACTTAAAAGTGAAAGCGGTGAGCGACGGTTTTTTTTATATCCTTAGCCCCATCCCCTTCCTAACCCCCTTTATCATGTACAGCTCAGCTCGTAGCTATGGGGTTATGAGGCCGGTCCTGAACTCATGTAGGGCATCCCTAAACGGTTCTAGTGTGCTCTACACTGCCGAGGCTGCGGAGGCGGTAGCGCGTAGGGTGTTCGAGCATGCTTTTTTAGGTTAGATTTAAGGAATGGTAATTATTCAGCAAGCGTTGATAGGCACGTCATAAGTAGTAATACGTCCGAACGTCAAACACTATAATCGCAATGTTAATGAACAGTAGAATACATTCTAAGCCTAGAAATATTCAACGTAATAGGGAGGACAAGGAGGCAGTAAATAATGATAATAATAATTAAGTAGCGCGCGAGGCATCGTTACGTAGTAATAGT
The DNA here is from genome assembly GCA_028673005.1 of Tanypteryx hageni. NCBI lineage: Eukaryota > Metazoa > Arthropoda > Insecta > Odonata > Petaluridae > Tanypteryx > Tanypteryx hageni. The sequence goes on from CM054112.1 coordinate 4,645,481, forward strand.
GATAAACTAAAAATCATCACGGTTAACTGTCGCAGCATACGCGGGAAAGAGGCCGAACTTGAACATTTTATTCGTAGTCTGCATGCTGACGTAGTGATAGGTACAGAAAGTTGGCTAACGGCGGACATAGCCAGTCAAGAGATCTTTCCTCGTGACTGTTGCGTTTTTAGAAAAGATCAATGTAACCGGTCGGGAGGTGGAGTCTTTATAGCAGTTACCAACAAATACGAAAGTTACCCAATAGAGATTAATGATGACGAAGTAGAAAGTGTTAGGTGTAGTGTGAAAGGGGAAGACTCTAAAACTGTAAATATATGCGCCTTTTATAGACCACCAAATGCGAACGTGGAAACTAGTTGTTATCTAGAGAAACAAGTGGCGATGGTAAGTTCGATTAATAAAGATAGAGCCATTATAATCGGGAGCGATTTCAATCTTCCGTCAATTGATTGGAGACATAATTGCTTTTATCCCGGTGGTTGAGATCGTGAATATTGCGACGCTTTACTTGAAACTTCCGGTAAACACCCATTGCATCAGTTAGTGAGATTTCCCAAGAGATTTAATAGTATATTAGACTTATTGGCTACTAATCTTCCTGAGCGTATGAATAGGGTATCTGCTGCTGAGGGAATAAGCGATCACAAGGCAGTGTACGTAGAGTTTCAGCTCAACATAAAGAAACAGGTAAAGGCTAAAAGAAAGCTTTATGTATTCGCCAAAGCCGATTTCACTAGATTTAGGTCTTTTTTTCGAAATAAATATAGTAATTTCTGCGAGATAGCAGATATTGCAGACGCGGAAGAATCCTGGTGCATCTTCAGAGATATGATGAGAGAGTGTACAGATAAATTTATTCCAAGTAGACTGAAGCGTGAAAATGCAGAACCAAGAAGGTACAACCAGGAAGTTAGGAGCCCTCTCCGACGGCAAAGGAAACTCCACTCATGCGTAAATAACACATCCTCAACAGCTACGGTCGAACAAAGTGCAACGTTAAGGCAGCAATACAAGGAGGCGCGCTCCTTAACCACAGTGTCAATGCGTAATGCGTTTAACAATTAAAAAAGAAGATTTACAGGATAACCCGAAAGCATTTTGGTCATATGTCAGAGAATTCATATGTTGAGGCCCCATTTTTGCGTCACTTAGATCGGAAACGGGAAATGTAGTACACGGTAGTGCTGAGAAAGCAAACCTTTTAAATCAATACTTTCAGAAAGCTTTCACTCCTAATGACGATGAATGTGAATCCACTATTCCAATGCATCAGGGCGACTCGATGGAAGATTTGATAATTTCCAAAAATGGTATCGCACTCCAACTTCATTCAGTTAAAACAAATAAATCTCCTGGGCCAGAGAAAATACCCGCGCGAGTATTTGATGAGTTAGCTTATGAAACCACGCCTTATTTAAAAATTATATTCGAGAAATCCGTTGTGGAAAGTGTAGTTCCTAAAGATTGGAAGATGGCACATGTTACGCCCATTCATAAGGGCGGCGATAAAGAGAACCCCGAAAATACAGGCCAATTTCCCTAACTTCATTATCGTACAAGATTCTTGAGCACATAATCTTTAGTTCTGTAATGCGCTATTTAGATAGTAACTCATTGCTTAGCGTAGAGGTAGATCATGTGAAACGCTGCTCGGCTTGTTCGTGGATTATTTGTTGCGATGCCGAGAGAAAAATACTCAGGTCGATGCAATATTCAATGACTTCAGGAAGGCGTTCGATAAAGTATCTCATAAGAAATTAATTGGAAAGTTAGGACAATATGGTATTTATCCGAAAGTTGTCAGTTGGGTGAGAGATTTTCTCTCGAATCGAGAACAGACAGTTGTCATGGATGGGAAATACTCGTCCCCCGTTAAAGTAGCGTCAGGTGTTCCTCAGGGAAGTGTTGGGCCCTCCACTTTTTTATTCTATGTGGATGATATCTGCTTAGTAGTTGGTAGTAAAATTAGACTTTTTGCCGATGATACCGTTCTATATAAGGTAATAAAATCTAGGAGGACCATCAGTCGCTGCGTGAAGACTTAAGAGCCATTTCAGCTTGGAGAAAATAATAGCAAATTGAAATTAATTACACTAAATGTGCCGCAATTACGTTCTGGAAAAGTAAAAATATAGAAGTAGGTTTCGAGTATAAAATAGATGGAATAAATATTCAAGCAGCCGAGTATGTTAAATATTTAGGAGTAACCATTTGTCGAGATCTTTCATGGGGCATGCACATTCTTCGAGTTATAGGTGCGGCCAACAAGAAACTGGCTTTTATAAGTAGAAATGAACGGAACACTACCGATAAAGTACGCAAAACATGTTACATATCACTGGTTAGTGGAATACGTCTCATCCATATGGGATCCGTACGAGATGGGACACATAATTCAATTAGAAAGAGTTCAGCGCAGAGCAGCAAGATTCGTAAAACAAAAGTATGAACATAAGGAAAGCGTCACTTCATTGTTGAGGGATTTGAACTGGGTACCACTGGCGGATCGTAGGTTGAACTCAAGGCTGCGGCTTCTGGAGAAATATAGATCGGAATGTCTAAAAGACGAGGTTGTAGGAATAATTGAAGCACCAACTTATACAAGTAGAAATGACCGTAATGATATGATACGTGAGATCGATTGTTATCTAGGCTCGTTCTTTCCGAGGACAATACCAGATCACAATAGAAAATTTCAACCTGCGATAAACATACCTTAGGTCGGTTATTGTGCATTTCACCCCCTGCCACCCACCAATCAGGTGAATTTCAGGGTAACATGTAGATGTAGATGTATGGGTATGTATATTAATTTTTAAATATTGATACTAGTAAAATTAATTATATATTTTTTTTAATTTAAAAATACAACTTATAGAAAATAAAAAAAATTCCATTTAACAATAAATCAAAATTAAATTTTGAGATTCAATTAGGAATTCGCTAAAATAAGCTGCGGATCTTGTTTTTACATAAATACTTACGTGCATAGTTACATTATGTATATATACATTTTGTATTATAATATTATTCATTAAACATAAATAAATACACAAGTTGGAAAATATTTTTTTTTATCTTAAACAATTATATATAATATTAGATTATGATGTAGAAGCAAATATCCCTTCTAATATTTTATAAGAAAATTATGTTTATTATCAATGAATAGGGATAAATATGTGACTTAACACAGACACGTCAAATAGCAAAGAAGAATAACTACCGTTCGCCCGGCCCTACAAATGGGATACCTTACGATAATGATTGAAGGTAAAATGATACATTAAAATATCCGAGAGGTCGACCAATTTGTGAACAAAACTGCGAGTCAAATCATATCATGCCGTGTATGATATTGTACGTTTATAATGTACGTGTTTGTGTGTGTTGGATGGCAAATTAGCCTCGTGGACTATTATCGCGGCACCCTTCCTCTCACAACTAATTCATTATCAAGAAAGATCTATGTGCTACACAACACAAATGATTTATGGGAGACATATTAAAGTAAATATAGTACCAGGTCTAATCTGGTAAAATAAATAAATAACAAATAATTTAAAAACGGATTGAGAGAGACTGTAAAAGGGCCTCCCAAAATCTGTGAAATAAAATGCCGATGAGACTGTGTAAGGGTCTACCGACAATAATAAAATAAATAAAATTACCATAAGGCAATAAAACGGCCTATTATGGTCGCTAAAATCTTATAATTATTTAAAAAAGGATAGGGGAGTTATACACAGGCCACATCCTGCCGCATATTAAAATCGGTTAAAAACTTATTTATGAAAACCTATCATCATCATAGGTAGTCTGTCCGTAGACAGATACGTAATTATTCTTGGTTAAACCTGGTACTCCATATACTCCTATTTTCCGCTGTCCTCTTCACATCTTGAAAACTCTCTTTCCTATTCAATTCGTCTATCAGCTGAAATCTTTTCCTAACTCTTTCCCTTTTCCCATCTAATTTTACTTCTAACACATCTTTAATCATACTCCCTATCCTCAGTTAATGTCCAATCCAGTAAGCCTTCCTTTTTCTGGTAGTCCGTATAACCATTCGCTTCTCTCCTATTTTTCGTAGCACTTCATCGTTTTTCATCCTATTTGTCCATTTTATCCTCAACATTCTCCTCCAAGTCCACATTTCCAAGTTTTCCAAGTATTTGATGTCATTTTTCCTTAGCTTCCATGATTTCTGCCCCATACAATTATCATACGTTGCATTTTATCAACTTCTTGCGGATATCTTCCCTTATATTCCCTATAATTAAGTGTTTCTTTCTACTGAAAGCACCCTTTGCTTATTCTATTCTAGTCCAGATCTAATCCGTACATTTTGCTTCTCGTGTTATGATGCTTCCAAGGTATTTATATTCTGAAACTTGTTCTAAAAGCTTTCCCCCAATACTTATGTTCAGATTCTCTTTTTTACCCGATATTTGAATGATCTTGGATTTTTCTGTATATATTTCCATACCATATTTTCTACCCGTTATCATTAGTTTATTTATAATTTTTTGTAGCTCCTCTTCCTTTCTTGCTAGAAGTAATTGATCATCTTCGTATTTTACTGTTCTAATAATACTTCCTCCAATTTTGAAATCTTCTGTGCCTTCTAAAGCTTCTTGCATTAGACTTTCTCCATATATATTGAATAGGGTTGGCGATAGGCAGCAGTTTTGACATACTCCTCTACAGGTATTTATTCCGCAGGTGGTTACATTCTCAAACCTATATAATAGATAAAATTCTGGATTCTCTCAAAAATGAGATGGTTCTACTTACTATTTGAGGGTCATTTCCTAGAGCGACAGACAGGTTCATAGGTATATTTACCCTCTCTCTCTCAGTCCTGAATTATATACAGTCCAATAAATTATGTGACCCTCTTAGTGCAATATCATATGTATCACAAACTGGAGCTTCCTCAGATCGCAATAGGTAATTGTGCGTTCACCAACAGTGATCTATGCGTAGTTGGGTAATGAGGACTGTATTGCATTTAAAGCTGATAAGCCTTCTGTGCAGATGGAATATTCACCACTGAGATATTTGTACGCAAACTGTAATGCTTTCAACAAGGCCTACAATTTTGCTGTGTATACCCCACACAGCGGATGTAATCGGAACAGGTGTGACCGTTTTCCAATATTGAAAGCGTACCCCACATGTTCTCCTTGCTTGGAGCCGTCCATGTACATAGCAGTGAACGACTGAAACCTTGCCTAGAGTCTTTCGAATGCACATTGGTATTCCACAGGTTGAGTGAGGAGCCTGACTAATCTGGCAAGAGATTACAGGATCTTTGGGCGAGCCAACATACAAAGCTGAAATATACTATCTTCCGTTCTTGGCGTCTCAGATATCTCAAAGTATTTCTCCCTGAAGATATAACGGGTTCTCATAGCTAAATGTTTTACAGAAAGAACACGGGCATCATAAAGCTGTACATATCGATAGTCAAAAACTGCTCTGTAAGTCGGAGACATTGTATAAAAATTTAAAAGACAAAGTCATGAAGATTAGATTAATACTTTCTAGATTCTGTGGATGCGGAATACTATAAGTTAAATGAGCTATAGGTTTTAGGGGGGACACCTTAACAAACCTCTGCGGGCGCCACAGCGAACCTTTGCGGGCGCTATTGCGAGGAGGCAGATACTTGAGCTCGGACTCGAGACGAGACCCTAGAGTATCGCACTCCTAATCCGAGTTAATGACGGCCGTGAGGTCTGTGCAGCCGTCTGTTTGGAATGCGTATTCAGCTATATTACATGACCCAAAAATCATAATGATAGATGTCAATGCGAGGATTCATAATGAGTGTGATGATAATTTGCAGCTTTTAATATGCGGAAAAGTGTTTGTAAAATAGAAACGTTTCAAAAAGTTGGCGGTTAGATGAAATACAAATATCGTGTCGTGAAAAATTCCGTCAGCATCTTCAGAGCCCGTGAAAAAAATTCACCGTTCTCCAAATATCTCATTTACAGCTTTCTTCAAGATCGCATCAATCGTCTTGGAGCGCCCGAAACGCAGAGTGGTTTTTCTATTTAGTTGGATCGTTTCCGCTGCCCCAATTATTGTCATCCGCGTCGGCTATTTCCCTCAGATAGTCCTATATTTGAGCGTTCTGCTTGCGATGCGGCGGTCAAAGCTTGCTCGATAGGAGAATGACAGACGAGGAGAGGAGGTAGACAGATTGTGTAGCACAGAATTGCGATTTCAATCATCTCAGCTTGCTGAGCATTGAGACTTAGTCGTTCAGAACGGTATCGAGGAAATATCATCCTTAGCGGAGTTGCTCCTACTTTATTGTGTGAATCTAATTGCGACGCAGGATAATACAACGCGCAAGTGGACGCAAAGGAAGTGTCAGCATGAGACTGTCGGTTTGAAGTGCAACACATTTCTCGATCTAAAATTGTTCGTCCGATTGTCGCCACAACCGAGATCGTTCCGTGGTGGTGTTCAGATACAATAAGGGGAGCGCCACGGAAGTTGATTTTGGGGCGATGTAGGAATAAGTCCCGGGAAGATATTATTGTGAAATTATTCTGCCGCCATATGCAAAAATATGGCCATATATAACAACTGGAAATATTCGTCTCGAGCTAATACGGTATTCAGTAAAGTAAAAATTTTGAGATTTTTTTATCTATTTTATCTATTATAACACATGTAATTAGGAGAAATCTGTTTGTGTTAAATAAATAAATGATTATAACATTCTTCAAAGAAAATGCAGCATTGTTCGAAAAGTTAGAATGGAGACAAACTGGTTTTCATTTTGTAAAATTATACACTAAAAAAGTATTAAAAACTGAAGCAATGCAGCTGTCATCAGTGGGTTTTCATTTATAGTATATTCGGCAAATCATTTTGATAAATTTTAATGATGAATACTACTAGGAAACCGAAGTTCATTGCTTAAGAAGAAACAGATATATGGTGGTACCTCGAAAATCGAGTACGCAACGCTAGGGGGAAAAAAGTCGGAAGGGAAAGAAAATAACATGATTCAAACGTGATTTGTGGCGCCTATATTACATTGAATAATTTATTTAATACTTATATTGTCTTTAAAAGTTTTAAAATCTCAGCGGATATTAAGCTCTTTTAGTTCCCTAATTTCATAATTAATCTTATAAAATAAGATAAGTGCGCCAAATAATGTCATGTAAACCAATAAGGCCACCCATTGGTATTTCATAGTAATTCACCTCGTTATCGCTAGACGTCTTTTATTACTGGAGCTTAGCATCATCTGACGACAAAAGAACAAAAATATTGTACCAAGATTCGGGGTTCGGGATTGGGGAAATGAAAACACGACGCGCGATTTATCCCAAGCAGCGCATTATTCGCTTGTGAGTGGCCTTGCCGCTGCCTCGTCTCTCACTGTCCCTGCCGCGGTGGCTCGTCTCCTTATATCCCTCGCCCGGGCGTTCCAGAACGTCCGGGAAGGGCTGTGAATGCCGGTCGAGAATGTTCCGGACGGGTCGTAGAACGAGTCCCCGGGCACGTCAAATGGTGCTACCGGAGAGCTATCGCTGCTTCTTTCGTTACACTGTCCCCCCTTTTGGACAGCAGTCCGTCATTGGGCTGATTCTGGTTCTGCTATATTCTCGTCCTCCTGACGACTGGTTTTCGCTCCCAGAACAGGAGTCGGGTCTCCTCCATGACAAAGTGCCAGGCAGTCGAAATGCACCACCCGCCCTCGCTGGCCACCCATCTTAACCCTATACACCACGTCGTTCAGGGCCTCTTGGACGGTGTACGGCCCATCCCAGGGCCGCTGCATTTTGGGCTCCTGCATCTCAATCTCTTGGGATTATATAGCCAGGCCTTTTCCCCCGGAGAATATGCCGGCCCCTTGCTTCTCAAATCGTATCGCTGTTTTTGCCGAGTACTCTCAGTGCGCTGGTGGGCCCCCGCAAAGTCATGAACGATCTCAAAACAGCTTTCTAAGTCATGTAGGTACTCGTCCACGGGTTGCTTTCCTTGGGGAAACGGCCAACCACTAGATCACCCGGAAGCCGTAGTTCCCGGCCAAACATCAACTGACTAGGTGTCTGTCCTGATGTCTCGTTCTTGGCAGTGCGACAAGATAGCATAGCTAGCGGAAGTAGGCGGTCCCAGTCATTTTGATTGTTCTTGTTTTGTGGATACCCAACCTTTGCAGAACTGCTCGGAACAGAGACGATTCGAAGTTCCGTCCTTGATCTGTGTGCAGCTCCTTAGGAACCCCGAATCGAAAGAAAATCTACTCTACCATGGCATCCGCAATCGTGCGAGCTTCTTGATATGGCAGTGGCCGTGTTTCCGATCGTCTTGTGAAGTAGTCCATCAACACTAGCACGGACTTGTTGCGTCGCTCCGTTTCGGGTAGTGGCCCTAAGATGTACATGGCCACACGTTCCATGGGGGCTCCAACGTTGTACGTTCGATTTCTTTCTTTGTTCCGAGTGACCGGCCCGTTTATAGAGGCACAGGTATCACACCGGCGGCACCAGTCCTCAACATCCCGACGACGGCCGACCCAATAGTAGCGGCTGGAAACTTTCGCCAGAGGCTTGGCCACTCCATGGTGACCACCCGGATTGGCGGTATGCATCTCATGATGTATCTCCGGCACCCATGCGTTAGGGACCACCGGTAACAATTTCAAGGAGTCTCCTGCATCAGATTCCCATCGCCTATAAAGTATTCCCTCGCGATTCTCAAGTGTTCCCCATTGGGCCCAAAGTGCCTTAGTGTTCGGATCGCAGGGCGCTATCTCCTCTCAGTCCGGCCTCCGCCCTTCCTGGATGGCCCTGATCACGGTACTTATACTTTGGTCTTCTTCTTGGGCTTGTCGAAGTCGGGTCGTATCATCCTTGACCTGTAAAGCTGCAACGGGGGCGTTCCCGATGCCCCACTTGTCCTCAGCACGTAGGCAGTATCGGCATTCAGCCTCCAGGCAGGGTCTTCTAGATAATGCATCCGCGATAGTGTGCTGTTTCCCTGGTCGATGGATGAAAGTCATTCTCGGGAGGTACTTCTGAAGTCGTTCTATCCATCTAGCCACCTGGCTTTCAGGGTTTTTGAAATTTAGTAGCCATTTCAGTGCTGCATGGTCTGTCCGTAAGATGAAGTTCCTCCCGTAGATATAGTGATGGAAATGCTGCACTGCCTTCACTACCGCCAATAACTCCAGACGTGTAGTGCAGTAGTTCCTCTCCGGTTTACTCAACGTCTTGCTAAAATAGCTAATAACCCGTTCCTGTCCATCCTGTACCTGTGATAAAACAGCTCCTATGCCCACATGACTTGCGTCCGTATCGAGAACGAAATCTCCAATATCCTTAGGGTATGCTAATAGCGGTGCGATTATCAGCGCTTCTTTCAGTCTCTCGAAGGCCTTTTGGCAGTCCGGACCCCACCTAAAGATCCCCAGCCAGATGGTGAAATGGCTTAGCTACATCCGCAAAACACTTTACGAACTTTCTGTAGTAGGTGCATAATCCCAGGAAGCTCCTTAGGTCCGTTTTGTTACATGGCTCTTTTCATTCCTGCACAGCCTTGATCTTGTCAGGGTCTGGCTCTACCCCGTGGTTTGAAACTACATGGCCCATATATTTGACTCGCTTTTTAAACAGGTGGCATTTCTTAGGATGCAAGCGTAGATTCGCCGCTCTGATCTGTCAAGAACGTTCCTTAGGTTTTCAAGCACATCGGCGAAAGTCTTCCCTGACACGATGCTATTGTCGAGATATACTAGGCACTGGGACCAAGTCAGTCCTTTGAGCACGAGTTCCATTAGTCGCTCCAAGGTCGCCGGGGCGTTACAAAGGCCAAATGGCATTACCCGGAATTACCACAGCCCGTTCCTCGCGGTGAATGCCTTTTTTTCTTTGTCTTCTGACCCCCTCTACCTGCCAATACCCGCTCTGCAGATCTTAAGTGCAGAACCACTTGGAACTGGCAAGAGCATCAATAGTGTCGTCAATCCGGGGCAGCGGGAATGAGTATTTCTTAGTCACGGCGTTGAGCGCTCGATAGTCTACACAAAATCTCATGGTTCCATCCTTTATCTTAACCATAACGATTGGGGACGCCCACGGACTCGACGAGGGCTCTATTATTCCTTGAGTGCCATATCCTGAATAAGAGAGTTTACTTCTTCATGCTTGGCTCTAGGAACTCTTCGTAGTTGCAGTTTGATAGGATGCGCCTGCTCAACCTTTATTCGATGTTGGATTATCTTCGTGCATCCGTTCCCGGAAAAAACGTCTTGAAAATCAATCAGCAGGTTCCTCAGTTCCTCACGTTTCATAGAGCCCAGTTCTTACACCGAGTCTTCGAATAGGTCAACCAATTCTACGGGAACTTCCTTCCTGAATCTTGGGTCTCAGCTTTTCCGCCGGCGGAGAAGACGGTCACCACGGGAAATGTCTTTGCTAACGGAAGTCCAGCCTCTATGCGCAGCGTCCTGTCTAATACATTCGCAACGCGTATTGCGGGTATTCGCCCATTAGGTTGAGTAGTGCCCTCCCGACCAGCAATCCCGGAGGATTGTCGCTTCCACCCAATGGCTCCGATATGACTAGTCCTCCCAATCTTTGGGCTTCCGTTGTCACTGGTATCACAGCTTCTGAACGAGGATCCTTCCCAGGTATCATTGTATGACGCTTTTCCGTGTCATACTCAGGCCGTGAAGCGTACAGTTATGGAGGACACAAAAGCTTCATTAAGCGTCTGCGGAGCTGAAAATCGTGATGGCTTAATTCGAAATACTTTAAGATCAAGGCAAGTGATGCCATCGTTTGACACCAAAAACAAGTTTTGAGGCATTGACATTGATAGTGACACTTCTTAAACAAACACTTGTTTCTTCAAACGATTTGTCTAGTAGCCTTCACAAGTCCCATTTTTGGTACTTACCATTACAAATGTCATTGTCTGTAGGCATTAAACCCATCATTGGATGGTTGGTTGGGATGGGTTAGGGCGGAACTAGGTGTGCAGCCACCTTCTCGTGGTGAGTTCTGAGTTGGTATCTTCTTTATTCTTATAGGAACCGGGCGAAGAGCTGCACTCTCCAGTACTGACAAATGTCGCATTTGGGTGAAAAACAGCGAAATTTATGTCTTTTTGAATGGGCGGAGCACCCCCCAAACTACCCAAAACCTCTCATTATATCTCTGACTAGGCTTAATCTAGTATTTAGTGACTTTAAATTGCACATATCCCAAAATCTAGACGCGGAAAGTCCATCCGAACTTTATTATACAAAACCTCAATTTTAGTCAAATTCTCGATAATTGGAGGCTCGTTCGGGGATAGCAAAATTTATTCGATCAAGCCCAAATCTTTTGTACAAGTTACTACTATAGTGCCACAACTTTTCCGCATAGTGACTAATTCAAATTCAAATTTTCGATGTTTTCGATACACCCTTATGTCCACAGCTCCTTCGCTATCTCCCAAGAGAGCCACCTCCCTGTCGCTTAGCCGAAGGGAATTTCGGCATAGGTCGACGGTGCATTTGTTCTGCCGTAAAAAGTCCAAACTTAAGATGCAGTCGTTAACAATGTCAGCCACATATGCCCTATGGCAGATTATCTGCCCACCGAGATTGAATTTTAGCTCGCATTCTTCGGTAATTGGCGAGGATTCCCCGGTAACGGTTTTCAGAAATATGCGTCTATCCGGGACCCTCGTCTGTATCCCGTGTTGAAGAGTGATTGCGGGATTCACGAGGGTCACGCTGGCTCCGGTGTTCATTAATATTCTAGTTCTTCTGCCAATAGTGAGGAAAGGACTTCGCGGCATTTGTTTCCACAACCAGGGGCACTTGTGCCCTAACCAGCCGTTGCCCCTCGTGACTGGCTATTTGCCGTTTTCCGGCTTCTGCTCCCCCTGTCGGTTCGGCCGCTCACTGGTTATAGGGCATTTCCTCTTTACTTGCCCCCGCCGTCCGCATCGCCAACATGAAATCTGCGGCGCGGGTGCTTCGCCGGTAGTAAAGCTGCATCCCTCTGCCGCATCCTCAGTCGCCTCCATAGTCCGTACCATGTGGGCACTGGCCCTTGTTGCTTTGCAGACTCCACCTCGACTGCCTTCGCTAGAGATTCCCGCAACGAAAATGACCCTGAGATTCGGACAGCCATCTGCACCAGCGTATTGCTTATTCCGCTGACAAACTGTTTAGCGGCGATTTGGTCCTGCACCTCGGGCGTGCAACGGAGAAACGCTAACCGGGCCAACCGTTCTACGTCTGCTGCAAACGTTGCCAAGTCCTCCTTCATCTCCTGTCGTCGGGCATTGAGTTGCGCGTGGTGAAGGTGGACGAACATTTCGTCTTCAAATCTTAACCGGAGTGCGGATACTAGGCTGGAAAAGTCGTCGATATGGTCAATGGTGTGCAAAACGGTAACCGCAGGTCCTCGTAAGTTCGCAGCCAGCATATTCGCCTTCGTCGCGCCAACCCAGACGTTGAGGCCTGCGACGATATTGAAATGGACTAGGTATTCTTCTAGTGGAGAGCATCTATCGTAAGAAGCTACTTTGGCAGTACAGGTTGCCCCTGGCGCCCATAATCCGGACTTGAAATCTCCAGGGCGCTAGCTCGATTATGCCACCTTTCTCTCCCACCTTTCCTCCAATCCCTGCAGCGCAGCTTGCGTTTCCTCCTTGGCCTCTGTAGCGTCCAGATGCGCCTTTTCCAGTTGTTGGCTAAGATCGTCGATTTGTGTTTGCAGACCTCCCGTCGCTTTCGATATTCCGTCCGTAATTCTCCTGATCGTCGCCTCGAGAATATCACGCTGCTGTCGCTCCGCAATCTGCATCCACTCTTACCGTGCTCAGAGTTATTCGGACATCTCGCGCTGGTGAGCCGTTACCTGACGCAGCATCAACGTCATAGAATCCGCCGGCGTTTCTTCGCCCCCTGGGAGAGCCTCCGGATTCTCCTCCTGCTGACGGGTGCGGGGCATGTTTCCTCTTCCCTCCACCAATCCCAATTTTGACACCAGTCAACCAAGATTCGGGGTTCGGGGATTGGGGAAATGAAAACACGACGCGTGATTTATCTCAAGCAGCGCTTTATTCGCTTGTGAGTGGCCTTGCCGCTGCCTCGTCTCTCACTGTCCCTGCCGCGGTGGCTCGTCTTCTTATATCCCTCGCCCGGGCGTTCTAGAACGTTCGGGAAGGCCTGCGAATGCCGGTCGAGAATGTTCCGGACGGATCGTAGAACGAGTCCCCGGGCACGTCAAATGGCGCTACCGGAGAGCTATCGCTGCTGCCGTCGTTACAATATGTACGGCAGCCATGTTATTGTTCTGATGATCATGCTTTATCTGAAGAAGATGACGCAAACGATTCTCGTATGTAATTTTGAGGTTAGCAATTTTGTTTAATTATCGATAACTTCAATATCTACGCAGTAATATCAATGCTCCATTTATATACGATGGGTTTATGTAGTTTATTAAGCAAGGCGTCATGTTCATGATGTTTTAATGTGACTGCACATTCTTTGTATATTTGAATAAACGTCGTGTGTAGCCCAATAAGGCCAGGTATGGTTTTGTGGCGTTTGTAAAGAGGACAAAATTGCAGACATGATCCTTTGCACTACATGTAAGACCTATGCTCATGATATATGCATTGGCATCACAAAAAAAGGCAAGCCTAAACTTTTTAGATGTCCTTCATGTTTGTCAGATTATGAGTAAATAAATTCTTTTTTCAATTATAATCTTTGTAGTAATTTATTGCATTACATTCTAACTATATTTTGGTTATGTAAAATTAAGTCAGTTGGCTCCTTAGTGAACCGTATTTTAGTTATAATGTACATTTAAAACAGTTTAGATAGTAAATGCGTATACTTTTCATCAATAATCACACATTGCCCTTATTTGGACCGTGTGTGCCTAATAAGGCCACTATGTAAGTTTTTTCAATCGAATTTTTAAGGTAAATACAAATAAAGATTTGCTGCATTCGATGCAAGGAATTAATGCAGGATAAATTGAAGTTAATATATAAATTTCTACAGGAATTTCTACTATATAGATTAAAAATAATATGGCTTCAAATGATAGGGTGGCCTTATTTGGCGCACTTACCTTATTAAAAAAAATTAAACTGAAAAACTAAATTGATCACTCGTATTTGTTTTGCAAAAATAACGCGTGTATGTACTACAACTGGACTATACCGAATTCGAATCCAACAATAGTCATAATGAGTGATAAAAACTTAAAAAATGCTGGTATTTACGCGAAATTCGAAGAAATACTTCTGATAAACAAAATTCTACGATAAAAATTAGAATCTTAATTTCTTTCCTAATAGAATAGCACAAATCCCGCTCCAATATTAAAATTCTAAGATATTATAATGTGCAAAAGAAAATTAACCTGCACGATGCTTCTTGGAATCAAACCCTGGACTTTCAATCTTCGAAACAAAAACTATCCTCAGGAGCTCGGCCCCGGTAACAAGAAGTTACCGCCAAATGTCATGAAAATCTGTCTATCGTTTGAAAAGTTAATAGGGGAGACAGCCAGACAGACGGATAGACATTCAGACACAATAAATGTACTATAAATCTCTGGAAAATAGGTTAAAAATGGAAATAATTGGTATATGGAAGTGAAGACATAAAATGAGAGGTTGAGAAAGAAGAAAGCGAAGGGTAGAGAATATGGGAATAAGAAAGCAAAGTATAGAGAGAAGAATAAGGGAATAAGGAAGTAAAGGATAGAGAGAAGAATATGGAAGAAGGAGGTGAAGTATAGAGGGAAAGTAGTAGAATAAGTGAGTGAAGGATGAAGAGAATTATTCGGAAAGAAGGGAGTGAAGGGTAGAGGAAAGGATAGGGAAATAAGGGAGTGGTTGGTGAAGGCAAAATAGGGGAAGAAGGGAATGAATTATAAATTGAAAATAGGGGAATATGGAAGTGAAGGGTAGAGAGAATATTAGAGGAGAGCGGAGTGAAGAATAGACGGGTTAAGTGGAAAAGTAAGAAGGCGAGGAAATCGTATTTATATATCTCAAACGCATATGTTTACCATTTAAAATTCTTCTATTGATATCTTCAATTTCTGATGCTCCAAGTACACCAGATTGCTTTCATCTTGTCTTAATCATTGATCTGGCGCTGTATACTGTATATAAAAATTATTTTATGTGTAACCCTTTATATTTAAAAATATTAATCTCTGTGACAGCTTCTTGTCTATAGGCTGAATTTGGGTCTTACCGCGGTTATCATAGATATATTTGTGATTTTTTATAGTTGACTATTCTAATAGTCACACAGAAACTAATTACTCAAAATCTGCATGAAAATAAACAACCCCAAAATATGTGCTACACAATGTTAATGGTTATATATCCCTAAATCGTAAAATTAAAAAAAGTTTCAAACGCTTTTATGAATTTTTGATGAGTAGTGCAATGCTTAATACATTTTCTCGCTTTTATCATTGCCGTTATATGGTGCTTAAAGCAATTGAAATGGGCATGCTCGGAAGATGGTGGCGTAACTAATGAAATTTCCGGATATGGATGCATCAACAAGGTTTGAAATCACGCTTAAGACTATTTGTAGCTTAACTTAATTTGCTTCTTCCATCTTAGTGCAACGGGAACAAATCTACATTTTTGAAAGCATGGCTCACTCAATTAGAATGTATACAGGATTAACATAATTTTCTTACGTTTATAATTACTAGTAAATGGTCAAACGGAGAAATATAATTAGATTTCTGGAACTTGCCAATAATTGTTGCTTGTCACCGTCATATCCTCTTCGCTTAAAACTGTCCCTTTATTTGCCGAGTAGCGTTTGGGCACCTAAGCAGTTAGTTTTCACAACTTCCGACCGCCCTTCTGATGTGAAAATGGTTCTGAAACCCCTTCTCCAAATTTCTGGCAGTATGTTGTTTTTCCACCAAAAGGATATTATATCCACGTGAACTATCGCGCAATCTCTATCGCATGTCTCTCTTATTCTTCTTGGGCAATTTCACCTCTTAATGTCAAGTCTTTCTCAAAGAGAACTGGTATGTGAGCGACACGGGAACGGATCTCTCACGTCTTTCATTTATTACTACTCACATAAAGAGAGGTTTCACGGCTATGCTAGGCCGAATTTGAATGTGTTTTGGTGACCTCCGTGCTCCACGTTCAGCTCTGGTGAGCTTGCTTATGGAATGGTATACTTTATTACTGATGTTAATGATGGTGCGACAATGAACGGTAGGGAATAATTTCTACGCAAAACATTTTGTTATTTCTGAAACTAATATTAAAAGATAATGGCGTAGGTTCATTTGATTTATTCTGTGGAGTTCCAAACTATACCTTAGTTTTAATTAATCGAAGTCCTTATGTGCAATCCCTAAATTTAGATAAATATATGAATTCGATAGCAACATTTACAAGCATGTGTTGACTCAAATATAAATAAACGACGTGAATGTATAGATAGTTGCATCACTACAGTTGGAAAAACAGTACGTTAGATTCAAGAACAAGCAATTTAAAAAACATACTGGCCTCAGGTATCACCGAAAATAGATTCTATTAAGAATCTATTTTCGGTAAATTACCACAGCAGACTGCTGATTTGTAGAAGAAATGTGCATGTTTTATAAACCTTGTTGTGACTACTGGAGATAACTGACGCAAGTATCTTTTTTAAATTGCTTGTTCTTAAATTTTTCATACCATAAGACGAGCTCGATAGTTCCCTTTTGAAGTAAGTTAGAAGTTTGAAAATCCTCATATCTAACAGGTTAGGTAAGTGTACAGTGCATCCCAAATAGGCGCGTTTCGTGCGATGGAGTATATGTAACATGGCGATATACTTGTATGAATGCGCACCATAAAGCAGCGAAACATCATTATATTATCAACGAAAGATTTCCTACACCCCATAAGTTGACGAATGAATAAACGTATTTAGGTAATGTTCGTATTACTAAATCCTGCAAAACGATATGCCAGAAATTACATCAGGAAAATATTAAAGTTTTATTTACCGATTTATTTTCTAATCAGCTGTAATTAATAAAACGATCGAGAAATAATTCAAACATCTCAATTAAATTGAGCCATTCTACTTTTTACATTTACGTTCTTTTCTTTGGCATAGATAATATATTTCCTTCCGCTTACAAAATGCTGCATGCACACGTAAGGTTATTAAATATATTTTCGTAATTGTAGCAGATCTTATTTACTTCACCTACTGTGAAGATTGTTTACGTTGACAACAAAAACGTTACTATGCATGAATTTTTCTATTTTCAAAACGAATTACGATTTTCGTGAAAATGGCTGCCCCTACGCAAAAATAGTATATATCTATATATATATCTATATAAGAATATCTTGTTTATGTAATTATAAATATCTCGTTTGAAGACTTTTTCGGTATAACCAATATTTTACGAAATATAAGGAAAGTCTCTTAAGTTTTTCCAGTAAATTGGCATCCCCCATTGGGTTATGTAAACCGTTTAAGCCATTTTCTTACTGTTTTTACCCAGTAGTCCTAAATACCAAATTTTATAAAAATCCGTTCGATAGAAGCCGAGGCCGAACATGAGGAGGACGGACAGACCGAAGTCCATATGCACTTTTTAAACAAAACGCGCCTAAATCAGGAGCAACCAAATCCGCTTTTCTGCGTATTCAAGAGTATTATGGGGCGTACATTTCCAGATTTACTAACCGATTTTTATGTAGTTTATGCATTGAATAAGTGAGTGTAATTTCCGACGTCCTTTTCAACTTGTTATTATACGGTGCTCATTATTTAAGTCGGAGGTTTATGACAAATGTATTGGAATCTTCGATAATAAATATATCTATTAATACGGACTGATTTGCAGTTTTTTTATTCGAAAATCATCTTCAATCCCGAAGTTTAGAATAATAGAGGGCAGGAAAAGAATCCAGGCTGTCCATGCTTCACGCGCATTGACCTCCATTGTTCCACCTGGACGATGAATTGCAATATGAAGTGGTCACGTCTCCATCATTTCATCACACGTACTTTCGGACTAGCCATCTCACCTTTGTTTTTTGTTGAGGAGATCGTAGCAGAAAAACAGAAACTCATCGACAATGATTTGTTGTCGCAGCGCTGCTCTTCTGGTATTTATCGTACATGTTTTATTTGGCAGTTCCAAAGCTTGGAGTATTATCCGAGTCTTTTCACCCTTTGGCGTAAATGTAAAAGAAGATGAAATATTTTTATTCTCGTTTTAAAAAGTTAGACGTAATTAAAATTATATTTTATTTTATTTTTAACAGATTAATCCACTTCTCTTTTTAATTAATTTTTAATGACATTGTTCAATTAATATGTTACACGATCTAATCGATAATATTATTTACATTAGAATGTCATAGTAGAAGTATGTTTATAATATGAAGGGAATCATTTCAGTAATTATAAAAATATAAATTCTCTTCCAAAGATTAAATATTAAGTTTCCCTGCTAGTTTGAGTTCTGGGAAATTTTATATTAATTAGCTTTAATTAATCGGAAGTGCGTGCTTTAGAGGAACTAGTCTAAGGACCTCGCCATGCATGAAAATGCCCACAACAGAAACTAATCGCTAATTAAAATGCCTCGTGCTCAACTAGCAAACGGCGCACCGACCAATGTTGCGCCCTTCCTAGGCTCCCTCTAATGTCTGCTGTGCCCCCATGGTTATAGTTGTTGGAGATTATTATAACGCGCATGCGTCGTCTCGTGGCTTCTCAAGTATCGCCACCGTAACCAACTTCAAAATGTCACGCCGTTAAGCGCAAACCCGATCATAAAAGATACACGACCTAACTTCGATAAGACGTCAAGCGAAACTACTATATACGAGGAATACCTGTACTTCATTCATCTCTGCCAGTTATGTTTTCGGCAGGCATTTTAACTAGTGATAGCAATGAGAGGGAAAAGTTTTTATTTAGATGCGAGATTTATACTGTCGTTTCCATTCTTATATCTAACTCAGAATGATAAACACAAAAAAATCCATATCCTAGGTTAGATTTTAACTAGCTAATTTTGTATCTGACGGCAAATACAGCAACCACCTATTCGTCGTTACGGAAAAGTGATGATGGACTACGAAGGAACAAACAGAAAGAGACAAGTGGGAGAATACTTCCAGAGCAAATTAAATATGGCGCTTCTTTCAACGACTTCTATATATCCATTGGAGTAAGAAATCGAAAATGCGCATCGCGTTTGTTGCTTACATTTGTAGCAGCGATTATTTTCCGACTACCCCCCACTAAGGAGAAAGTAATAACTAAGGTTACAATAATTATACAGCAGTAGTCATATGGCAACTACAAATATCATGTTGTAAGGATTTTTTTATATTTGTCTTGTATTCACTTTCAGTGAGATAGGGATCTAAGAAAACTAAAACGTTTTTCTGAGTCAACATGGTTGTAGATAGGAGACAATAGGCTGAGGAAAAAAAGATTTCGTCCATCCTGATACAACTTTTTCGCCATCATGTACGGCAGCGGTTTCCAAACATTTCAAACCCGCCCCCCCCCTCCACTAGGAAAACTATCTTCGCGCCCCCCTCTATACCATATTCAATTACAGTTCATAAACAATACCTTCTAGACACAATTACCTTTAATAATATCACCTTAAGAAAAAACACAGACGCAAACGATACGTCCTAGCCAAATGAGGGAAAGAATTTGGCTGCAGCATATTGTAGTTCAGTAGCAGTAGGATATTAAATACGTATGTGAGAGATCCTTTGCGTCCCCCTGACCTGCCCATCTCGCCTCCCAAGGGGGGCGCCCCCCACGGTGTGAAAACCACTGGTGTGCGGGATTGGAAGAGGTGTCAACCATCTCATCCGCATATACTTATTTCTGTAAGTATTACCCAGAGTCTAGATTTGCTGAAATCAGAAAAAACACAATATATATTCTTTGTTCACAGAAGGGAAAGTTGTTGATACAAATGAAGGAGAAATAAAAAATTAATTGCTTTTCATTTAAGTATAGGCGTGATACCATTTAAAAGACTTAAATTGTTTTGGAAGCCATCAACCACCATCAATTTGCTCTAACAAATTTGTATATAAGTAGAAATAGGTTTGAAAAATTGAGAAACATTTTGCACATTGTTGACACCAATGCAGAACACGACATCAATGATGGCCTTTGGGAAGTTATGCCTATAATTGATAGCTTTGATAAACGCTTCAAAGAATTGTCAATGGAAGAATATTTATGTATCGATGAGTCAATTATACCCTTCAAAGGACATGTTTTTAATAAAGCAGTTTACAAAAGGAAAACCATGTTTTCGTTTTGTGTGGTGAATCGGGACTGATTTATATCTCTATTGTTTACCAAGGGTTCAAAATATCTCTTGAAAAAGATGTAAAACAAAATTTTGGAAGTATACTGTGGCTGTGGTTCTATATTTGGCCAAACGAATTCTTGAGGGAATTGGCCATAAGTTGATTTTTGACCATTACATCACCCAATTCCTCTTCTCAAGTATTTATTGGAGAAAAAAATTTCGCTGCTTGTATCATTAGGAAGAACAGACTTCTAGGCTGTCCCTTGAAAACTGAAAGGAAATTGCAGAAAGAGGGCAGACGAGGCTCCGAATCCAAAGTGTCAAGTGATTGCAAGATGGTTATTGTTAGGAGGATGGACAATAACGCAGTCAACTTAGCATCAAATTTTGTTTCCCCAGAAGAAATAGACTTGGTCAACTCATGGTTAGAATATAGAAGAGAAGCCAAAGAGCTAGGAATTTCTCCACACAATCAGAAGGATTTTCTGAATTTCACGCTGGAGGGAGCTGAGGCCATAACATTAGCTAATCACCAGCCCAGTGGGACTGAACGTGGAAGACCATCCAAGGACCCAGCCTTACCAGTAGCAAAGCGAAAGCCAACACAAGTTTGCCCCAGTAATAGTGTACGGTATGACGGATTCTATCAAATGATAGAAAGAGCTATGAAACAACCAAGATGTAAGCTAGAGGGGTGTAGTTCTAAAATTATTGTGAAAAATGTGAGGTTTATTTATGTTTCCATGGTGAAAGAAATTGTTTCAAAAATTTCCACACAAAAATTAATATGTACTTTTATATGCATTGAATAAAAATGTGCAATTAAAAATAAGTGATTTCTATCAAAAACAGAATAATTGTCTTTAAATAGCTTCATGTCTTATTAACAGAACATGTAGCGTTGTAACCACAGAAACCTAATGTACTAATAATAATAGAGTATGTATTTTCTTAATCAATGGTTAAAAATTCATAAAATTTCATTTTTAAGTACAGGTTGGGCTAATAGAAAGGAAAATAGCAAAATAATATTTTAAATAATAAAAAAATAGGAGCCGAAAGGGTTAAGAAACCAATCACTACCGGAGCCAAGTTTTTCCTCCTTAAAAAGTCCACAGTTCAAAATTAACTTAATATACCAAGCGAAGATCATCAAATACAATTTCATTATATCGGATGAAAATATAACGAGTTATAATTCACAAACTATAAATCTTAAATCTATATAAAAAAACACTGACGCACTCTCAGTCTTGCTTCAAACTAAACCCTTGTGAAACTAATGCCTAAAAAGCGTTCCGCATTTCCCAAATGGGGTTTAAAAATTTCTTAGAAAACTTCTCCTCAAAATCCACTCGTTGTCTTTTTTGCATGCTAACTGACTCCTCTGGATGATATTTGGGATCCAGGGTCATTTTGATTTAACCTTCATGAGACAAGACAAATATATTTTCGTAACTGTTTTCTCATTCGAAGCGGGGTCATCATCCCGCCAGGTTTTGGTACCTTACAATCATTGTTTTACTCTCATGTGATATGTAGCAATCCCTTGCCGCTTTCCACTCTCAAATTCCGCCAGAGAAAGCCAAAAGTTACATCTTTCACGCTATATTTTTCACTACCCGCTAAATGACAATTTTTTCCGCTAAACGACTCCAAGACCCCCCAGATCTAGCGGGAGAAAGTCAGCTTTGCAGCAGTGGGGTACATTGTGTGTGTTTCCCTTGGTTTCCCTTTACCTAACTCCCGTTTTCGCAAATCTGTCTCTTTGAGCAGCTCTAAGACCAAACTTGGCAAGAGAGAACGGCGTCAGCATGTCAACAGCCGCGGCATAGGACCACCCCTTCGTCCCTGCGCCCTGAGGCGATTGCCTCACTTGCTTACTGTCTGAAGCCGGCCATGATGATGCCTAAAAGAAGCGGAAGATTATTCTAATATTCAAATAAGATCAGCAGAATATGTTGATCAAAGAAATAAAAGACTTGAAGAGCAAAAAGTGAGGCAGACGAACGTCAGAGCAACAAAAACTACTGACCGAAGAAATTTACGACTTCAAGAACAAAGAAAGTGAAAGATATCACAGAAGGTACAATAAGAAAACTTCTATAAAAATTCTTTAATTTAAACCAAAATGTAATGTTTAACTTCTTCCTCCCTTAAAAATTTACTTTCTCTTTAACTGAATATTTGTATGCATCAATTAAGCAAATTATATTATTATTAGATCATAGTAGCACTTTCTATGTCATATCATCACACTTTTTATTGCCAAATTTGGTTTCAAATTCCGGAAACTCATTTTGTTTCATAGGTTTGACTGAAAAATATTCACCTGACAAATTATATCCACAAAATTAGCCTTTACATGGGATAACGTATGGTTTAGCTAAATTTGAATGTCTTCGAACGTGTTTCCATCCTTAGAGCTTGCAATTCCTGCCCAAGATTTTAATGTTTTTGAGATTCAGCACCACATAATACAATGCAGTTTCTTCCACTGGAAATCAATTCAAGTGAAATAACTATATTAAAAGCGATCGCATCGATTGTAAACTATGATTCATTGAAAAATCTACAGGGTCCAAATTTGTCGAAAAATTTATTTATTTCGGCAAAAGATGGGAAGACAAGAATTATTGCATATTTACCATTAATCATTACAATGAAAATGAACTTGGTTTTATATTCATATCATACTCAATATTTTTGTCTTGACTTAAAAGTCCGAGCAACACCGGGTCCTTTCAGCTAGCATTTAAATTAAACTTAAGTAAGCAACTATTATATGCACCAAAAAGCATTGAATAAACATAAAATTCGAATAACTAAATGTTTCAGAGTGTAAAAATAGTTTTGTGCAAATGACATTTGTGTAGAACAATCACTGAATATTTATTCGTTATTGGTTACGCTACAGAACTTTTATATTTAAAAAAATCTGACGTCATTTAAACAATATCAATGAATAATTGTACATTTGTTTATTTTCATATTACCGTCTTATTATTTATCGTAACCAGTGCTTAATTTTAACTTAAAAAAAGCGACGAAATTTCTTTTATATTTTCACAGATACGACCCGAATTCATATTCCCAATCATTCAAACGCAACTATGTACAAGAAACCCGCAACAATGCAAATCACCGTGACCTCAGAAGTCTTCATTTAAAAATGGATACAAATTTTGCTTTAAAAACTAATTTGTGGACCGATTCCAGGTATATTTGAAAATAGACGTCAGGGAAACAAATTCTCCTTCGTTTTGGCGTTCGTTGTTTTGAGTCTCGAATTTCTTCGATTATTCTAAGCAATTTTAATATGCTAAAGATATAGATATATGCTACACTCATCCTTGTGTTAAAGAAATGAAGAAAATGAACGCTCTTGGAATTGAACTGATGACTTCAATGTTGACGGCAAATGGCCTAAAATATACAACCTTCGCTGTTAAGTAATTTCTGAAAGCTTGATTGTACAGGAATGAAACGCTTTTGAGTTAGAATCGTTTTTCTTATTCTTTCATTTAGCACCATAGAAACGAGGCAGTCACAGTGATTCAGAGTAAATGAGATTATATTCTATTAATTGAGATCCTTTCTCACACGATCGAAAAACCCGGAACCAAAGTGCACAAAAACATTCTTGTAATTATCATCTGTCTGAAGGTAATAAGCCGAAATTTATAAGATATAGAAGCAACTTTAGTATCACAGGAAAATGATCTACGATAAAGGAAAGAATTACTCAAAATCACACGTTACACACCGTAACAAGCCTTTTATAGAGCGTTACTATGCTTTCCCCAATTAATTAAAACGGAAGCGCTTCCTCGTACCTTAATTTTGACCATATTTACGTGAAACGGATCACGTGAATGCATTGTGAAAAATAATCGTGTTCATAGAGAATGAAAGAGTGTTAGGGAGATGGCTCAGGAGTTATATGCGCACGCCATCTGGGATCATTGCTACGGAAGGAAAGAGGCCGTGTCTCTCTACGCCCTGCATAATCTCACAAAGAATATTAGCGCTAATCCAAACTTTCACGGTTAGTAGCCAAAGAGAATAGGGTACGTTACGGAAAGTTACGTAGTACATCGTGATGCCTGCGCACGCGCGCCTCAAAGGCGACCGACCTCTTGCATGTCCATGTTTCCTATCCACCGATGGAAGAAGGTCTTCTCCACATTTGTCCAATTTGCCATCTCCCTTGCATCCTTCCTCCAGATTAACCCTATGAACTCCACTATTACTCTCTCCTATCTGTGTATCGCTCTTCTTTTTAGTCCCTTGATGTTTTTTGGGATCCGTTGAAACACAGTAGACGCCCAACGCTTATCATTTTCTCTCGCAATATGGCCCGCGGACTGCTACTTTAACGGAATCACTCACCTAATGACGATGCAATTCTCTGTACAGGTTTTCCTCTCATTATGCGGGGGTTGCTTTCCAGAAAAGTGACGCGTAAAGCAAATTCGCAAAAACGGAACCTATATTTACATGTAAAAGATAGGGATACGTTCCACAAACAATCCTAACTCCCCTCCAAGACGCTCTTCTTTCGCACCATAACGACATTTTATGCGCTATATATATAAACTTATAAAAATTAACACTATATTATACTCGCCAATAAAAGGATGCAGACGAGCACAAGTGTTGGATATTGTGAGTGACATAATAGTGGATGTTTAAAGTGCTGGAGTGTTGTCTTTGCCAAACGTAAGTTTCACGGACAAGGAGACAAAACTAATCAAGTATGCTCAACAAGAATCACAAGAATCACAATCTCCACTGTGCAATATCCTCTCCACTATCATCTCTTTTACTATAGTACTAATACGCATAGACATTTATAGACATTGTGAAACTGAATGGTCGCCTTTTGGTTCAGTGGAGAACTTTCTGGCATTTTTATTTCACTGGCCGCGTAACCGCATAAGAGCAAATCATAGACGCATAAAGAGACATTCCGGTAGCAATAAGTTTGTCGCGTAATAGCGAAATCGCATAAAGAGAGAGAAACCTGTATTCTTTCAAGGGGACTCTTTTGGAGGGACTTCAGGTTATCCCTAAAGGTGTTTACCCAGGGTCATTTTCAATCAAGAATTTCTGCTTGCCTATTCCATTTCCTCAGTTCTTTACGGCCTTTTTCTGGACTCACTGCAGACTGGGTCACACGAAATGGGCATATGCCTCATTATATTCAGTTATTTTTTAGTTTTATCTTACCAATTATTCCAGTCTTCAAAGCATTGGATTTTTCATGCAGTTGAGTGGGTATTGTTTCGATTTTGTAGATATTCATGAATAAGTTTATAGCTACAGTAAAATCGCACGCAACGCGAATTCAGCATTGGGCGGTTATTATTTTTACACCAATTTTCTTGCAAGGCGGTCCATTTTCAGGCAAAGCGGAGGTGTTTGAGATAAAAACCCGAAAACTTTGCGACATTTTCATTTAGCGCGCCGCCTCATGTGACTCAAATATTCACTTAGTTACTATATGCACGCCAAAGACAGACATCGCAAGGAGGAAAGAAATTCTTTAAAATGTATCAGCGAAAATTTTTGGTGGGTTGGCATTGGCACGGGAGTATGGAGTGAATGAGTCGGCGATTCGCAACATTCGAAAGAACATGGAACCCCTTAAAGCGAGTCTTGCGGCTACCATAAGGAATACGCACGAGTAAGAGTTCCGTGCAGCAGAATAAGACAGAGAGGTTATTGAACACTTGGGTTGAAGAGCAGACGCAGAAGGGAGCGGCACTCAGTGGCACCGTGATCTGGGAGAAACTGCACCGAATCTACGAAACGGTTTGTGGGAATAGATCAAAAGATTATAAATTTAGTGAAGGTTGATTTGGCTATTTCACAAAAGGAATCCAATCTGCTCAACGTCAAGTTTGCCGGTGAGAATGCTTCTGCTGACCACCAAACTGCAAAGCGTTTCCAGAATTAGTTTTTAAGTTTAACTGAAGACAACAATTACCACTCCACCAAGCGCTCAACGCTCATGAGACAGGATTACTTTGGAAATGGATGCCATCGAGAACCTATATCAGTAAACGGGAATAATTGGTGCCTGGGTTCAAGACCGCCAAAAACCGGCTGAACTGGCTTTTCTGCGCCAATGCATCGGGAGATTTTAAGTGTAAACCTCGGCTGGTTTAACGTATAGAGAACCCCATGGCATTAAAGGGAAACCATAATCCTATTTTACCCGTTATTTTCCTGCCTAACAGGAAGGCAGCCATGTACATAGATTGACTCACGTCCTATTTTCTGCCCCTTGCCCAAAGGGACCTTCAATTCAATGTTCTCCTTGTTCTTGATAATGCTCCTTTTGTAATTTTGCACTCGAATTCCATACCCCAACCTCTAGACCAGGAAGTTATCAAATCTTCAAGTGCTACTACACAAGTAGGACCTTGTGGAACCTTCCCAAGAGTGGCCTCCCAGACTTCTGGCGTGAGTTATACATTGCCCACGCAATTGCAGACATCAAAGCATCATGGGATAAGGTGAGCCAGTAAACTTTAAATACCGGGTGAAAAAAAATAGAAAAACTTTTGAACTCGTACCAGGAGGAGTTTACTGAGGAAGAAATGCTGCAGATGCTCGAGTCCCACGAAGACGAGGAAAAGGTGCATGAAGAGGATGATAAGCTAACGCCAGCATTGTTACGGGAAAATATGCTTTGTTTTGAAAAGCTTGCAAGTGGTCTTGTCAAAGCAGGGGTTAACATGGACAGAAGCCTTAAATTGAGACGTGCTATTGAACAATGCAATACTATAATATATTCTAGTTTATAAATCTACAAGTTGAAACGCCCGGCTTCGCTCGGGAAAGTCTTTTACGTAGCAAACTATTTTTATAATTTATTATTTTTATCGATGTATCACTTTGATGTCATATTACAATAAAACCAATGCAATAAATTCTGAAATTTACTTACAATCGCTGTTGGGTACCCCAAGTTTACCAAACGTTCCCCATTCCTAAATTGAACAAGCGAGGTTTACATTAACATTTACTATTTTATGTATTGTAAAGTAAAGTTATACGATTACTATAATTACAGTTGGTTACCGAAAAAATGTAAGTAGACATATCGATTTATGTTGCGAGAAATCTTTCAATGTTAATGGTGAAAGATAACAATGTTCTGATATTCCTTAAAAATCATTTGTCTAGCTGTAAAAGTATTCATAGACTGTGTTTGGGCATGAATCCATTTGTACCCTTCATCTTGGTGTTGGCTATCCCTCAATTTGAGTTGAAGGCTTTCGCAGCGTTGCAGAATGCTGGTGGAGGTTTTCGGGTTTCGCTGCGTTGGCGGCATTTCTGGCTCTCGACGTTTCGCAGACGTTGCAGTCTGCATCTTCAGGAGATGAAGTGAGATCCCGTGTGTCTATTTTTAGTAGGAATCTTGCCTCTTTCAGGGCTTTTTCCTTGTCGGTTTTTCCCTACTTAGGGATGCCAGGGTCTGGGCAGCCTTTGCCCCTTATTCTCTTCTTTT
Source organism: Tanypteryx hageni (assembly GCA_028673005.1). Classification (NCBI taxonomy): domain Eukaryota; kingdom Metazoa; phylum Arthropoda; class Insecta; order Odonata; family Petaluridae; genus Tanypteryx; species Tanypteryx hageni. The sequence continues at coordinate 4,673,369 of CM054112.1, forward strand.
CCGTTTTGGAAGAGGAAGGTCTGATTCCTCCCCCGTGGAGGATCTTGGCCGTTTATGTTTATCCCAGCAATTGGCGGTTGCCATGGAGAGTTATCTGACTATTTCATCCCTGTGGTTTTCTCCTTTACTGAAGAACTGTACGGATATATTCCTAATGTGGGAAAGTACAGGGATGTTGCCAAATTGCTGGTAGAGGTCGTTTACCGTGCCAGGCCTTGGGTGTATGGCTGCTCGGAGTGTCCTTTTTTCAAAGGTTTAAAGTCTCGCTTTGGATGGTTCTCTTATCATGCCAGACCAGATCGGAGCAGCGTATGTCAGTATTGGCCGTATAATTGATTCGTATAGCCGGATCGTTGTCTTTAGGGAGACCGACCGCGACCTGTATAATGGCTGCAGTGCAGCTCTAGCTCTCGCTCCTTTAAGAATGGCGTTCCCCACATGAGGACGAAAAGTCAATCTCTTATCAATAATGACCCCTAAGTATGTGGTCTTGTCGCTCCATGGGATACTTGTCCCGTGAACATGCAGGTTTGGCGGGTTCGGGCTTTCCTCGGGCCTCGGGGTGAAAAGCACAGCCTGTGTTTTTCCCGAGTTCAGAGCGATACGCCATTTGGCGTACCAGGTGGCTAGTTTGGTAATGGCTGCCTGCAGATATTTGGTAGCCATTTCCGGTTTGAGACTGCGGGAGATGAGGGCTGCATCATCTGCATATAGGGCGAGCATGACATTCCAGTCATCTTGCATCCTGGGGATGTCTGACGTAAAAATGTTAAACAGCAAGGGTCCCAGTACCGACCTCTGAGGTACTTCTGCCGAGGCTTTCCTCTCGCTGCTGCTCTCATGGCGCCACACCACATTGAAGCTTCGCTCCTAGAGGTACGGGCGAATGAGTCTCACCTGCCTGGCAGGGAATTTCATTCTTGTCATTTTGTTTAGGAGACCTTCAGGCCAGACACGGTCAAAGGCTTTAGATATGTCGAAAAATGCGCCGACCGAGCACCTCTTTCTGTTAAAGGACTCCGCGATAAACTCAACAACTCGCTGGAGTTGCTGAACGGTGCTCCTACCCTCCCTGAATCCAAACTGCTCAGAGGGGAGGATTCTTTCCGCTTCACAGTGTTCCTGTATGTAGGGGATCAGCAATTTTTCCATGATTTTCCCAAGCCCGTCAAGGAGGGAGATTGGCCGGAATTTCTCAGGCGTTGAGGCCCCTCTTCCCTTCGGGATACAACATATTTTAGCTTTCTTCCATAGGTTTGGGAAGTGGCCTATTCTAAACGAGCTTAGTGCTATGACTGCTAAGTATTCCCCAGCAGCTCTCGGGATTTTCTTAAGAATATCATTTGAGATTCCATCTGGTACTGGGGATTTCCCCAGTGGGAGTCTGCGGATAGCAGTGGCAACGTCTTCCGACGAGAGTTCCGGAACCACTGAGTTCTCGCCTGGTGTAAATGGCTCTGTCACTTCAGTCTCGTCGCCTGACTCAGGTGTCCCAGGGTTCGGTTGAAATACTCCTTCTAAGTAATCTGCCAAATGGTCTGCCTTCTCTTTGGCTCTGATTATTTATGTAGTTCCAGTGATCAGTGGCGGGTCTACCATAGGCGTATCACGAAGAGCGCGTGCCATTTTCCAAATACTTTTATCTTCGAAATTCAGGGATTCTAGTTTTTCCTCCCATCTCTTTGATTTCAGGAGTCGCACTCGGTCTCGGATTTCATGGTTTAAGTTACGAAGCTCTTGTTTCAATCCTGAAGTCCCATATCGGTGGTACTTTCTCCTGATTTTATTTCTCTGCTCTATGAGCGATTGAAGCTCTGGAAGAAGTGCCAGGTGGTCAGATGGGCGTGGCGGTTTCCTTGGGATGGAGGAGTTTGCTGCGGTAGTGATGGTTTCTGCAAGGGAGCTGGCCATACTGTCCAGTTCCTTTGGGTTCCTGGCCAGGTCTGGTCGTTCTGTCAGAGCGTCTGCCACTTTCTTCCGGAATAGGTTCCAGTCTGCCAGTCCGTAGCACAGCCTATTCTTGGTTTCTGGGGGAGGCACTATGTGCGTTACGAAGCCTATTATGACAGGGTAGTGATCGCTTTGTAGACACGGGATGGTGGTGGCTCGTGCAGATATCTGAAGACTCTTCATCATTGCAAAGTCGATCACTTCTCCGTGACCCCCTGGGTTTGGCCTAGTAGTTTTGACCGGGGCAATAATTCTGGTGTTGCTGTCCCTTGCCCATCTATCAATAAGTTTTCCACGCCTGTCTATGGACCAGCAGTTCCATCGTGAACTCTTTGCATTAAAGTCGCCTCCAGCAATGGTAGGCCCGTTTGAGTCTGAGTCAAAGACCTTGTCTATGTCGTCCGTAGATAGGTTGGCCCCTGGTCTGTAACAAGTCCTATCGTTGTTTTTATTTTAACGCCCATCGCTTCCATATTCTGAACATCTGGGTGCTGCACTGGGTCTGTCTGGAGGTTGTTAGCCGTGAGGATGGCTACTCCACCAGCTGCAGTACTGCCAGGGGGAAATGGTCTGTCTTTCCTTGTTATATGGTAGCCCGGAACATTCCATTTTGTACCAGGTTTGAGATGGGTTTCGGACAGGAAGCATACACTTGACCCCTGCCGGCGTAGGAACTCCTAGAGTTCCAGTGTCTTGTTCTGGATGCCTCCTTGGGCGTTCCAGAGGGCTATAGTTAATACTTTCCTTCCTCTAACAGCCATGACGTGTGACTGATTGAATGGTGTCGGAAAGTTTGCTCATAAGAGAGGTCATAAGTGCCATCTGCTGCTGCAGAGTGGTCATTACTGCCTGGAGAATGCTGCTCAAGTCCTCTGAAAGTTTTTCTTGGCCAGTTTTGGCTTCGCATTCTTTTGTTTCTTCTCTCCATTGCGGTGCCGGGAAGTCCCTTTCTGATTGGAGGTCCGATACTTTCTCTTGGGCTCTTCGCCTCTTGTCCCATGCATTCTCCTTGGGGAGAGGTGCGGGTCTCGTTTTATCTTTGGCGGCTTGTTTTTTCACCTTCAATTGGGAGGCTGCCTCTTCATTTATTGGGCAGCATTTTGCGAATGCCACATGATCACCACCGCAGTTGCAGCAGGTTTCCTTATGCTCTTTTTGTTTCGGGCATTCCCGACCTTCATGGTCCCCAGCGCATTTGTAACATCTTGGCGCTACCGTGCAATTCCTGGATCCATGTCCGTAGCGATTGCATCGGTAGCACATCTGGGGCTTGTTATGTTTAAACAGCGTGATACGTGCTCTATAGCTACATATTCTACGGATTTCTCCGATCCTTTTGGCCTAAAATCCTGCTCCCATCTGTACGAAAATCGAGTATATATCTTCTCGGTTGGGGAGGGGTTTGACCCCCAACACGGGAATTCCATTTTTCTTAAGGTCTTTTTGTATGAATTTCGTGTCGGTGCCTTCTTCCAGGCCATGAATAAGGTAGCGCTGGACGCGAGATTCTTTAGTTGCCCATGTGGTTTGGGCGCCGGCTGCTTTCAGATAAGCTAGAACTTCGGAGTAGTCTTCTTCAGTTCTCAGCTGTAGTCGGGAACCTTCCTTGGATTTCGTAATTACGAAGTCACAATCTTTTGCCTGTTGGCGGATGGCCTTTATGAAGGCTGTCTGATCTTTTACGTCATAAATTATAATTGTTGGTGGCTTCCTGGCGGCAGTATTCCTTGTTCTGCCTGCGGTTGGTTGAGCGTTTGTACCTGACTCTTCCAGTGCGCGACGAGGATTTGTCTCTGTCAATCCGATCAGAGGGTCGTAGCGGTTATGCAATTTAGTTGTCGTGTCCAGTGTAGGCGTTATTCTACGCCTTCTCTTCCTTTTACTTTCTTCAACTGTATAGAAGATGCCTTTGTCGTCGTGGTTTGTTGTCTCCATAGTAGCAGAGCTATCAGTTCGCTCCTGGGCAGGTTGCTTGTCATGCTGGTCCTTAGTAAGACCGTCGTCAATTTGCAATTCTTGGCTTTGTAAAGAGCCGCTGTCAAAAACTTCGCGCCGTCCTCGTGGGGTCGGGTTCCGTGGGTCGTTGTTTCGATCGGCTTGATCAACGTCGTTCGTAAAAGCTTGCCCGAAGAGGACTTGTTTAATATTGCTCGGGAGTGACGCATCCCTGATTGTCCCGGGAGGAACCGTCCTTTGTTGCATCCTTTTAGCCGGCGGGGATCTGGTTAGCGACATTTTGCGCGTTGGAACGGAGGTATTTTTATAAGGGGGAAACCCCCCTTGGCCTTCCAACTGCCACCTGTTACGAGAGACGATAGGACGAGCGGGTGAGAAGGTGGGCCTTGGTTATCCACCCCCCGCAGGAAGAGAACGAGTGTGACCGTGCAATGGTCCCCCAGGTGCTCCGCTCGCAGCGAGGCGTGCGGGTTACCCCTAGGAAGATCCTGGACACACTCAGAAACCCTGGTTGTCTCTGGGCCACGGCGGATTATCTACTTCCTCCCCAAGGAGAGTTTTCGAACACCAGCCAGAGACAACGGGACGGATAAGGGGAGTATATCGCAAGTAAGCAGCTGACCATTAACTCAGCAGGTGGTACTCAGCTCTTTAAAAAAAAGGCCGGGGAAAAATTCAATTCAATTCCTTCAATGGTCTCAATTCCCAATTGAATGGATGTTTTTCGATTTCAATAGATTCGCGAATTAACCTCGGAAAATATCGATCTTCTTTCGCGAGCAATTTCGTTTCTTCGAGCGTGATTTTATGTCCCGGGCCAGAGTTGAAGTGCTCCGCTATGGCCGACTCCCTCCATTTCTTGTTCATCATGGCCCGTTTATGTTCGGCTAAGCGACAGTGAATGGATCGTCCTGTTTGTCCGACGTATACGTGTCCGCAGCTGTATGGAATCCTGTAGACTCCTTCAGATGTTAGCGGGTCGAGTGCATCTTTCGCAGACGGAAGTTCTTCTTTTATTTTTCTTAGCGTGTTAAAACGGACGACGATATTTTCTTTTCGTAGAATCCTGGCTATGCGTTCTGATCCATTCAATTTCAACCGGGACGACGGTTTTCACATCAGCGCAACATGGAAGCGACTCTTCCAACGGAAAAGTGAAAGGGAGGAAAAATACGTTGGAGCAACCACCAAAGAGAGAGGGATAGCAACTCGTACGAGCCAATCAGCGATGGACAACGGTTAAACTAGGAAGGCACGAGTGAATATAGAAGTCAGATCCCTACCATCGGATCTCACTTCATCTCCTGAAGATGCAGACTGCAACGTCTGCGAAACGTCGAAAACCATAAATGCCGCCAAATCATCGAAACCCGAAAACATCCACCAAAATTGGCTATCCCTCCTCTACGGCGCGCCACCGCGTGGATTTTCTTTGCATTAATCTTTACGTGGCTATCTCCCTTTGAAGAGGACAACAATTAAGAAATTCTACTTTGTTGCCGCTTGGAAAATGGTCATCTAAACCGATATATTTTGCGCTTATAGCAAAATTTCGAGCGACTTAGCATGAAATACGACAAAACATAATCAGAATTAAAATAATCACCCCTTCTTAAGTAAAATAAGGCATATCTCGTGATCGTAATTTAATACTTAAGTATATTAATATCCACCTCAGTGAAGGACAGCATGGCATTTCGGGATTTCTACACAACATTTCCCATGCATTCTTATGGAAATAGTATTTTGTTGATCCCATGGGGTATAAGAGACCCCCCTATAAAACTATACCAAGTTCTTCCTTTGGTCCATATGACGGCCCATGACACTTTGGAATTCAATAGCTTCAACGATGTAAAACCGTATATACAGAGCATGCTTACATACATACATGCATACATACATATATACATACAAACACAAACACGCACACACATAGATTCATGCATACATAAATACAAACATACGTACGTACATACATGCATACATACATACATACATACATACATACATACATGCATACATACATATATACATACAAACACAAACACGCACACACATAGATTCATGCATACATAAATACAAACATACGTACGTACATACATACATACATACATACATACATACATACATACATACATCCATACATACATACATCCATACACACACACACACACAAACACACATATACATACATACATACATACATACATACATACATACATACATACATACATACATACATACATACATACATATATACATACATACATACATACATACATACATACATACATACATACATACATACATACATACATACATACATACATACATACATACATACATACCTACATACATACATACACACACACACATATACATACATACATACGTACGTACGTACATACGTACATACATACATACGCACGCACGCACGCACACACACACACACACACACATACACACATACATACATACATGCATGCATGCATGCATGCATGCGAGCACGCACGCACGCACGAACGCACACACACACACACACACACACATACAAATACATACATACCCTATTGATTTAATTTAAAAAATTATAAAATTTCTTTATATTTTTAATATTATCTTATTTGCACTGGTGTTGTAGAGGTTAACGCGTCGGCTTTCTATTGCAAATTTCGGGGTTTCAAATCCATCGAATGGAGGTTTTATAAAAAAACTATCATCAGCGCCTGCCCGTAGGTAGCAGTACTGTCAGTATGGTATGGATCCGAAAACAAATGATGTGTTTTTGGTTTATATCCAATATAGCTGTAGGCGTGATCTGGACGATTTGAACGGCTACAGTACTGCGATGTGGAAAGCAAGAGGGAAACTACAACATTATAATCCCTAGTAATGATTATATGGTTGGACAATATGAGTTCTCTCGAGGTAAAACAATCCGGAGGTAAAATAGCCCCCCAATCGGATCTCCGGGCGGGGACTGCCTTGAGGAAAACATTTGTCGAAAGTAATTTACGAATAGGGACTTGGAACGTAAGAACTATGAGAAAGGCAGGAAAGCTAGAGAACTTGAAAGAAGAAATAGAGTTGACATTATAGGACTAAGCGAAACTAGATGGCAGGGAGAAGGACAGTTCGACTCGAAAGAATTCACGGTAGTTTATTCTTGAGGAAATAGTGGGGAAAGGAGAGTAGTTTTGGTACTTAGGAAAGATATGATGAAAATCGTGATAAAGATAATAGCAACGAACAATAGACTGATGGCAATAAAGCTAAAAGCAGTCCCAGTGGACATGCTGATAATCCAGGTATATATGCCAACTTCAGCTCATGAAGGTGAAGAAATCGATAAGATTTATCAGCAAATTAATGAAATTTACGAAGAAGAAGGAAGAGGAAAGGTATACTGCATAATAATGGGAGATTAGAACAGCATAGCCGGAGATGGACAGGAAGAAAATGTTGTCGGGCAATACGGACTTGGAAACAGAAATCGAGGATGGGAGATACTCGTAGAATTTTGCATCAATAATTTTCTCGTAGTGACTAATACATGGATCAAGAACTATAAACGAAAGTTATACACATGGAAAAGCCCAGGATATAGAATGAGTTGCCAAATAGATTACATCCTTGTAAAACAAAGTTTCAGGAACAGCATAAAGAACGCCAAGGCATTGCAAGGAGCGGACATTGATTCAGATCACAGCCTTCTAATACTTGACGTGAGTACAAAGCTCAAACATATAAGAAAAACGAGAAGAGAAAGACAGACCTGGGACCTAGAAAAACTAAAAGAAAGGCAGGATGTAGTCAGCATGAAGATGGAAGATAACCTAAGAAAGTTGGAAAACAAACCGAAGACCGTTGATATAGAATGGTATTAAAAAAAACCAGTATCAAGGATAACTTGGATAAAGACATTGGAAAACAAGAGAAGAAAATCAGAAAACAATGGATCATAAAGGAAATGCTGGAGAAAAAGAATGAGAGACGAAAATGGAAAAACGTTAACATTGAACTATAGGCGTATAAACAATGAGTTGAGAAGGGTAACAGATAAAGATAGAGAAAATTCGATAAAAGGAAAATGTGATGAAATACAACAAATGGAGAAGTTAGGACGGTACGATATGATGTACGCTTTGGCACTATAATTAGGAGATAAGAAGTCTAATGGAAGAATACATTGAGGATTATACAGCAAAAAGGCAGGAGCGGCAAAAATAGAACTGAGGAAAACATTTAAGAAATACTAGGGGAAGATCAATTCAGTTTCTGAAAAGGACGAGGAACTAGAGATGCTATAGGAGTAGTTAGAATCATATCAGAAAGGGCAATAGAGTAAAGTCAAGATATCTGCGCATGTTTCGTAGACTGGCAGAAGTCCTTTGATAGAGTAAATTGGGTAAAGCTGATGAAGATATTTAAGAATATATATGTAGAAGGGAAAGACAGGAGACTGATTAGGAATCTATATGTGATCAAGTTGTAAAGGTCTGGTTTGGAATGTGGACACCTGCGGAATAAAAAAAGGTAGAGGAGTAAGAAAAGGCTGCTGCCTACCGCCAACCCTATTCAATATATATGGAGAAAGTCTAATGCAAGAAGGTTTAGAAGGCACAGGAGATTTCAAAATTGGAGGAAATATTATAATAAAGGTAGGTAAAATACGCAGATGATCAAGTACTTCTAGTAAGAAAGAAAGAGGAGTTGCAAAAAATAATAAATAGACTAGTGATAACAGATAGAAAATACGGTATGGAAATAAACACAGAAAAATCCAAGGTCATTCGAATATCGGGCAAAGAAAAGAATCTGAACATAAGTATTGGGGGAAAGCTTTTAGAACAAGTTTCAGAATATAAATACCTTGGATGCATCACAACACAAGAAGCAAAATGTACGGATTAGATCTGGACTAGAATAGAATAAGCAAAAGGGGCTTTCTGTAGAAAGAAACACCTACTTATGGGGAATATAAGGGAAGACATCCGCAAGAAGTTGATAAAATGCTATATATGGAGTATAGATTTTTACGGGGCAGAAGCATGGACGCTAAGGACAAATGACATCAAATTATAGGAAAGCTTTGAAATATGGACATGGTGGAGAATGCTGAAGATAAAATAGACAGATAGGATGAAAAACGATGAAGTGCTACGAAGAGTAGAAGAGAAGCGAATGATTATACAGACCATTAGAAAGAGGAAGTCAAACTGGGTTGGACATTACCCGAGGAGAGAGAGAGTATAATTAAAGCCGTGTTAGAAGGAGAACTAGATGGAAAAAGGGAATGTGTTAGGAAAATATTTCAGCTGATAGACGATTTGAAAGGGAAAGAGAGTTATCAAGATATGAAGAGGACAGCGGAAAATAGGGGTATATGGAGAACCAGGTTTAACCAAGAATAATCACGGACCTGTCTACGGACAGGCTACCTATGATGATGATGATTATCTTATCTTACGATTTTTACATAAAAATGTATACACAACATCCCAAACTCTGGGAACGTCACCATATTTTTTCCATAGGTCATAAAATTCACGCGGGGCGTTATTTCCCAACACGGCCGCTTCAGAAACGTAACTACCGCGTTGCGTGTGGATCTACTGTACATATTCTTCTAAACCTTATCTTCTTAGCGCATATAAAAGAACAAGTTTGGATAGAATTATACTCTTTTTCGTATTCAATAAAACAAAATCTTCTAAGATACTGATTATGTCTTTAACAGATTTGATGTTTTCTTTTGGAGAGTCAAAATGATTTAAATGGGCATAATAACCTATAATAAGTCTCGTGAGGTATTTTAGTGTGCGCTATTTTTGTTCTTTTAACCTTCGAGTAATCGCCTATTGGTCGAATCGACCCGGACCAACCTTAAATGTTCATATCCTTTTACTTAGATATATGCTTCTAATAGCCGAGTTTGATGATGTTTTAAACGTGTTAAACACTTTCATGGGTCCCAAAACAAAAATTTAAAAATGCAGAAGAGCAAATAATGAGGAGTGGACACATTAGGATGAAAAGATAGTCGCACATAAAATGGAGAAAAAGCCGGCAATTCTGCAAAAGGTGGTGTTGCTTCAACAGATAAAGTGTTCGGAAATTACAACGTAGCCAGAAATTGTCAAATATCGGCCCTGGTTATTTTTAATTCATAATGAACAATACAGGAGTTAACGCTCGTATCATTTTGCTTTCCACCAAAAATCCACCAAAAAATTATTATAGACGTCGTGAGTTGTTTTGAAGGATTTGGCATTGTCTTTTATTCAGCAGCACCTTGATCGACGTAGTGTAATTATTATTCTATCTACTCCTCTTCGAATGGCCTATTAAGAAGCAAATACGATCTTGATGTCAAATTTGTGCACCGAAAAAGTATAGCAAAACTATAACAATTACTCGTAATTGAAACAAACATATTTGCTATGAGCATTGTGTTAGGATTTGTGCCAACTATTTTGATTTAAGGACGACTAAAAGTTTGGATGAATATTTCAATAAAATTCTTTGGTTTGAAATAATATTTCCAAATAAATTGTTGATGAATTACTTAAAATTAATTAAACTGTTCGTTATTTTGTATTAAGAGATTTTTAGGATTACTGATAATTTGAAAAACATTCTGACCTACTAATCATTTTTTCTTAAGCTTTAAAATGCATGAATTTATTACACACAGCGGGAGTTCTCGCGTCACAATTTATAGCGCGAGTACTCGAGGGTTAATCTTATAACCTCATATGTAACCCTTATCTCAGATCTTCTCATAAGCTTCCTCCGAATCCACTATCCAATTACTTATATGCTGCGGGATTATCAGTGTAGGTATTGTTGTTTTTATTAGGGTCTTCTCAATAGTGCAATGATTTCTGTAAGCCGGCCGCGCGCGATATGAATAGAATAGAATAATTTAATGATCCGAAGTCAGCATTACATGTTGAATAGGATAAGTTAAGGGAAAGCAAAAAAGGATAATATTTGCACAAAATCACAATAAATGTAAAATACCAGTTATTACACAAACAGTGTAACAGAGTAATCTCAGTCAAATATTCAGTCACAGAATAATAAAATTTACTCAGTAGTAACATTTTTAGTTTAATTTTGAATGTTCTGGGTTTGTTGTGAATTTCGATGCAACCGGTAATTTATTTTACAGACGAATACCTAGCTCTTTAGGACCCAGTGCTGTCTTTTTTAATGTACTTAGCATAGATGTAAGTCATTCTGCCTCCTGGTAGCGTAGTTATTAATGTTAAAATTTTTTGGATACAAATAAATATTTTCCCTAACTAAGGTTAGTGAAGAAAATATATAAATACATTGCAGTGGCAAGATTTTAAAGGTTGTGTAAATTGGACAGCATGGAGAATGAATGATATACCGAATAATTTTTTGTACCCTCTGTTATGTTGTCAGACGCTATTCTTAGTACAAAATTCATGAATAAGTGTTTACATATCACACCCTATTTAAAAAATGTAGCATAACGTAAAGAAACTATCGAATGTGATTTTCGCCTCGGAGACAGTCGGCCTGGGTGACTGGCTAAGAAAAAATCTTTATAACAACGCTGTCCTTCTCAAGTGTAGTCGTTTAATTCCACTGTGTACTTTATATCAAAGTCATCATTATTTCTGTCCGGAAATAATTATTTCGTACAAATTATTCATAATACTCCATCTCTCTATCTCTTTCTCACACACACACTCTCTCTCCCTCTCTCGCTCTCCCTCTCCCTCTCCCTCACTTTCTCTCTATCCTTCTCCCTACCTCTCCCTCTCTCTCTCCCTCTCTCTCACTCACTCTCTCCCCTCCCTCTCTCTCGTCTACTCTCGTGCGCTCACTGTACCGCGACCGATCATCCGTGTCCTGAAACGAAAGCAAATTCTGCGATGGAATGGGGGCGTGGATGATTGTGAGCAACAATGGTCATGAGACCATGCTCTAAGTTGCGGCTAGAAGGTTGATAAAATGAAATTCCTATTTCTGCGAAGAGGAAAAACATGATCCCTTTCATTCTCGTGAAATAATTTGTGCCATTGATTGTTTTATCTCATATTTAGTAAAACAATTTTGATAAGACCAATTGGTCTTTGATGATATTTTTCTAACGAGGAAAGATTCTGCTATGAACTGCAATCGAACACTAATCTTATACTAGCCAAGAGGGTATTCTACCACTGAACTATCGTAGCAGATTTCTGAATGCGTGTAATTTTCTTAGTTTTGTTCTGGATAGCAAAGCTAATATCAACCAGCTCCGACGGACGCCCTCAAAGCGATACGTTAAGGAAACCCCCCCCCTCTCAAATGGTTAGGTTGACAAGCTATAAATTGATGGAATAAAATGATCTTAAGATACTACGCAAATATGCAGAATCTGTATATCTGAGAATATATATATATATAACGGACGAAGTCCGTTGGGGATGGTTGATACTAGGAAAATCACCCACGTGCACAATTTATCTGCTATGATAGTTCAGTGTTAGAATACCCGCTCGGCAAGTGTAAGCCCAGGATTTATTCCCTGGTATGACAGAATTCGTTACCGTTTCAAAAATATTTCCAACTTTACAGGTTATGCCTGTCTGCCTAGGATCTTAAAATCATTTCATTCAATAAAATTTGAGTAAGAAAAATTTCAGTATCACTGGATGCATTTCAGCAAATGGAGAATTGATTAAACACATATGAATATCGTCTGTCTTTGCAACTGCCCTTTAAGTAGCATAGGTCCTATGATATTTTTTTTTGTTTTGCAGCTTCTGTCCCATCGTCTTTCCAACTTGTTGGTGCATTAGATCGTTGTTGCCATCAGTCATTGTGACAAGAAGGATGTTCAATTCTGGATGAGAGTCTTTTCGAATCGCGGCTTTTTATGATAGCAACAAAATTGATCTTAAATTTAGAGCGGGATACATTTATTTATTAACCCCAAAACTTGTGAGGGTTTTTATCATATCCTTAGAATTGCAGCACCAGTAAATTGATCACGAAGGATAACTTCGTTTGAGGTATGTTTATTTCATATTCCTCCATGAATCCTTGATCAGTGATCATTTACTCCGTTGAACAACCCGGTTTTAAATACGTTTATAATTTACATTTAATAAAAGCTTATCTACCATGTACTAAATTTGACGAAATTTTTGGCTGTGTTTTAGTATTTTACACTCGTCTCTGTACAAGGCCGTAAAATCTGATTTCTTTCTCTTATCCTTCAAATATTTTATCCTTCTCATTTTTATCTATAATCAGTATTTAAAATGGTAGATACTTATGAAATTTTCTTTAGCTGATATCGAATGATCTAATAAATCTCTGTTTTTGAAAAAATCGTCGAAATCCTATTTTCTGGCGTGAAGTAACAACCCCTAAACCTGTAAGTTTATAATTATTGTCTTTTGCCTTTCTTTCCTTTCATCTCTCTTTTCATTGTGGGTTGTTGTGAAGTTAAGGAGTTAAATTCTATTTAACATCAATTTCGCCGTAGTCTCCATCTTTACTTATTTATCTCTATCATTATTAAATATATATGTACTAGCTGCTTAGTGAAGCGTTGCCTGTAACATCAATAAGATATGTGTTTACTTCCACCCGGCATGGTAAATTAATACAAATGTATTCCCAAATACTTTTGAACTTTTGAACAATATCCGACTGTCCCGCATTTAAGGTTATACCAGATCTATGTTCGGCCTTGAGATGGTAGTGATAGAAAAATGCTCGACATTAATATTTTCTATCAAAATTTTCTGTTCAAATTATGTTTTGCGGCAAATGCTATTATTAGATATTCGTACTTTTTAATTTTTGTTTTTTACGACATTAATGTAATGTAATGGAAATCAAGAATGTGCATGGGTATAAGTAAAAAAAATGCATGACAAAATACTACAATGCGTCCTTGTGACGAACACATAAACTATCTCCAACGTTCTCGCATTTTTTGTTTTACCGGTTCCTTTGGCTGCCATGAGATGGCAGTGTGGTAAAACTGCAAGACACTAATATTTTCTTTCTAAATCTTCTTTTATAATTAGATTTTTTTACAATGGCTTATATTTGTTTTTCAATTTTCATGTTTTAGGCGATATTTGCAACCAAAAAAAGAAATATAAATACTTGAAATGAAATTTCAATAATGTCGTTAACTGTCCATGGATCAGTGTTGCCCAATAACCATTCTCGGCAAAGTATAAAGGTAAATAGTCACAGTGCTGTGACCCGAGATATTCACATATGATAGATTTGAGTGTTATCGGCCTTTCTGACACATTGACAAAACGCACTTAATATATACATAACTTTGCCTATTGATTAATATAGATATATCTAGATTTATTTACAATTGCATTTAAATTTGCTTTTGCTTAATCTGACTGCGTTTTCTAGCCATTTGTCGATTTAATGTTGTTATTCTATAAGAGGTTCCTAATATTATATATGTGAGTCTCCTAAGCAAATTATTGATTGTGAGATAAAATGCAACTCTTATGGATGTAAAATAGAAAACAATACTATCTCTTTGGACTTCGTATTTGAGTAAATAAATAACTGAAAATGAACAAACAAATACAATAATAAAATGAAGCAAATGAATCGCGATTAGCAGCACAGATCTCTGAGGCAGGGGCCATCAACTTACGAACTTGCGACTTGCGAATTCCCGTACTTATGGTCTATGTTGCATGTAAGTTATTAATATACAGAATAATCATTTTAAATGAGAACTCGTGAAATTTTTAATAACTTCGAGTAAAACAGTGATAGAGGCATGAAATTTAGAAGTAACAAACTTTACTGTCTGGCATTACTTACGCTGTCACAAATAATGTTGAAAATGACCACCAGCATGTTGCATACATAACTGAGCAAGATGAAGTACGTTCGAAGACTGCCTGCAGCGTGATGGGTGTGATGTTGGAAATGATGTGGGATATATTGGTTTTCAATTCATCCAAATTGCGTTAATAGCTGTTGTAGGCATTGCCTTTGATAAAACGCAAAAGAAAGAAATCTAACGGCGAAAAATCAAGCGAGCGTGGTGGTTCTCACTAACCTGTGCTAAACGAACCTGTCAGAACAGTCGACGGGTGAACACGATTCACAATTTTCACATTTCCAGTCTCCCTGAACATTTTTACAAGCTTCCATATCATAGATTTTGTTGGTGCCATACATCAACAAAATTGCCGACAGAAATCACCCTGAGCAGTATTAAACGACTCTTACTTGAGGTAACGTTCCACCGTAAACACTCGCACCTCTAAATTGAACGCCATGTTTGTTTATTGCTTGCACTTTTCATGCAAATTCGTAGTGTCGCAGGTTGTCGACAAATGGCGACATCATGTAGACAATAAAGATTGTTACTTCCAAGTTTTATGTCTCTAACATTCTTTGACTCGAAATTATTAACTTTTCTATGGGTTATAATTTAAAATGATCACCCTGTATTAATGAGTCGCACATACGAAAGCCATCGATATTGGTTCTGCGCTTATCTCTACTATTAGAAAGCAGCCTATAGTCTGCTGCGTGTTTAATCCCTGCTTGTCTAATACTAATATGTACTACTACCATCTGACCCTCATTTTTCCGATTATAAGAAAATAGATATAAATCCAGCTCAGTAATTTTGTGACTAGCACTCAAGCGGAAGAATCAACAAGAACTCAACAACTAGAAAACGTAGAAACAAGCGGGAGGTGTCATTTTAACCACAATATGGTGTTGTGATAAGGCATTTGAACCAATTTGATTGACCAGTTTAATTTTTAAATAGATTTTTCCCTTTTAATTTTTTTCATTTGGATAAATGGAAATGAGTGGAGCATATTTTTAATTTTAAAATTTTGTTATAATCGAGCTTCAAACTGAGGAATTTAAAAGAAAGGGCCAAGTTTATTTTGATTAAGGAGAGAATTCGAATCTACGCTGAAATATTGCGAAAATACATTTTGAAATACTACACGTTTTTCATGGCTCTAATAATGAGAATTTATAAATGTTACGACAACGTTATTGCATTGTTGCCTACAATGAAAGTTTAATGGTTCTAAATATGGATCAAATATCCTTGCTATGCTAAACTTCGTTTTTGTTTTCTTTACATATGGACAAATATGCTTATTTTTCGGAAGTTTTTTAGATGAAAATATTCGTTGCATTCACTTCACCAAAACTTACTAACTGTCTGGCAAATTACACAAGTGCTTAAAATCAAATATTAATGTAATACGTTTATTAAAATAACGATAAAGATACCATAAAAAATTATTTTGTAAGAATTATTAAATTTTGACAATGTGACACTCGTATTTTTAAGAAAACAGTTTTTTACGTTGTGCTGCAGTAGAATAACTAGATACCTTGAAATTCAACTTGCACTTGTATGGTAATAATGATAATATCTTCACTGCATAAATCCTTTTCTTCCTTCCAAGTAGAGCTATGTTATTATCCATACCTGTAAACATTTAAAAAATCGTATTTTATAATTTATCTTTCCCAATATCGTTTTCTTTCCCTACGTTTTCTAAATGCAACCTCGGTAAGGATTTAATACCACGATGAAACTTCAATCAGTGCCTGAATAGCCTGGTCGACTCTGCCTAATTTGTTATGGAAGCGGTTTTCTCTTGCCTTAACTGATTTTCCGTTACGCCAAATTTCTAAGATTATATAAAACTGATGAATGAATCGAGCAGAAATTATTAATCGCATGAAATCATCATACGTGAGAAAGGAAGTAATCGTCTGCATTTAATGTTCCCTGTTTTTTTTGTGATTGGTAAAATGAGGGTGGAATTTTTGAAAGCACTTTAAAATAAATTCTTGACAAATGTTTACATAGTGTGACTTTATTAACAGAATCGTTTTCTCAGATTCCCACGATACCCGTTTTTATATCTTTTTGCTTATTCTAAAATTTTATTTCACAGGAATGGTATTCGAATATAATTGCATAAAAAATTACAATATTTAATTTTTAAGATCACGCGAAGTTAGCATTATCGGAACCAGGAAATTCCCGAAATTGGGAGATTGTGGATAGTCTCCCCTCTTATTATTACGTAGCCTCTTAAACCTATTCTGCGCAGGATTGCTCGGCTTGTCGCATCAGATTGGGTCTTTGGCGAAACAGAAATAAACGATCTGGTAGTGGATGAAAGGATATGCTTAAGGAAGGGGCCGCATTACGACAATCGCCACATTCCTCGCATCACATGGGAAGTTTCCGGATCTGCCGCCTGGCCACTTACTTGACATTGTTTTTTCACTCTTTGGAAGATGAATGCGTTACTATTTTTAGTAGGATTAGTTTTTGCTCGTCATGTAGTCGTCGGATGCAGCTAAGATCATCTGCCCATCGAATCGTTGAAATGGAAATAGCACACGATTATTTCCCGAGGCTCGGCGCTCGATCAAATATCTAGAAGTCGAGCTTCATTATTAATCTTTTATGATCACTTTACTCAGTCGATTACTTGGATCATTGGCTCATAGCATACGTAAAAACGGCGAATGGCGAAATTATGGTGCAGGTACTGTTCGTCGTTATCGAACCAGATCTCATTTGGAAATTAAGAGAGCATCTGACCTTGAAATGGAGATATCGGAAATAATTGCAAGAGGTAAATTCGTTTCTGTGATACGGGAGAACAAAAAATCCTCTAATTACCTTCCGTTAGGCAATCGCTTCGCGCAAAAACACGAGAGCCTTTCGTGGACGGGAAAGCATTTCGTCAATAATACATCCTCTCGAACCATAGTTTTCTTAAGTCACGTCATGGCTAGTTAACCTGGAAGCGAACGTGCCGGGATCGACAAAGGGAAGATAGTCAATGACACGGTCACGCCTACAAGACGGCAAAAATTTACACACGCTCTACGTATCGGAAGCTATCCCACACCCTTTTTAAATTACTTTATAACCGATTTGCCAGAGGGTCGTGTAGAGTGAGACGAATGGGCATCACTGTGGGGAGGAGAGGAAGAGCAACACCCCCCTCCCCCCAGCCTCTCCTCCCACCCCCGTGCCCCCGCACCCCCAGCCTCTCCTCCCAACTCTCCCAGCCTCTACTCCTCACCCCCCTGCCCCCCCAAACTCCCCCCCTTCCCGGCCTCATACCCCCGGCCTATCTTTCTCACCCCATTACATCCTTTGCCACTAGGTTCCCTCTTCAGCGCAAGGGAAAGGAGTGAGAATGCGGTGAGAAAGTTCCCACATGTAGCGAAAAAGGAGGAGAGAGATGGGAGAAAGAGGACAGAGAAGAGAGAAAGGGGAGAAGGAGGGCGGAGGAGAGAGAGAAAGGGGAGAAAGAGGAGGAGAGAGGGAACGGGGAAGAAGGGAGGGAGAGTGAGTCGATGGGGGGCAGAGAAGGTGTTAAAAGGGGCAGTAGAGGCGTGCGAAAAACGAGAGTGTGTGACTAAACGTTTCCAGAGAGAGAGAAAGGAAGAGAGAGAGAGAGAGGAAGATGGTGGGGTATTGGAAAGTTTCTCAAGTTTAATTTAATTCTTTATTCGTGTGCAACCGTCATTTGCGACCGGTATACTCATGTATACCGGATAATTTCTATTTCTCATGACATAACACATACAACTACATTTTGCAGCGTGCAGGCATTTATTCTTTTGAAAATTTATATTGGAAGAAAATGGCCTATGTATTTCGGACCTTGACTGTTTTAGCAGAAAATCAGTAGAATTTCTTATTTCTTTCGCATATTTTTGCTTTCAATCCGAAATATCTCAAATTTGATGTTTAACTGATATATTTTGAGAAATTATCGGGTAACTAACGGAAGGTTACGTTGCCGACCATGCCATGGTTAAACCTCGTGATCTCACTTGGGATTAACTTTGAAACAGAAAAAATTCTGCTATGACCGGGAATCGAACCCGGGTCTTCCACTTGCCGGGCGGATATTCTACCACTGAACTACCTTAGCAGATAATCTTTCCTGTTTCTGAACGCGGGTGTTATCTTAGTTGGGTCCGGGCTAGCCAAGCTAGTATCAACCAGCCCCAACGGATGTCCTCATAGCAGAATTTTTTCTGTTTAAAAGTTAATCCCAAAATTACAGCTTATGCCTTTCTGCATAGTTCCTATTATTCCATCGTTTTCTGGCTTTGGCAATCTCACCATTTTGAGAGGGAGGGGTTTTCTTTGACGTTCTCTTGGAGGACGTCCGTTGGGGCTGGTTGATACTAGCTTGGCTAGCCCGGACCCAACTAATGCGCTTACTCATATTGCTATCATGTTTAATGTGTGTATTATGAACTGTTACTTTTATATGAAGTAATCTCTCACGATTCTGTTTTGTTTTTTCAAAACTTTTTACCGACTTTTATTCCATAAGTATAACTATCCGTTTCTAAGCTTCGCGTTATATTTCAACTGATATTCACACTAACAAATGCACATTATTATAATTGAAAGGATGTTCCAGTGCCAATCTGACACTCAGCATTGCAGCGTATTACGTAAATGTGGTAGGATTCAGTTTCTCAAATAATTCCTGAGGAAATTATTGATTTTTATACTTTCTGATATCAATGTTAATAGTTATATTAAACAAAATTTAAAATTTAAATAATTAACTACTAATGGAATTCAATAGAATTAAAGTGGGCGCTTCATTTGTTGACGCAAAAATGAAAAAGAGCGTTTTGTTAATTAAGGTTTATTTAGAATTGCAAACTTTAAATTCTTTATAGGTTTAGTATTATAATCATATGATATGTAACAAATTATTCTACAATTAATTAAGAATTTTTCCTGTATACGCAACATTGCCTGGAACTGGGAGTTTTGTTGACGTGCAGGATTCTACATGTCGGGATACTAATAAACTCGCTCCTCGCCTCTGGCCTATTTAGTTCATTCCAATTCTGCTTTTCTTTGTGGATGCACGCTTTCTTTATTCTACCAACACTAAGTGTATTTTTATTTTGCTTGAAATTTAGCCCATGGTAAGTAAACTTCATTATTTTCAGACACTCCTGGAAACCATATATATTCATGTATTTCCATTTTTTCATATTTATCAGAATTGAAAGTGATTTTTCTGACGTTGATTATATATTTACTCAAGTAATTTACGAAATTTTTTCTCCTATATCGCGTGTTCACAATTACAGTGCGTAAAATATAGGGGTGAATGATATATTAGCCGTCCACTGGAATGACAACACTGTTGCGGCAATTGCATCAACTGTAGGCACAGTTGACCTAATCGTAAATGAAAAACGATGGAACAGGAATCAAAGGAAACAAACATACATCGAACAACCTAATGTGATCTCCGCATACAACAAAAATATTGTTGGTGTGGATCTGCATGATAATGCCTTCGCCAATTATTGAATTAACATAAGGAGGAAAATTATGTTGGTCATTATTCAGCAATCTAGTATGAAACAGCGTAGTTAATGCTTGGGAGATTTACAACGAATTCAAGAGAGAAAAAGTATCGCAGATAGACTTTAGAAGTTTTATAGTCATTGCGTTGATGAAAAGTGATATTAAAATCAACCAAGGCGTTAATAAATTCTCATTTTACCATAAACAAAATATTTCCTTAGGTAGATACGCTACTGAAAAGGATACTTCTTATCGATTTGATAATGTTGGCACATAATAAAAAACACGAAGGTGATGACTATGCAAATCACATACTGTGTACATATGTATGTGAGGTATATTTAATTGAAAGGTATATGAAAAGTAAATTTGCAACTGGAATATGTTTTTGCTTTATTAATATTATTATTATTTTTAACTTTTTTTCATTATTCAGAATTTATTAATGTTAAATAACGTTAAATGTACATACAATGAGTAAAAATACATGTTTACTTCAGTAAAAGTAGTTTTTAAGAGTGTATCATCTTATACCACATAACCAACCAATGCTGTGAACAGTAGATGGTAGCTCGTAAACACTTTGGCTCCAAGTTGAACAGTTTATACAACTGTTCAACCAATGCTGTGTTAACACAACCTTTTTTGTGTGGCATAACTGAAAGTTAAATATTTCTAATCTTAGTTTAATAGATAAGAGCTCAATTTCAAATTAAAACCTAATTTCCATAATTTTGTCCATGTTTGGGTCTTAATTTTCCAATAAAATTGATTTAAACGTATAACTTGAGCGATTTCGAATCATAGGCAACATGTAACGATTAGAATAAGAAACTTTATTTACGTTCCATTTAAAGGGTATTAGTTTGAAGATAATAGGTTAAAGTTTTCTAATTTTAATTTTCAAAAGAGTAAAAATCCTCTAAGACGAAAAATCGTTTTTTACGTGTTATCTTATTGGAAATAGAAATTACCTATTGGAGCCTAATGCGGGTCTTTTTTGAGGTTTTTTTTTCATAAATGGCTTTTACTATAAGAATAAAAAATTCACATCAAATTTCAATTTTCAACTTATAAGGAAAGTTTGTTAAAATAGAATTAGAGTTAATAGTAAATAGTTGTCTATTATTATAAAACATTTTTAAGAGCGGCGCCACAGTCGAGCGTGAGGGTCAAACGTAGTGTATTATATAATAAGATACGCGCTAATAATGGATAGCTAAATGAAAATGATTCTTCAAGAATTCTAGCTAATATGAACGAAGGTCGTAAAATGAATCCTGGAATCATTGAAATATCTCAAATAAATTTATCAAGGTAGGATATTATCCCTGAGTCATTAATTTTTCTGCAAACACTCCATTGCAAGTAACTTAGTCTTTGCACCTGTTATGTTTAATTATTGCTTGTTCAAAGCATTAATTACAATTATGAACTAAATGTTCAATGAGTGTCAGGATAAAATGACGAATTGGTTACATTAGATTAAATCTGCTAAAATTTGGCCAACAGCCAAGCTGCAACAGAAGAAAAAAACAAACAAAATTTATAAAGAAAATAATACTTAAGTTTGCGTTGAGTCTATTAAAATTAATATTACATTAAAGAATTTTTAGCATAACATTAAATATTGTCTAGATCGTGACGGGGTATAATTTTAATAATTCCTTCTCTCCTGTATTTCCCTAAGTCACCGTGGATTCTCCGATGATACACTCAAAGCATGTATATTTTCCTCTCTTTTGGTAATTTGTTTAATTACAGTGATTTATTTGCTATTAATCTCCAAGTTAAATGTCACAAATGCTTCCCTGAAAACTGATAAGCATAGCGATACGTCGCGTAGTCATTTACTTAAAGAAATAATATTTAATGTAGAACCTGCGTTAATGGTCGCCATTCTGTGAGAGTTGTGTGCAATTTGATCAACATATAAAATACTTGTTGGACGTATACAATCTTTTGTTTGAAATATTTAGAAATAGATTCAAACATAGTAATAGAGTAAATGACGGTAACAGTGCCTGGATATGATGTACGCGATTGGTGGTAGAATTTCGCTGCTCAAAGTTGCGTATTTCTTATGAGCGATAATTATATAACTTTTTACGTTGGATAATATACAATCTGTTATTACTCCATAAACATCCAAAAAGTGATTTATCAATACAGAATTAAAAATTTTAACAAGATTGCAAAGATGTACTCCATGTCGGAGTTTTCTTATGCGTTCTTTGAGATTTCACAATGTTCTCAATAGTTTTCGCTCAGATGAGTATTTAACGAGAGGATAGTGAGGTACGTTGTAAAACACATTTAGTTCTTCTTGTAAAGTAGTCATAATTGTTGCCCGATTTTAATCAAAATTGGAATCGGTAGACCAATTTTAGCAAAACTCTCGAGTACCAAATTTCAACAAAATACGTCAAGCGGTTTCCGAGTTGAAACAAAGGAACATTGTTGGTCTTCATGTAAAGTGGTCGTAATTGTTACCCGATTTTAACCAAAATTGGAATCGGTCTACCAATTTTAGCTAAACTCCCTAATTAATTTCATTAAAATAGGTTCAGCGGTTTTCGAGTTTTAACATGCAGACGGAAGAATGGAGGGGCTGATGGGCTGACGGACGGACGGACGGAAGGACGGGAAGACAGACGGACGGATGTACGAACGGATGGACTGATGGACGGACAGGTGGACGGACGGACGGATGGACAAACGGACGGATGGACGGATGGACGAACGGACGGATGGACGGACGGACTGATGGGCGGACGAATGGACGGATGAAGGGGTGGGCGTACGAAAACTACCTCCCATATTTGCGTTCACTTCGTGAAAAAGACGAATAAAAACAAATAGGGAAAGATATTAATGCATTGATGACAGAAGACCGGTTAAGATTTTTCTTCCGCTGGCGACTTCGATCACTCTCTCAGGTATATGTCCACTGCGCAGCTAACCCTAAAGAAGTATTGTGGTACGCACATAACTGAAATTGTTATTCTACAACAGATGTTCCCAACGGGAGCGCCACCACCACCCGGGGGTCGTTTTTGTATTTTGAATGGGCGTTTGCTTTTTAACACAAATTTTGGGGGCGATTCGGCGATTTAGGGGGCGTTTTTTATTTCTGCCATTTGCAGTTATATTTTTAATGAGAGGTCGTTGATTGTCTATGGCTAGTCTTGCTTCATCAACAGCCAGAAATACTAAAGCTTCCAGCTCCAGGATAGTGTGCTTTGTAGTCACGACATCTACGTGAAGGGAACGTATGCACGTTTATTCCAAATACTTAGCAACATTGTACTTGGCCCCACCGAATTAAGTAAATTAGTTTAAGTGCTTTTGGTTCCTTCTCAAGTTCACTGTATTCCCCCCTCGGATTGGGTAAAAAATATATAGAAACATTGTACTCGGCCCCACAGAGTTGGGTAAGTTAGTTGAAGTATTATTTGTTCCTTCTCACGCTCACTGTGTCCACCCCCTTGTATTGTATTTGGTAAAAACAATTTCAGCGAACAATTTATTTAAACATCCAATAAATCAAGAAATAAAATACATAATATGAGAACACAGTCCATTATTCGGCCGATTGAGGCGCTACTAGCTATAGTAAAGTTGTTAATTCTGGCTGTGGAAAACGCAGTGTGTTCCTTTTCTATTTATAAAGAACAGTTAATTTAGAATAATGAATATGGAGTTTTTTATTAGAAAAAAAGAAACTCCCACTTTACACTACCATGTTTTCGTCTTATTGCGAGAAGCTTCTTTGATGTTCTTTTTACTCTAGGTTGCCAGCACCATCTACAAGTGCGTGATGTTTATTGGGCAGTTTTTTCTGTGTAGTTGTAATGCAATCACATGTTTTTATAACAGCATGCCTGCGCGTGTGCGCTATTTGCGGTATGTATTGCTAGATTCAGTAATCCTCATTTCCAACCTAAATAATTGTAGTATAAGTATAGTAGTATAGTATAAGTGTAGTATAATTGTGTTTGCAATTTACGTACTATTACGTACTAATATGTACCTTAATTGGAATTGCACAAGATAAGAAGAGATGCCGGCATTACTCAGTGGAGTATTTAAAATGTGGGTTCATCGATTCC
Organism: Tanypteryx hageni; assembly: GCA_028673005.1. Classification (NCBI taxonomy): domain Eukaryota; kingdom Metazoa; phylum Arthropoda; class Insecta; order Odonata; family Petaluridae; genus Tanypteryx; species Tanypteryx hageni. The sequence continues at coordinate 4,697,786 of CM054112.1, forward strand.
GATACAAATCAACAATTACCAATGTGCTTGCTGTGCGAACATGTTTTTTCTAACGAAACAATGAAATCATCAAGGTTCAGTGAACATTTAATGAAGTAACATGCAGACAAAATTGGTAGTGATTTGACATATTTCCGTGGTTTAAACGAAAAATTTGAAAATCTAAATACTCTGTTTGGAATGCTTAAGAAAAGTACGAATCAGATTGATAAAGGGCTAATTGTTTCTTATTAATATCGCAAATAATTGTGAAATGTGGTAAGCCGCACAACATCGGAGAAACACTCACATCACCAGCTGTAAAGGAAGTTGTTATCATGATGATGGAATGAAATACAACTGCCGTAATTTCATTAATCCCATTAAGTAACAACTCTGTTTGTAGAAGGATTGATGAGATGGCAAATGACATTGAAAATCAATCATGCAAACACCTAAAAACAAAAGAACTTTCTTTAAAACTGGAAGAAAGCATTTTGCGCATTATTAAAGCTTTGCCACCTACATATTTGGGTTTTTTTAAATGAAGTAATCGTTAAAGAATTGCTATTTTCCAAATTGCTGACAACCGACACCAAAGGGTTTTTAATATTTCAAGTTGTCCAGCAATATTTTACATAGAAAGAAGTTACTTTTGTTGATGTAATCGCATGCGAAACTGACGGAGCGCCAGCTATGATCGGCTGTTAGAGAGGTTTTAATGGCCAATTTGAAAATTTAGCACCCGGCGTTTCTGCAATTCATTGTGTTCTCCATAGGGAGCTTTTAGTCTCTAAACATCTTGGTGATCGTCTCCATAAATCATTGAATGTTGTCATCAATGCAATTAATAAAATAAAGGCTCATTCCTTGACCGATCGTCTGTTTCGTCAACTGTGCCATGGAAATTAAGATGAATTTAAGCGGCCTCTGTTGCACACAGCAATTAGATGGCTTTTAAAAGGAAATAACTTGAAGCGATTTTACGAATAATTCGATACTATTGTAGAATTATTTTATTCAAATGATGAAAAATTAAGTGTTGAACTTAAAATGTTACGAAATTACGCAGCATATCTTTCCAATATATTCGAGAACCTGAATGAGAGTCTGCTCAAACTGCAAGGAAACAAATTCAACCTTATCAAGACAAAAGAAAATGTCATGATTTTCATCAACAAACTGACATTGTTTAAGAATCACCTTGCTCGCCGAGAGCTTTTCCAGTTTTCAACTTTGCAACAACTAAGTCGGGATAAACTCTCAGACGCTGATATGCAAATTTATTTTGGTCACGTCAATGCTGTTAAGGAGAATATTTTGATAAGATTTAATGATTTGAATGAAATTTGTGCGCCAGATTGTGTTATCAATTCATTTACAACAAATGTACAAAGTGTAAGAAATGACTTACAAAAAGAATTACTTGAGATATAAAATGACTTTGTAGCCAAAAAACGATTCAATGCAACTGTTTAGGAAACGTTTTGGATCCATGAACGAATTTCGTACCCCCACCTTTTGTAAGAAATAAAATTACTGATTTTAGCATTTTCGACAGCATATTTAGTGGAGAAGGGCTTCAGTGCTCTAGTGCAGCTACTACTAAAGCAACGAAATCGATTACAAGTATGTGAGAAAGGAGATTTGAGACTTTACTTATCCAACCTAGAACCCAACATTTGTAAACTTGCTGAGTCGTTTCAAGCTCAGGGACCTCATTAAATTTGACGGTTTAAGGTGCTAAAGAATGTTGAACGTGGTTTCTCATTTTAAATTTGTGGCTAGTCACATCAAACATCATACATACCTCTATTGAATAACCTTTTCATTAATGGGTATCTATTTTTATGTTTATTAATACAATGTAGTAACTATAATGAAGGGACGTAAGCTTTCGACGGTAAGGAAGAAAGGAAGTCACTTGATCTCTCAGGAGAAGAGGAGACTGCCGGTGGGGACGAGGGAAGTGGTAAGCGCTAAGATAAACTGTAGTTTGGAAAATAGGTGTTCCATGTTTCTTTCAATAATGTCCTCCTAATTTTCATGTGTTTTGAAGGGTAGTAATTTATGCATTATCGCCGTAATAAGGTTATTATTGTAAGTGAAAAGAGACTGGATGCGGTCCGCAAAACATTTTCATCCGGCTCTTGTTTTAAAGTAAACACTGAATATGGTTGTAAACATTGGCCGCATGAAAATATTTCGCGAGTCGCATCTGACCCGGATTGCCTCCAGTTTCCTTACTCTTACAAATGTAGAAGTGGCTGCTCGACCACATGACTTGGTGGGGGTCGTTGAAAAATATTATTTGGCCACGAAAAGATTAGGAAGCGCTGTTCTAAACTTTTGTTTTTGGCTCTTTAAAACGAGGAGTGTGTACAATGGCAGGTGTTGCCAGGCCATCTAAGAGGTTTAGAGAGGATAAGGCAACTTCCAGATTTTGAGGGGCTTGGCCATAATAGATATAAAAACATGAAAAATAGTCAAAGAAAATTGAAATTTTATTTGTGTACTTTTTATTTATAAAACGCTATTCTAGCACTTTCTCCATGCAAGTGTGCCACTTATAATATAAAAATAACATTTTTGTACAATTTCACAGTTAACATTAAGCATGACGAGTCTATTGAAACGCAACGCAACGCAACTTGTGGCCTAGATCAAATGACTCTCCTGCCCCCAAGTACGGATCTCGGTTATTTCGTAATTAATTGGCGGCGTATTTGCGCAAAAAAAAAGAAAAAATAGGCAACGTACAGCGGGGAATTACCGACTTATTATTAATGGCGAATAATAATATTATATCTAATGTTGCTCTTCCTGAAAAGCAAAGAAATCCATATTCTCATTTTGACATTCTTCTCTTTTATTGATCAGCAGTAACCAGGCCTGCCTCATTATTCAATGTTTATGCGGTTGTAGCGTGCGCCAGTTTTTCATTCAGACTGGAGTTTGATCTTAAACTTTCACAACATATTTGAACCTCATTAGCTACAATGTTCCGATTATACCAGTGCAGTGGTCCTTAACATGTGACCCGCCTCCCCTAAAGGGGCCTTTGATTGTTCCAGGGCGAGCGCCAAACATTTTGGACCAAAATCAAGTTTTCCTCAAATACCTATCTCTTATTTTTTTCCAATGCCGTCTAATTTACCCGCTTTAATGTTTTTCATTACTTTAATAACTATGTAGACTATACAAGTCTTGTACCCTTATAATCAAATTATATTCAAATACTCTGCAAACCTTCATAACAGATGTACCAAAAGCAGACGAATGTGTTTATAATAGGTAGAAATTATATACGAATAACAACACGGATTATTATAAGCTACGACAACTTATTTCTGACTGCCCAAAAATGACGCTACATTGTTATCTGTGAGTAGTGCCTCAAAACCAAAATGAAACAGACTAAAATCCACTAAATAAAAATGATTATTTTTCCTTATATTGTGGTAGCCCTGCATTTCAGATCCATTCTAAACATGTTCATTTCGTTTTGCCGTTCTATATTCGCCTTACAAACGAAATTTCTTTTTGAAATTCATAGTTACAGAAAAATTCTAACCTTGATATTATGATAGACCTGATTAGTCGACCTGGTTGAAATATACTACGTGGTTTATTGATTTATAAGAATATTACATATGCGATGTACGATTAAAATCCATGTAGTCATTTCTTTAGAAAGACGTGTAATACAATTATTATTTAACATTTCACAGTGTGTGGCTCCGCTTTAAACATTTTAATGTCATTATCCTATGTTTTAAAAATCTTATATACGAAATTTAGTTGAAATACATTCAGCCAATTCCTTAGGAATCAATAATTACTGGAAGAGTTAAATTTAAAATTGTGTCACCCCTGTTTGGTTGATCTAATCCAAATATGCTATTATGACTTTTTGTATGTATGTACATTATAAATATATAAAATCGTTAAATTGATGTAAACAGTTCAACATAAATATGTTCTTGTATATAATATTTTATTACTTATATCGTGGCAGCCCTGTACTTTGTTGCCCACCTACATAATACAAAATTTCGTTGACTTCGGTCAGGCTAATTCCTTCGAATTTATATTAACCGAGAAGATTAATCATGTAATTGTGGCACCCATGCCGGTTAGATCCGGTCCAAAAATGTCATTTTGGTCATTAATTTATGTAAGGATTCTGTCCCAAATTTGATAGAAATCGGTTTAGTCGGTACTTCCCTGTTATTTGCGTACGGACGGACGAAGAAAATAGTACTGTTCAGCACTAAAATGGCGTCCTGGAGGTTTCTTTAATTGCATGGATGTGTTACATACTGGACCCGAATGGGGATCCAAAGACGGTTACTATACTAAATTTTACGTCTGTAAAAAAATTAGGTTCTAATACATTTATGGTTAGGCCGCCACAATTATTGGCCGACTTTGATTTGCGAACTCCTATTATGCGGGCCTGCATCGCGCTATTACGAATTCGCTTAGCATAGGTTCGCGCAAACCGAGGTATGACAATATACGGAATTTATATATATGACGTCCACTTGCTATTTTGTAGGTAGATATATTAAAACTTTTTATCAAATGAAATTTTAATGATACCGATGATGATTTAATGATACTGCACGAATCAAACTCTGCGAGTAAACAGTGCCTTTTGTGATGTTCGGGAGATTTTTATTTAGACACGGTGAGAGAGAGAGAGATGCAATTTCCAATAAAATTCGCATTCTGCGGAGGGAGGCTCAGGAAAGACGTCTGCAGCGACATCCACCTTTCCAATTTCTACCTTCAACATCACATCTCACCTCCCGACTGCAGCGCCCTGGAGAGTTATGGCCGACTGCCGCTATATCGACGTCATTACGGGCTTCGTATCGAGCGCGGGCTCGCCATCGCACCCCCTGCTCCCGCACCCGCCCTCTCATTCCCTTCGCTAATCCTTCGGTTGTGGCGGGGAAGGCGGGGGGAGACCCACACTCCTTTAATTACGGCCGCAGTGTCTTATGGGGGAGCGAGGCGGCGGGATAGGGAGCCCCCGTGATCCGAATCGGAAATTCGCTCTTCTCCTTTCTCGTCCGAGGCATTCGGTGGACAGCGCCACTGTCCTCGATATTATTCCGACCCTCTTGCTATCTTGGTGAGAAGAGCGCTGTCTGGATCGGGAAAAGGCTTCTGGAGATATTATGAAGAGAGGCGATCGGCATTCTAAGGGACGCAGTTCTCCTTCGGAAATCGGCCGTCGGAGGAGAAATGCGAAAGCATGTAGTTGGCTGTATGAGGGAGGAAATTGGAGGGTGGAAATAGTACGGAGAAAATAGGAGGGAGGAAATTGTAGGGAGGAAATACGATGGAGGAATAGGTGGGAGGAATAGGAGGGAGGAAATAGGATGGTGGAAATAGGCGGGAGGAAATAGGTGGGAGGAGTATGTGGGATAAAATAGGAGGGATGAAATAGGAGGAATGAAATAGGAGGGAGGAAATAGAAGGGAGTAATAGGCGGGAGGAATAGGAGGGAGGAAATAGTAGGGAGGAAATAAGAGGGAGGAAATAGGATGGAGGAAATATGGGGGAAGAAATAGGAGGGAGAAAATAGGAGGGATGAAATACGAAAGAGGAAATAGGAGGGAAGAGAATGAGGGAGGAATAGGAGGGAGGAGAAGGAGGGAGGAATAGGAGGGAGGAGAGGGAGGGCTGATTCAGGGGAAACGGATGTCCAGGCGATTGTGAAATAAAGGCTCGCGAGTGTATGGAAGAGGTGTTCTTTGAGAACGGTCTGAACAGAAGATCAAATCGATCGATGTTACGAAACCGAGGTCGGCATGACGTAATTTTAATGCGTGTGGCGGGCTGCGTATAAAATAATGATTCCGACGCAAAGTAGTAAATTTATAGATGTATGTGTGTCCTGTTTGTTCGTCGGAAAGCTTTATGGCGTTGAATGGGAGTGTGTTTGTGTGTGTGTATGTGTATATAGAAACTTGAATTTATAATTCTAGTCATACATTTAGAAATTACTTGGTCTTTTAGAATATCTACGGTAACGTGTTAGGTTTGATTTCGGAAGCATTTCTTCTCCTCGATTGAATAACATAGGAAGAGCTTAATCGTAGCTTGAATGCATTTTCGCCATTTTAAAATTAATTACCATCATTGTACAAATTCGAGATTAAAGCCGACGAACTTCTAAAGGAATTAAAATTTATATGCGTGCTATCCGTTTTTTAATGTGTATCGAATCGGTCCACAGATACGTTATTAACGCCAAAACTTCACGTTTTTGAAAGTAAAGTCGTTTGCCGTCATGGCAACCCACTATTGGATATTTATCGAAATGACGTAATTCTAATGGAACTTTACTTTGGATTTTTTCGCTTATCTAAACGGCTATATAAATCTAGAGAAAGAGGGTGGGGCTCTACGGAGGGAGAGAGGAAGATAGGGAGGCAGGGAGATAGGGAGGGAGGGAGATAGGGAGGGAGGGATGGAGGGAAGGAGGAAGATATGGAAAAAGGAAGGGAGAGATAGAATTAGAAAATGGTGGGAGGAAAGAGATAAAGAGAGAGACGGAGACAAAAGACAGAGATGGATCGGAGGCGGAGTGAAGGAAAGAGGGGAAGGGAGGTGGAAGGAAAGGAGAGATGGAGGCAAGAGGAGAGGAAATTACACCCGAACAAAAAATGTGTTTTCAATCATGGTGGAAATTAAGCACAGCAGCTGAGAAGATTTGCATACCGTTATTGGGCATTTGAAAATTTCAAGAGATGAATGCAAGAGCTTAGACTAATTATATTTCTGGAAGTAGTTTGCCGATCCTCTATCAATCGTGTGAAAAAAATTTCTGTTGAAGAAGTATAATTCCACTCATCAATCCTAGATGAAGATAACAGTTGATTTTCCGAAATTGTATACCTCTTTTCTATTTCGGATAGCGTCCGTTGTCATTCTATTCGCAGATCGGAGGGATCTCACTTACTTTCTCACTTGTTTTGGTTGTGTTTTTCTCCTGTTGTTCAGTGGGGAACACTTATAAAGCTTTCCTTCTGTTTGCTTTGCATACGCAACGCACCATAGATATATAACAACATAGAAATACAATGATATACTCTGTAGGCATCTTCCAATATATCATTCTTATCTCAAAATAGGACATATGAACACCTGGAAAAGAAGGAATGCTGTTTTTCTCAACCATATCTATTCGACCACTTGGCCCTTTGCACTCGACCTCCAAATAATCCCTGTAGCAAGGCAATAAAAGGAAAAACGTTTCGATGGAAAATCATAAATCAGAGCACTTCTAAATTGTTTAGTGCGTGAGAAATTGATATCGAAGGGGGGGAACTACAGTATACGGGGTGCAGGCGGTATTTAAGCAGGACTGTGGAGAAATAGATCTATTTTTAAGTGATGCCTCTATTATAACTTGTTATGAGAATGATAAGCTAACCGTGAGAGGTCGCACGTCTTCATAACTGTACTGTATGTATTAGTATTTTCATCGCCTGTTTCAGTTTTATTTATGGATTTTATCATCATTATCTAGACAGACAGACATAAGACATACAGATGAGATTTTTCACAAATTCGATTGATGTTAGATTTCCAGTTTAGAGTACCACATATTTGAATTCTTAAAGGCAGTTAACCTAACCATGGAACAATAAAAATATTTAGTTGAGGATAATCCGGAATTTTTTTCTGAAGTTGCTGGTTTTGTAGAAATGTAGGTTTACTCTTATTTAGGAAGACATAGTTTGAAATGCGTCAGCACCTATAATTCTAAGATTTATTTCAATGTCTGTAGCTTAAGTACGAACGTAAAGTTGACAATAATAAAACAATTATTGATGTGCACGGGTTTTTCGTAGTACAAAAGTGCTTTTGTTCAAATTCGCCGAACTAAAATCATAAATTAAATGTGCCTATTTACTTTTAAATCAGAAAATTATTTTTTCTTATATAGTGGTAGCCCTGCTTTTTAGATACGCTCTAAAAGTATTCATTTTATTTGCCATTCTATACTCGCCCTACAAACGAAATTTCTTTTTGAAATCGGTTAAGCCAGTACCTTCCAAATTCATAGTTACAGAAAAGTTCTAACCTTGATATTGGTGTTTAGTAGACCCGGTTGAAATATGCTATTTTTGTTAATTATTTATATGAAGGTTATATATAACATATTGGGTCAAAATTCATGTGGTCAATTCTCTATAAAATCTTGTAAAATATATATAATTTTACCTTTTATTGTTGCAGCCCTGCACTTTACATCCGCTTTAAACGTATTGATTTCAATATAGTAATTTTTTCAAATCTGATATAAGAAATTTAATTAAAACCCGATCAGCCATTTCCATCCAAATCCTTATTTACTGGAAGAGTTTAATATGTAATTGTGGTACCCCTGTTTGGCTGATTCGGTTTAAATATGCATAATATGGTTTTTTATATGTGTTCATTATATATATATAAAATTTGATAAAAATTGGTGTGGACAGTTCAACTCAAATACGTGTAAAATATAATGTTATCATTCCTACTATTGTGGCAGCCCTGCTTTCTATATTTATACAAAAATCGTGATTTTGTAATTTTATATAGCACGCCTCCTTCATTCAAAATTTTGTTGAAATCAGTTTGGTCTTTCCAAATTCCAAAATACCGAAACGTTTAACTTTGTAATTGTGGCACCTCTGCTTAGTAAATCTTGCCCAAATATGTCATTTTGGTCATTAATATATGTGCATATTGTGTGTCCCAAATTTACTTGAAATCGGTTCATTTACGAAGATGATGTTTGGGACACTAAATGTTTAGTTTCTGTTATTCTCTCGCCGACGATGGGCGCTAGCACAAAAGCTTTAAACTACAATCCTTCCTCTATTGCTGTGGACGTCAACAACTCTGTGCAAGTGTTAACTGGCTCATTCTATTCCCTTTCAACCTCTCGTTGCTTTTATTTTATTGTATTATCACAATTTTTCGTATCGTTATATATATATATATAACAGCTTACGGAAAAGGAAAGGTAAAATGGATATATGGATGGCAACAAGATGTTGTGATGAGGAAGCCCAGTGAACACTCACCAATCGGACAACTTCAGGTTGGCAAGTCCCTGGGGATGTCGAAGCAACACACGTAAAAGAACACTAAGACAACACAGAAACATCACAAACGTAGAAGCTTTAGGAGTTATTCCTTCATCAGCTACCGAGAGAGAATATATATATATATATATATATATATATATATATATATATATATATATATATATATATATTTAAGGAGAAGGAAAGGCAGTGATGAAGGTGGCGACAAGGTGTTGAAGAACAGCCCAGCGAACACTTACCAAGTTTAGGACCAAGTTGGCAGACTGCTGTGGGCGTCGAAGAGACAAAAAACACGCACACAAAAAGAGGAATGCTTTTCGAGCATATGTCCTTCATCAGCGATGGAGAGAGTGTAACAATACATATATATATATATATATATATATATGGATGTCAACAAGGTGTTGGGATGAGGAAAGCCATTGGACACTCACCAATCAGACGACTTCAGGTGTTCACTCTGGGTTTCCTCATCCCAACACCTTGTTGACATCCATATATCTATTTTACCTTTCCTTTTCCATAGGCTTTTATATATATATATATATATATATATATATATATATATATATATATATATATATATATATAATTATACGCCATGCATACGTCGCATTAACACGTGCACCAGATTTAGATATTTAGATTCTCGTACTACACTCAGTTACTGGACAGTTTCTCATAAATCCAAAAAACACGCAAAATCTAATGGTAGGTTCAAATGTGGTGATCTTCTTTGTTAAACGCCACGATTTACTGAGTAAAAGGTCGAATGAACGATTTAAATATACTTCTTACTTTACACGGTATACTTTTTTACTGCAATAAAAAGAAAAAATAATATTTTAATAAATTCGTTATTGGGTGTTTTCTCTAATATCAACAAGTAAAAATTTCGAAAGAAAAAGTAAATTTAAATCTTGGAATTGAAAGGCCGAAAACTGCCAGCTATATATACTAGTAGTAATTTTAAGCGTCAATATTCTTCAAAAATCTCTCGGAAATGTAAAATACGATTTAAATAAGTAAATTTTCAAAAATAAAGGTCGAATTTTACCTAACCTAATTATAATGTTTTGAATGTCACAATGTAGCAAATAGCTCCAGGTTTGTGAGTATTAACAAGACAGTGGTTCAATGTGAGAACAAACTATATAGTTTAGTGCAAATATCAAATCTAGAAAATTAATTATTTAATTTTTATGCGTTTTTAATGAGGAACAACATGTCTAATGATAACCTATTTGGGAGTGAAGCAGTGCGGCTCGTAGTTTAAAATAGAATTACACAACTTTTCGGTTGGATAAACGTTGAAAAAATACGTACTTCCAATGAAATCTAATGGAATTTATCAACTCACGCATACACGTCATATTTGACGGACAATAAGGATAGTTTTTAATAACTATACAGCTTAGTAATATTGCATGCGTAATTGAATGAATTGAACACATGTCCCCTATCTTAAACAACCATGTCCACAATAGACGTATGATTTTTCTTTACCAACACTCGTCACCGCTCATCACCACCAAAGACGGTCTTTCCTGACAACCTGACGCAAAATCCTCCAATTTCCTAAAGGAACTGGCTGAATAGGTGCTCCGAAACAACTTTTCCATCGGAGGGCGCCACTACTTACAAACTACAACCGCCTTCAATAACTCCACTTCGACAGCTGCCGTCCCCTCCACACCAAAACCTCAATTTCCCATACCCTACCCCGCTGGGGGCGGTGAATATGCTCGGACAGAGAGTCACTCTCTAAGAATTTTTCCACTCTCGAACATGAATTTCTCCGGTGCAGATACCCACCTGATCTGATTCGCAAAGTCGACCGCCTACCCTAATAACTCCATGGGGATCAGATGTAGAACCTAGAGGAGCGACACTTGAATGAAAACGACTATCCCTTTCAATTGATTGAAGAATATATTTTAAATGACAAAACTGCACTGATTTTACTAAGTGATTGAGAGCCGCAGTCCATTCTGATCATTAAATGGGAATGACAAACGGGCGTTGCTTTCCCTTACAAGAAGCAATAAACTTTCGAAGGTATGAAAACGCGCAACCTAATTTAATATAGGATGGATATTTTTTCATCCATTCTCAAGAGCACTCTCTATCTTGGACACATCCCACTAACCAAGTTGGCAATTTCATTTCCGGCAGAATATTCTCAACCTCATTTGCCAAAATTTTGGAAGACCATTTTGATTCATCTTGACTAAGTAATTTCTGTCCAGAAAAATGCGAATCGCGTGACCCCAACTGACGGTGCGATAGCCCGCGCGAAGCGCAAGCAGTTGGATTCTGTGACGATTCAATATGCCTCCACTATGACAAGGGAATCATTTCGATTATTTTCACAACACTGTTGGCAATAAATGTTTTTAACAAATGATGCGATAAACCTTACTAAGCTAACACGATTTGAGAATCTGTCTAAGTAAATGTATTGTGAATAGTTTTCTACGCTGTACTGATAATAAACGAGACAAATATTTTGACAACAAAAGCGATCCCAATAGCACGTGCTTCGGAATGGACAACAATTTCAGCGGAGCTTCTTTAGTCTTGGCAGCAACAAGACGAACATGAATTATTATTAAATTTTAAGAGAGTTCTCAAATATATGACTGCAGTATATCCGCGCTACCATGCAACGAAAATTCTGAGTAATCGATACTCCGAAGTCGAATGCGAACAAACACGAGGATTTTGGATTTGCTGCAAATAATGACTCTGAGATACAAAATTGTCCCACTGAACTCTAATCTCTTCCAGATGAGATTTATCTCAAGACAACTTCAAATTCCATAGTGACTGCATCAAAATTTTAGCCCACAATATAACCGGAGCAAACGCTCCAATATGATCGAAAACTCTTGCTATGTTAGATGGGAGTATTCATTTAGAATTTACTATTGGATCAAAATTTATATGGAAAGAAAAGGTGTCGAACATGGGCGACCAAATCTTTCCTAACATTTTCAAAGAGAAAAACTCGGGAGTATCAAAGTACGAAAAAGTGTTGCACTGCTCACCCGGAACATTAAGTAAGAGTTCAGGGGCAATACCTGCCAATTTCTCAATAGCAAATCCCCGTGAGGAGAGCATAGCAATTAACTGGCACTTCAGCTCTAACGTGGCAGACGCAGAGCTCGCTCACGTGACGATATCTTCCACATACGTGTCTTGAAGAAGCACTTGTGAAGCTAGCGGAAATTTGTTCCCTTCATCCTCAGCTAACTGATGCATGACTCTTATGGCCAAAAACGGCGAAGAAATGACATCGTATTTTAGAATTACAATTAGAATACACATTCTTTAAATGAGCACATCGGGGTAGAAATATTTCATATTTCGGAAGATCACTTATACGAACTCTGAAATCATTTAGCTCGCACGCTATCTTGTAAGCGGTCGGAAGAGTCGCTTGAAATTGCTCCCGTTTGTAGCGAAGTAGTTTCAGATTCGAGTCATATTTCGCCCTCGTCACCACCTTTTTGTCTGCTCGACCTCGGACATGGGTGAACAAAATCAATTAAATAAAAGGAACCCTACCATTAGACTATTCTATGAAATGAACATCAATCTGTCACACTGCTTAACGTCTTTTCCGAGGGACGGTGCCCTGACTTGCATGTCTTCCTCAAAACAAGTATTTAGCGGGAGAAGCCCAAGATAAAATATCCGGCTTTCTACAAGATTCTAACCAAAACTCGATGCATGGAATTCCACCCCCACACGCCTCCTTACCTCCTCATCAAATGTTTCACTTTCTTTTCCCATTCTCCATTACCCTTCCTTTTTCCCTCTCTTTTCTCTCCTCCCATAACTCTTCTCCCATACTTCCCTTTACCTCTTACCACACCTTAGCCCTTCCCTCTCTCTACTGTCCCTCTTCCCCTCTCTTCCCCTTCTTCCCTCCCTCTCCCCTCCCCATTCCCTCCCTCTTCCATTTAACTCCCCACACCTCGTCTCTCCCTCTTACCTTTTACCAGTCCTATCTCCCTCTTCCCACCCACTTATTTCTTCCCTCCCTCTTCCTTCTTCCATTCTTTTCCCTCCTTCCCCTCTCTACACACCCGCACGTAACTCACATCCCCATCCCTCATCACCCACAAGAACTACCGGTCAGGAAAGAAAAACTAATGAAAAGGGAATTTCGTGTTTTGGTTTTCGTCCGAAAGTAGACGTCCCTCGCGGTAGAACTCATTTCTGGAAGCGAAATTGGCTGCGGCAAAATGGCAAAAAAGAAAACATCAGTGCTGGGGAATGGTGGATCAGGGAAGGAGAGAGAGGTGAGATGGGAGTAGATATGAGGGAAGGAATCTGAGGTGTGTGCGTACGTGTGTGTGCACCCGGGAACCGGTTCTATCTTCTGGACAACTCGGCCACTAAAAGCGACTCCCTGCACAGTACAAATCCTCCATCACATTCTCTCCCTACCTATCACCTCCCTCCTTCACCCTCCTTATCACATCTCTCCCCCACCCACCACCCAACATTTAATCCCTCACTCACTCTCTCCAATTCATTATCTCGTCCCTACTTCACTTTCCACCATTCCCATCTCATCCTTCCCTTACATTCTTTCATTCCTCTATTCATTCCTCTCTTACTTTCTCCCATTTTCACCTCCTCCCTCCATTACGTTCTCCTATTCCACATCTCTTCCATCCCTTATGTCTCCCATTCATCTTCTCATCCCTCCCATGCTTTCTCTTTGCCACATCTCATCCCAACAATACATTCTCTTCTTCCTCATACCCTCCCTCCCTTACCTTATCCCATTTCTCGGCTCATCACTCCCATACCTTCTCCTCTTCCTCATAGCCTATCTCGCTTATGTTCTCCCCTAACTAACTAACTAACCTATTTAATGTTGTAGTTTTGTATTACCATATGTACACTATCTAGGGTTTTCGCAGGTTTTTCACACCCCCCTTCTTAGTGGGTGTTTTCCTGCGTGGGTTTTGATAGAGAGGACATGTCTGTTTTTACCTAGATTTTCCCCACAAACACAATTCTGTATTCAATTTTATCTTTTTAATTAGTATGATTTAGGTACATAATGTTTATATAATGTATTTTGTTATACCTTATTTTATTCATTTTCTTGTATTTATTATATTGACGAAGGGTTAAATGTAAGAATGGGCCTTCTGGTCTAAATTTCGCCCGAATAAAGACGATTATCTATCTATCTATCTATCTAACTCTTCTCATTTCTTCCTAACCTTCCCCCCTTCCTCATCCCATCCCTCCCTTAATTTCTTCTCTTCCTCATAACCTCATTCCCTTACGTTCTCTCAACATTCATATCTTCCCTCCATTTCTTTCTCCCTTCCTCATCCCCTCCATCAAATACTTTTCCATTTCCTCACCTCATCCTTAACTTACTTTCTCCCATTCCTCATATTCTCCTTCCCTTACTTTCATTTCTTCTTCATCTCCTCCCTCCATTATATTCTCCCATTCTATATCCCCCTCCCTTACCTTATTCACTTCATATCTCCTTCGTCCCTTACTATCTTGCTTTCCTTATCTCATCCCTCCCCTAATTTATTCCATTTCTCATCACCTCCTTCCCTTAATTTCTCCTCTTCCTCATCAGATCCCTCCCTTACTTTCTCCCCTTCCTCATACACACCCTCCCTTACTATCTCCCAGTTTCCATTACCAACCTTCCTTACTTTCTCCCCTTCCTCATCTCCTCCCTCCAATACTTTATGCATTTCCTCACCGCCCTCCCTTACATTGTCCCCTACATCATCTCATCTCTCCCATGATTTCTCCGCTTCCTCATCTCGTATTTCCCTTACTTTCTCCTCTTCCTCATATTCTCCCCCCTAATTTCTCAACTTCCTCACCTCCTCCCTCCCATACTTTCTCTCCTTCCTCATCCTCTCCCTCATTTTCTACCCTCACTCATCTGCTCCTTCCCTTACAATCTTCCATTTTCTATCTCCTCTCCACCTTACATTCTCCCCTTCATCATCTCATCCCTCCCATCCTTTCTCCCCCTTCTCATCTCGTCCTTCCCTTACTTTCTCCTCTTCCTCCTCTCCTCCCCCTTAATTTCTACCGTTCCTCACCTGCTCCCTCCCCTACTTTCTTTCCTACCTCATCCTCTCCCTCCCTTACTTTCTCCCATTTTTCATCTCCTCCCTCCCTTATTTTTTTACCTTCCTTATCTCATCATCTTACTTTTCCCCTTCCTCATATCGTACCTCCCTTACCATCTCCCGTTCATCATCTCGGCCCTCCTTTATTTTCTACCGTGCCTCATCTCCTCCCTATCTTACTTTCTCCCATTCTTTATATCGTCTCTCCCTTACTTTCTCCCTCTCCTCATCTCTTCCATCTATTAATTTCTACCATTCCTCATCTCCTCCCTCACTTGCTTTCTCCACCCTCCTAATATCCTCCCTCCCTTGCCTTCTTCGCTTCCTCTTCTCATCCCTCCTTTACTCTCTCCCCTTCCTCATCTCCTCCCTCCCTTACTTTCTACCCATTCTCGTCTATTCCCTCTCCCACATTCTTCCCCTTTTCGTCTCATCTCTCGCTCACATTCCTCCTCTCTTCATCTCTTTCCTTTCCAGGAAGATAGTTTACCTACCTATCGTACCTCTTCTGGTATTCGTTTGATATTTTACCTCTTTATTCCATAGAATTTATCTAATAAATTCATTTATTAATAATTATGAAGTCTCAACTGTTGATGGAGAAATTTTGTGTAGTAATTTTCCATAATATGAGATATTAAAATGAAATTTTCCATTATCAATTACAGCGGAAAATTACATTGATATAATACATATTAATTATGGGGTGTTCTAAACATGAAAGCCTGACTCTCATGCAATTCCTATGGCTGTTTATGCACTCGCTTATTTAAAACTTTCCCAAAGTTGTGGGTGGCTATCATAATTTTAGGCTTCTCGACTTCTTAGTTGTAACTTGTGGAAGGCAGACATTATTACGAAAGATACATTTTTCCACATCTTCTCTTTAATTTCATAATAGTATATTTAATGCTATTCAATTTGTAAGGACTGTAAAAACACTACATTTTTTCATCAAATTACTTTTGATGAAACTTGACGATTTTTCACACGTAGTGTTTTGATTGGTGTCTGTCTTTTCCCACGATGCACTATCCCTTCCCTCCTGTTTCTTTCCTCCATCATCTTCAAATTCCACCTCAGACAGCGATTCCTACGCTACCAGCGCCTCCGTAACAATTCGTGGAACAGATGTTTATCTCACATAATGTGCTCTTAAATAACAGCCACACAGTTCCTATCATTCATGATAAGGAATATGCTGAAGTTGCTGGTGATAGTGCCTCATTCTGGCCGAAGATTTCCCGGAAGCTGAAGATAATGGCCTGATTGAAGTTATAGATAACCAATGATAGATAGGTGCTATATGAAAAGGAAATTACCATGGAGTGATATGTTATTTTATAGTTATTTCTGAAGGTTTGCGGATGAAAGACTAGGCGAAATATCTTAGGAAATTCGTCCGTCGTTAAAAAGCAAGAGCAAATGCAGAAACGTGCTTTTTGTGTTCTTTGCGAGTACCTATGTTTAACGCTATATATTCCTGCTTAAGTGGGGAAATGGGCGCTTGCACCTTTGTACCTTTATAATGAATGCAACTGATTAAGGGATGAGGATCAGCACAGTCGCCATTTTTATTATTCAGGTAAAGAGTAAAGTTATTTACAGTAACACTAGTGTAAATGCCTGACAAATATGACGAGTATGTGTGAGTTAAGTGTTATATCAAAATCAAATTTAAATTAAAAAATAATGAAACCAACATTTGTATATACTAAAAAGTAAACATTTATTATAAAACCCACTTAATTGAATGTTTTTGTAAGTTAAAATTTTTATGGGAATATAAAATACTAGTAGTTGGTGCTTGCATTCTGCAAGCATATCATCTCAACATAAAAAAAACATTCATTTTTCATATTTCATCATTACAAATATTTTTTAATTCTAAATATTTCACCTCGGGAGCGATTTTCATTTTTCCCTTATGTAAAAATAATAGATTAAAACAATCCCAAAATTTTGCAATTTTAAGAATTATATACTTTCTCCATTATGGTGAAAAAATATTTTTCCAATTGTTTAAATTTTAAACATTTTTAACGGCCGCCACAATAAGTTTATGGAGAGACTCAAATGTTGATTTGTGCAAATGCAATACTTTGTATATAATTTGAAAGTTTCAGCTTCCTAGCTCATCCCGTAATGTCTAAACAGTTATCTATTTCTTTAAAGTTTAAGAATTTTTAACTGCCAAACAAAAAATACTATCAAAATTTGTGTAATCCCTATTTCGTTTTTTTACGAATTCTACTTATTAAAAAAATTTCAACTCCGTAGCACATGCGGAAATACATAAACCTTGAAAAATTGTTTAAACAATTGCGAATTTTTAGCGTCCGCATTGTTGCATTTTTATAAGATTTTCGTTTTTTCTAGTCGGTTTTGCACAAAATCCTAACTAAGAAAAAATTTTCGAATCTCCAGCTCATCTGGAAGTGCCTAATTATTAGTATCCTCCTATATGTTATCTGTTATATACTCCTCCTCTGTAAGAAACGTCGATATATAATGATGTGAGGCAATTAAATCATAATGTTCATTTATTCGTCAAATATAATTCATATATTGCATTAGAATTTTGTCGTATAAATAATTAACACCCAGTTTAAATTGATAGATTAAACTAAATTTAATTTTTCCAAAAATAAACAAGAATGTTTAAAACAATAACATTAATACGAAGGCTTCCGCTGGGACGTGGGTATAAATAACGGCTGTATTTCTGCGAGCGATCAGACCTGAAGATGCCACCTGGAATGGAGGTGAAACAGTCGTCACTAGAAGAAACAACACGCGGTAGAGTCCCGAAAGTCTTGGAAGGAAAACAATAACATGTTAAAACAGAATTATTTTGATGACAACATTTGAAATATCAATAAAACTAGGGGAGCCGCGCGATCTTCGGCTTCGCTCAGATCTCTTAGGGCAGTGTGGTGAATCACATGTTCAATATTATTAACCGAACAAAGCGAGGTCTCTCCTGTTGAGTACCTGTGCATTTTGTCTGTTAGCTTGTTCTACGATAATTGTCGTCTCCTTCTTTTGATTTCACCGAACTTTGTGTGCCTGTACAAATAATTTACAGTCAATAGTTTTTCTAGAACACCACCCTTATAGTTGCTGCGCAATTTGCGTTAGCGCATCGCGCTAATTTCCAAATCTTATCCAATCGAAGCTAAATTTTGCGTACATACGAGATATTTAAACGATGAAGGAAACTTCGAATAGAAATTTCTGTAAATGTACTGAGAACCTCTCAGGAGTGCGGAATGTGATTCCCAAACCAGCCATAAGTGGGCTGATCGAGGCCGAAGACTCCGCGAATTCCCAAATTATCGTCATCATAGTTCTCCTACGTTATATACGCAGGGGATGTAAAATTTTAATAGAATTTAAAACGCTGCACTTAGCAGTCCAATATTTAGCGTATTCCTCTTCAATCATTTTTTATTATTCTATATTATGCAATGTTCCATCTATTTACGAAATTATGTTTGATACAACAGTTATAGTAGATCAGACAAACAAATAAGCAGTCAAAGTGCACAGGGACTCAACTGGAGAAATTGCGCGCCTCTAGGAGGCTCCCTGTATAGTTTAAAGAAATTTATATTTGAGTTTTTCTTTGTTAGTTGATGTTTTCCGTAAGTATGTTAATGTAATTTTGATTGAATAAGATGTAAAAATTTTCGAAATGCTCTAACGCAAATTTCGCATGAACTATAACTATTGTGCTCTAGAAAATCCATAGAGAGTAAGGGATTTGTTCATGCCCACGAAGTTTGGTGAAAATCAGGAAACCAAGACGGCAGATATCGTAGAACAAACAGATAAAATGCACAGGGACTCAATAGGAGAGACCTCGCTTCGTTAGGCCAATAAACAAAATATACTTTCCTAGAATCGAGTACATGACTTCAACGTGGAAGATGAGCAGCTTAAAATTTAAAACGGACAAGACCAAGTAAGACCCGAAAGTATGATTCAAATGAGATTTTGCGATTCGCTCATAGATATTATTGTCGCCGATGGTACTCTACTATTTAGCATTATGGCATGACAGATAGACAAATCTGGGCTTTTGTTATAGAAAAGAGGTACTCATGGAAAATATTATTTTTAAATATGTGGCGTGATTTTTGAATAGTTTGAATTGATTTCATTATATTGTTGAAAACCTTTTTAGAACGAAACATGATTTTCAATTTCTATAAGGATAATTACTATTTCTAGGCCTTAAAAACCAGATGAACCTTAACTCCGGCGTGTCTGTTAAGCGTGAGGCTAGACCGCGCGAACGCAAATTGCGCGCATCTGGGAGGCTCCCTGTAGATGCATATTAGAGAAATTTTTATTTGACGTTTCCATCATCGTTTGATGTTTTCTGTTTGTACACTATAGATCGTTTTGATTGGATAAGATTTGGAAATTATCTCAATGCGTTAACGCAAATTGCGCAGGAATTACAAAGGTGGTGTTCTAGAAAAACTATTGGCAGTCGACTCTAACTTATTTGTACATGGACACTAAGTATGGTAAAAATCAGACAACCAAGACGGCGGTTATAGTAGAACAAAAAGGGGATAAACCAACATTCAAAAAGAAAATAATGCCCTGGGACTCAAGAGGGGGACCTAGCTTCGCTCGGCCAAAAAGAAAAATATTTTTTTGACTTTGCTTTTCAATTAAAACTTTTTCAATATTAGGACTGGTTTTCGACGCCAGTAAAAGAAGCAGACTGCCGCATAAATCAGAACTAAATTTGGTTTTAACAAATTGACGAAAATGTCTGTTCGCAAACGTAAATTGACCCAAATGTGCAGACAAAATACCATGCAAGGTCATGCAGTTGTTTTCGGAAACCAATTTCCAACTCACAAAGCCTGTGAAATTTAGCTATGAGGGCTAAGTGATTCTTAACATCAACAAATTACAATTGGATTTTTAGTGTATATGTCTCTAATTAGAAAATTCAAACTGACGTATTGGTGGGAAATCCTGCACACTATTTAAAAGATAGAAATGAAGAGGATCAAAACAAAAGTGAGGTTAAGATTTTGGTTACACTTAGGTCAAAATATATTTATTTTCGGTTGAGTGATCGACTGCGTACCACGTGCCATAGCCAATGTCGTCGCGGGCCATGGGTTGACCATCCATCCCGTAGTATATATGGGAGGGGGAATATTAGATTTTATTATACCTAACAAAACCATGGACCAAGAAGAAATTCATACTTGTGTTTTCAAAGAATTATTCGATGAAATAGTACCTTATCTTTGGATTCCAGAGGCCTACCTATTTCACGCGGAGAGGGCTCTAAGGAGCGGAAGTTAAAGCGCGTGATTCCAATTCATCTACGACTGCGACTAAAGGAACAAAGTTAATTACTGACCGATTTCCCGAACTCCGATATCGTGCAAGATCTTCGAGCACATGCTAGTTAGGGACATAATGCGATTTCTTGATAGAAATTCATTGTTAGGCGAATGTCAACACGGCTTCCTGGAATGTATATCTTGCGATATTTAGTTCAGTCATAGTGAATTGTGTAGGTACTGTAAAGCGAAGTAAATAATGGGATATCAATAA
Source organism: Tanypteryx hageni (assembly GCA_028673005.1). Classification (NCBI taxonomy): domain Eukaryota; kingdom Metazoa; phylum Arthropoda; class Insecta; order Odonata; family Petaluridae; genus Tanypteryx; species Tanypteryx hageni. The sequence goes on from CM054112.1 coordinate 4,718,616, forward strand.
CATCACTTACAGCAACTTAATCTTCGATTGCTGGAAATGCTTCTGTGAATGAATCGAGTGGCTACCTGCAGGCAAAGAGAAATCATGGCCGGGGAAGATTATATATATATATATATATATATATATATATATATATATATATATATATATATATATGGATGTCAACAAGGTGTTGGGATGAGCTGTAGCTGAAGAAGGAGTAGTTCCGAAAGCTTTACGTTTGTGATGTTTCTGTGTTTTTGTGTTATTTTACGTGTGTCGCTTCGACATCCCCGGGGCCTCGCCAACCTGAAGTCGTCTGATTGGTGAGTGCTCACTGGGTTTCCTCATCCCAACACCTTGTTGACATCCATATATTCATTTTACCTTTCCTTTTCCGTAAGTTGTTATATATATATGGGATGAGGAAGCCCAGTAAACACTCACCAATCGGTCGACTTCAAGTTGGCGAGGCCCTGGGGATGTCGAAGTGACACACGTAAAATAACACTAAAAACAACACAGAAACATAACGTAGAAGCTTTTGGAAAGTATCCTTCTACAGCTAGCGAGAAAGACAACTGGTCTATATATATATATATATATATATATATATATATATATATATATATATATATATATATACACATATATATATATACATATATATATATATATATATACACATATACATATATATATAAATGCTTAGGTTAGAGGATATTGGAGGTTGCGGAGGGGATGTATGAATTTCCAAAAAGGAGTGAAATGCAAGCGAAGGTTGAGCCCAGGGGAGTGATAGAATTTAGAAGATGGATGTGTGCAAGTTCCCACTGATAAAGTTGGGTAGCCGATGCATTTTCGGGGAGAGTGCGAATGGCAATCATTGAATTTTAGGCAGTGATTATTTGCATGAACGGCCAGCAAGCCAGCGGCCTTTCAAGAATGACGCTTTTGCTGTGGCCGTTCATGCGGATTTTGAGGTGATTGCCTGTGACACCAACATAAAAACCGGGACATAGGGTGCATCTCAGGAGGTAAACGATATTGCGGGTGGTGCAGTTGATAAAAGAAGTTAGTTAATGTTAGTTGTGGAGCTAGAGAAGGAATTTCAGTGATGGTGTAAGGCATCAGGGTCTACCGCAGGGGTGAGATCCGGCAGGGTGCAGGGGAATGGGAGCTTGGGGTTCTTTTTTCCGTAGAGTGTTTGCCAGATTAGAGGGTCGGCGGTAGGAGAGGATCAGTGGTGTAGAAAATGGTTACATGGGGGGGGGGTGGATGTGAGTATATGGTGGAAGGCTTTTAGGATATTCCTCAAAATATCATGGATGCTGGGGAAAAAAGGGTGGTTAAAGTGAGTTGTCGGGTGTAATTGGTGATGGAGTGGGTATTGAGGTGGATGTAGGGGTGGTGGTGGCAACTGCATGCCGAATTGGGTCCAGGATAAGATCTGGTGGGTATCTGCGATGAAGAAATGCATGTTCGAAAGTGGACCAGTACTCGGATTGCGAGTCTCTGTCCAATCAGATTCTTCGTCCACAGTGACCCAGGGCTTAGGGAATTGAGGTTTTTGTGTGGAGGGGATGGCAGCTACCGAAGTGGAGGCACTGAAGGCGGTTGGAGGGCTTGAGGTGCACACTGGTGATGATTGTTTTCCCGGATGGAGAGATTGACATCCTGGAAGGTGATGTAAAATAAAGAGATTTGTGGTAATTTTACAAATATTTATTTAAAAAGACCTAGGTTTCGTTGCAATGCAGTCTCGTCAGGTGAATAAAAAAGAATTATTCACCTGACAATGTTGCATTGCAACGAAACCTAGGTTGTTTTAAATAAATTTATGTGGAATTGCAGCATGTCTCTTTATTTTACTTTATGAAGAAATTACACCAGGTGATTCCTAAAACCATTAACTGGAAGTTGATGTTGGAGGCAGAGGAGTGGTGGGTGAAGGAAAGCGTGCGTGGGAAGAGAGGCGTTGCAGAAAGAATTGTAGTGAGTCAGGTCCATGAGTCCAAAGAATAAATATGTCGTCAAAATACCTCTTCCATAAGGGTGGTCCAGAGAATATGTCATGAAAGCGTTCCTCCCATTCACCTAAGAAGATATTAGCATAGGAGGGCGCCATGCGAGTGCCCATTACAGTACTTTTCATTTGTAGATAGTGGCGACCTCCAAAAGACGAGTTGTTTTCTTGGAGCACCATTTCAGGCAGCTCCGTTAGGAAATTGGAGGAGGGTCTTGCGTTAGAAGGTCTTGAGTCCTGTAATTTTCTCAGGGCGGTCCGTCATTGGTTGTGAATAATGTTTGTGTAGAAAGAGCAGACGTCTATAGTGGACATGATTGTGTTAGGTGTGAGAAGGGAAGAGAGTGATTTGAGGCGTTGTAGAAAGTGGTTAGTGTCTTTGATAAAAGATGGGATTTGACGGACGGGAGGTTGTAGGTGGGAGTCAACAAAGGCAGAGATGCTTCCTGTGGGAGAATTGAGGCTGGAAACAATGGGACGTACGGGTTTGTGGATTTTTGGGAGAACGTGAAAAGTTGGTGTCCGGGGTGTATTGGGGATCATCAGGTAAATGGTGGGATCATGAAGACCTCCTTGTTTTCCAATGGATTGCAGATATGTAGAAATATCGGAGGAATGGCGGTCGGCGGGGTTGGAGGGGAGAGAAAGGTAAGAGGTTTTTTCAGAGAGTTGGCTGAGGGCATTGTCGTTGTAAATCGAGCGGCCCATTACAACGGTTGTGGTATCTTTGTCTGGAGGAAGAATAATAGTTTAGTCGTTGCGTTTCAGTGCAGAAATAGCCTGTATTTCTAGTTTAGTGAAATTGTCCTGGTGGTCAAGCAGGACGGAAAAGTTGGGCGTGAATTACGTACTTAGCAAATTGTTCGATTAGGTGGTAGGGAGGAAGAGAGGGTGGGATGTATTGTGAAGGGGGTATGAAGGCGGAAAGAGGTTGTGGAAGTGAGTCGGAGGCAGGTGAGGAATAAGATCTGGGTGAGGCGGCTTTGAGGCGGAGTAAGCAGACGAAGGCTTGTATGCCAGCAAGGAGTCAAAAATGGTCAGATTTTGTGGTGGGAAAGAATAGGCCGCGTGAAAGAAAGGCAATATCAGCGTGGGTGAGAGCATGAGAGGACAGGATCAGGACGTCATCTGGCTCAGAGGGATTTGCGGTGCGTGTGGAGGTGTGGTTCTGCGTAGAATTGGGGTACATCATTGGTTCGCGGGTTGAAACAAAGGGAGACCTGAAAGAGTGCACTGGAGGTGGGGTAAGGATTCCCAGAAGGTAGGCCAAGCAGAGTTTTTGGCCGAGGAGGGGCGGGGGAGGGGGGGGATGTTGGACTCACCAGCTAGAATGAAGGGGAGAGAGAGGCCGAGCTGGAGGTGACGGATGCACATAAGAGAAAGTTTACGTATGATTCTATTTTGGTTGACTTTGATATCTTCTGAAGCTTTACGGAAGATGGCGTCGAGATCAGCAGTGGAGTTTGGGGAATGATTGAGCTTGTGTATGAGAATTTTGCATTTCTCAAAGTGCATATTGGGGAGTGATATATAGCAGTAGCTGCCGGTGGTTGTTTCAACTGGTAGGGCCAACACATGTTAAAAAATCCTAAATTTATAATAAAAAGTATATAATATTTTACTTACCAAAAAAGTACTGTAGTGAGCAGATAAAAACAGTGTCTTGCAGCTAAAATGAGCGGTAAACCAAGTCTATTCGGCGAACTTTCTTTTTAGAAAATAAATCAATAACTTTTCTGTTGAAGCTTTGTATGTTATTCATAAAAGTGTTTTCACACGATAGCATGCCTAAAACTCTTAGTCTTTCTTCTTTCATAGTATTCCCTAGAAAAGTATTTTCCTTTTATCATTGAAAAACCCCATAGCGACATTGGTATCGTGATCAACAATTTTAAAAGATTTATTGTATCATGAAATGTTTCACACAAATCATCAACCAAAATTAGCGACAGAAATGGTACTGCACCAGAAGCTGTCCTCAATTCCTCTTTCGTAAAAAACTTGAAGTTCACTCTTTAGTGTCTTTTTTTTACAAAAAAAGGATACTTTTCAATCATTTCACTGAGATACGTACGTGTCACGGAATTTATTGCTGTAATTGTCAAATCCATCGACCCCAAATAGATTCGTAGACATGAGGTGTCCAGTAAATTTAAATATATCTTTTATTTCTGTGATTATGGTTGGTGTACCAGTAGTCAAAATTAGAAAGTGAATACTTGTCTTTTATCAGTTTCTGAAGGTATTTAAATATCCCCTCATAACAGAAGCCCCATCAAAACTATGTGCTATAAGTTTATCCAGACTGTCACCAATTAGGGGGTCGAGTTATTTTTAAATACAATCTACGATTGCACGAGCATCATGTCCGTCAGGATTAGCGAAATTCCAGAAGGTTTCTACCGGTTTACCGCCTACAATGTATCGTAATACTATGACTAACTGAAATTGACATGGCACTTCAGTAGTTTCATCTGCTATCAATGCCACATTATCTGCTTTTTTAATTTATTTGTGAACTTCTTCGTGGTATATATCTAACATGCATTCCAGCAACTGATGTGTAGTTTTTGACGCACCTTTAAACTCAGTTGATTGACTAAGTTGAACATTTAAGTCTTTATCTAACTCAGAACTAAACTGGATTAACTCACAAAAACTCCCATCCTATTCATCATGCCCTCTCAATGCTAATTATAACGCCCCACATAAACGTATACACTCTGTAATCAAATTTAATACGTATCTACTTTTAACTATTTGTTCGTTATGTTTAGATAAAGCTAGCCGATACTGAGTTAAACTGACTTTGAATATTTGTTTTACTCAGCAACGACAAACTCAAAGCATTGTTCATATGTTGTTTAGATTTTTCGTGAGCTCTCCTTTTTCCCCATATATGTACCATGTCCGAAATCCTGTTCCTTGACCAGCTGACATCTCCGTGGAAAAGTACGCATGGAAAAAAAAACGCATTTTTTCGTCACACCTGCACTGCCAATTGTTCTTCGAATAAGACATTGGATTTACGACACCTCTCCTGTTTGTTTGGCACACTGTTGCTTTTTATCTAAATAAAAATTCCCATTCATTTTATTTCGAGTTTACCATCGTAAGACAACGAAGAAAACGTCTTTTTTAATAAAGCACTTACTGTATTCATTGCGGAGAATTGAAACATTCACGCTCACCAATACTACATCGAGCATCTAGCCTGAAGCCCGGCCGAGTCGAGCCTAACTGAACATGGCCCCAACGAAGGAGAGGGTTGGAGATGGGGAGAAAAGCATGAAGTGCGCATGCGTTCCACGTCTTGTGACCGAGCCAGATAGGATATGGCCCGTTGGAGTGGGGAGCTCCCCGCCGGACTCGCCGCCAACTCCTCTCGTAAACTCTCTTAAGCCGGGATTACGATCGACGTTTACGTACGTGACGGAAACGGACGGTGGCGGTGATGTCCTCCGTTGCTGGCACGTCAAGGAGGGGTATATTTTGATCGACGGAAATAGTAGCGCCAACTATTGACCGTTCAACGAATCAGCGTTCTTGGAGTTGGTTGCAATTTAACTGACGGACGTGTGTTATAACTGCTTTTATTATTGTTATTGGACTGGCCTCTTGTTAATATTTTGTTGTTTTTCGTTATTATGGAAAGTATTCCGTGAAAATGTTGCGATGTAGACCACAAAAAAATTGTACAAACCCGAATTGAAATTCTGAGGCACATTGTTCAATTGGAAAGTGGACGAGAACGGTCAGAAGGAGTTAGGGAAATATTCAGAAGATGGACTCCTCAATGAGATGACAATAATTTGATAGAGGAGATGAGGCTGCAGGATGAGGAAATGTTTTTCAACTATATAAGGATGAGCAGAGAAATATAAGTACATAAGTATAGTATTGGCATTTTATAAATAAAAAAATTATCATACATTTTGTATCACTTCGTACCAACATAAAACCAATATGAATCCTGTAGTATATATTCTTTCAGTTATTGTTGTTATAATTTAGCATTCATTCATTCATTCGTGTTCTGTCTCGCGACAGGTCCTACCAATTAACTAATTAATTGGTTTTGAATAGGGAATATACATACACGGTGTGGTGGTTTCCCGTTGCCTTCCACACCGGACTCGCACACAGAAGGGAGGAGGGAAACCCGGTGCCGGCATTTGCCTGCTCTTACGAAGAACACCAGGGGGGGCAACGGCTTAACGTCCCTTCCGAAGGACGGAACAGCTGAATTTGCGCGGTCTCCTCAAACCACGCAACCAGGGGGCCGGGTGACCTTGAGAAAAAATCCTACTCGCGCAGGATTCGTACCCGATGACTTTTTCAAGCATCGGGCGAGTAGCAGCCAGCGTCCTAACCACTACACCACCGGCACCCCTAATTTAGCATAGTAAAACCATATTATGAAAACATTTTCTGGTTTGAAAATTTATTGAGTATGGTTGGACCACATTTAAAGAAAAGGGAAATGTACACAAGCCTTACTGAAATTCAGAGGCTGAGCATCACTTTGAGGTATTCAATAATATTAAAAATACCTATTATAAATGATAAAAATGTACTAAACTTTTAAAAATATATATTGAAATCGTCAGAAAATCATTCCAGGTTTCTGGCAGCAGGAGACAGTCAAGCATCATTGAGCTTTGCCTACCGCTGTGGGCAATCTACTGTTTCTGTTATTTTAAAGGCAACCCTTCCTATCATAGCAAATGTATTGGAGCCTATTTATCTGAATGCTCCTAACAGTGTCCAGTATAGGCTACATATTGCAGATGGGTTTTCTTTGAAATGGAACCTCCCACACTGTACAGGACCAATGGATGGGAAACACATTGTGATTCAGGCACCCAAAGCAAGTAAAAGCCTGTTTTTAAAATACAAGAAAACATTCAGTGTAGTTCTGTTGGCAGTATGTGATGCAGATGACAGTTTCAAGATAATAGACATAGGTGCTGAAGGTAGCTTATCTGAAGGAGCTGTTTTTCAAATTCATGTTTTGGCATGGACTTGGAGAAAGGAAAATTATCTTTGCCACCTCCAAGCACCCTGCCAAATGGTGATATTATTTTCAGTTATTTTTTTGGAAGGGATAATGTCTTTCCTCTCAGATCATATTTAATTAAGACATATTCATTGAAAAAATTAACACATAAGGAATCAATTTTTAATTATCGCACTTTAAGGGCCAGATGTGTGAAAGAGAATGCCTTTGGTATTTTAGCAGCATGGTGGACGGTTCTAAGGAAACCAATTTGCACAACTCTACCTACATGCAACAATGGTGTAAGGGCAGTGGTAGTCCTACATAATTACATTAAAACTTTGAGTGATGAAAAGAAATTGGACAACTACTGTGCTTTCAATTTCATTGACCAAGAGTTGGACAATGGATCAGTCATTTATTGAGGATGGTGGAATCAATTTTCTAATGATGAAATTGGAATCTGGCTTAAGGATGGGTGCAAGATTTTATACTCAGTTTGTGGCAAACCAAAGGGACATTCTGATGGATTACCTTAATGGAGCAGGTGCTGCTCCTGGCAAGAAGAGAGATTAAGAAGAAGCTATATGGGGTGTAGCTGTGTTACCCTTAATACCTCTATTAAAACCTTTTGACAAGTAAAAGAACAACAAGTAACTCATTTTTGCAATATTTTCATTTTTCCAAAATAAAAAATATTTTATTTCTCGAATTGCTAGATAGAGCTTTCTTCAATATCGTTTATTACCTCTCTTATTTTTTTCCTAAAAATAAGCCTCCTTAGAACAATTTATCATTTTCAGGACAGAGTTCAGTGACATAGGTAGCATGTAGTTTGCTTCTTCTTCTAAATTTAAATTTGCAGAAATGGTTTCTAACTTCTTGTCAATAATCTCTAGGAGTTTATTTTTTTTAATTCCTTTGGGAATGGATTCTTCTAGGGCAAAGGTAGTAGAGGATTGTAATAAATGTGATGGAGTTGAGTGATGGTAATGCAGAGGCGCAGTTTGCTGATGATGGTGATGTTAGTGAAGGAACATGTGATGGAGAGATTGGGAAATTGTATCCATAAAATCTAATACTTCCACTGCATTGGGTGAGGAATTTCTTTGATTTTGACTTTCCTCTTCTCTCACATTGGAGTAAGATCTAAAAATTTAAAAAGAAAAAAATAAGTCTTGTAAGTACTTGCTCATTTAGTATCATTATCAAAATAAATGAAAACATACTGCCTATGGCGAATGCATGGCCCCAAGAAACTTAGAGCCTCCATGAAATGCCATTCTGGCTTTCTGCAGCCAGCAGACACACTTGCTCCTCCTAATTTCTTCATTCTCATTTGCCTCATATATATATCCCCTAGGGAAATCCACCTTATGCTGCACTCTTTTGCTGTGCCTAATAATAATAAAAAATTAAATGCATTAATATTAACAGCTTAACAAATTAGTTTAAAATTCAGCACTGGTGTACCTATCTAGAGTGATTCCTCGAAATATAGTTCCATATGCTGTCCCTGGTGAAATAATTGTACTCACCTGATTCGTGCTAGTATACTTTTTTAATTTTTATCAATGGGTTTGCTGTTCAATTTTTGTTTGTTTACCATAGCAACTTCAAGCTAATATTCTACGATTGATAGCATTGGTTGTTGACATTTTTTGGAGGATACACACCAATACAAGTGGATATTGTGCGCATGTCTATTTTAGGCAAATACTGATATTTAAAAAGTCAAACTGCTAACCTTTTTCTTCAAAGCCTTTGCGTTTTTTTAATCTGAAATTTTCTAAAATGCTTAGTTATGGATTGCTCTGCTGACTTAAAACCAAGGGAAATTGCACAATTAAGAATGTCGTTGCATTATTCTGAAATTTCAAATATTTTGCTAAAGTGAAAAGTTAGGAATTGCTGCTACAAATGACAATTAAAATGTTATCGACTTATTACGTACGTAATAATCGGGTAAAATGCTGAAAATACAATAAAATATCAATCAAATTTTTAAAAAGAATTGAAATACTAGTACGAATCACGCGAATACAACAATTTGGTGTTGATAGTCTCAGGTGAACTATTTAATAAACTGTTATTTAAAAGGCCCAAAATAAGGATCAGCCTCTTTAGTACGAAGCAAATGAAGGTATTATTGCTTCAGAGGTAGGGTTTAGGAAAAGGGTCTTAACAAAATGACACTATATGGTATAACATAAACCACAACGCAATTTAAGAGTAAAAAGGAAATTCTTGTGTTAAGCGTTAACACTCTAGATAGAGAAACATAATTTAAGAATTCAGTAACTATTAATAATATCCATACATTGCAATATTTTCCCTATTCCCTTCAAAGCACTTGCTTTCTTGGCTGCATTCTTGAACTCTCGGTGCTTTTTGTCATACAGGAAATTATGATTCCTTGCAAATTCAATAAAAATTCATACGTATGATGTTTAGAACTATTCACAAATAGTGTAAACTAGCAAATATACAAGTAACCCAAAGCAAGCTGGAATCCACAGTAATTTCAAAGAGTTCTTACCAGATTGGCTGACATGAAATAACGTGACGGGAAGCTAGACTTCGACAAGGTTCTCTACTTCTGCGTCAACGTTGGCGCTAACGTACGAGATTCGTAATTGAAAGCATGGTTATCACGCTATACAAGCTTCTGAAAAGCCGTCGTCTGTTTCCGTCATGTCCGTAAACGTAGATCGTAATCCCGGCCTTACCGGAGGTATTGGGCTGCTTCACGACAAATTAAACTTATTCAACACTTAAAAATGGAATAAATCTGCTCAAAAACAATTATTCGTTTGCTTTTTTCTTTATGTAAATATTGGTATGGCCATTTCTCCATGGCTCTATGCCAACGGCCGCCACTGATGTATAGTGACGAAAGACTAAACGGACAATATTGAAGGACATGAGTTGACTTGTAAGGGCGAATGATTAACGGATAGAAAAGGCAAGGCCCGATAGGGAGTATCTCATGGAGACCTTTGAGGAGGACGCCTAGGTCTTGACAGGAATTAAATCGGGTAGGTTAGTGATAAATATATACAAGTAGTTGGTGCTTGCATTCTGCAAGCATTTCATCTGACCCTGATAAACATAAATATTTCAGAGAGATATAGCATTATTAGAAATATTTTTTTTAATTCAAAATATATCACCTCTGCACCCAAAAATATATTGTTAGAGCTTTTCCAATGTTTGTTCGTCTAAATGCACTGAGCTCTATTTAAATTTAAAATTTCAGCTTCCTGGCTTGCCCCAAAGTACTTAAACATTTATCTATTAGTTTAAACTTTAAGAATTTTTAACAGAAAAAGAAATTAAAATATCAAAAGTTTATAATTTTTTTTTCGTTTTTTTTTTTAAAATCTACCGGTAAAAATATTACCGCTTCGTAGCACATTTGATAATACATAACACTCAAAAATATGTTTAAACAATTGCGAATTTTTAGCGGACAAATTTTTGAACTTTTTCAAAATTACCTTTTATTCTATGTATAATTTTTTACAAATTGATTTAGAAAACTCGAACCTATAGCATATAGTCTTCAAGATAAAAATTATTAAACTTTAATGTAAAAATATGGTTAAAAGAACCCCTAAAAATTAACAATTTTAAAATTTTTAATTCTTATTGTTGGTTATGGGAAAAATCCTATAATGTTGCAAAATTTCAGCTTTCTAAACTTATAAGATTGGTCTACACACTGGATTGCGTTTTCCCATGCTAACTTATGCAAGACATTCCAGGGTCTCTGGAGTCGAACCCAAGAAACTGTAAGAAAGTGACAATAATTCAATCTAAGCATTTCATCTCACCTTGAAAAAACATTAATTTTTCAGACAGATATTTCTTCATTACAAATATTCTATTAATTCTAAAGATTTCACCTCCGCAGCGATTTCCGTTTTTCCACATGTAAAAATAATAGTTTAAAACAACCCCTAAATAATGCAATTTTAAACATTTTACACTTTCTCCATTATGGGGTACTAATGCTACACATTTCAGCCAAATTTAAAATTTGTAGCACTTATAGCAGTAAAATAAGATTCTTCTAATTGTTTAAAATTTTAACATTTTTAACGGTTGCCGCAATATATATATAGAGAGATTGAAATGTTTATTTGTGCAAATGCACTGTTCTGTAAATAATTTGAAATTTGCAGCTTTCTAGCTCATCCCGTAGTACCTAAAAAATTATTAAACTTTAATATCCAAATGGGGAAAAAACTATCCCAAAAATTAACAATTTTGAAATTTTCGATTTTGACAGTTGGTTATCAGAAAAGTTCTATAAACTTGCAAAATTTCAGCTTCCTAAACTTATTAGATTGGTCTACACACTGGATTATGTTTTCACATGCTAACTTATGGGAGATATTCCGGGGTCTCTGGAGTCGAACTCAAGACTCTGTAAGCAAAAATTACAATAATTTCTTATAGATATTGCAGCCTTCTAACTACACTGAACATTTCATTTTTATAGCTTACCGGCAAGTGCCCATAATAATTTCTTATGGGAAAAAACGTAAATTTCGGAATTTCTGGAGTCGAACTCATGTCACTTACGAAAGAATTCTCATTTTATCTGAAAGTTTCTCCATCATATCTACAAAATCTAAAACTTTCAGCTTTCTAGCTTTTGTAGTTTGGGCTGGACATTAGTATCCTCCTGTTATCATTATATATCGACGACTCTTACAGAGGAGGAGATAACATATAGGAGGATTCTAATGTTAAGGCACTTTCAGATGTGCTGGTGATTCAAAATTTTTTTCATAGGTAGGATTTCTTGCAAAACTGACTAGAAAAAACGAAAATCTTGAATAAGTGCAACATTGCGGCCGCTAAAAATTAGCAATTGTTTAAAAAAAATTTCAAGGTTTTTGTATTTTCAAATGTGCTACGGAGTTAAAACATTTTTATAAATAGAATTCTTAAAAAAACAAATTAGGGATTATACAAATTTTGATATTTTTTTTGCAGTAAAAAATTCCAAAAATTTAAACAAATAGATAACGGTTTAGGCACTTCCAGGATAGTTAGTTAGTTGAAATTTTCAAGTTATATAAAGTTTAGTCTTTTTAAACAAATAAACATCACAAAGTAGTTATAAAATTCTTATTGGGGCCGTTAAAAATTATTTAAATTTAAACAATTAGAAAAATAATATTTCACTTCTTATTGTGCTACAATGTTAAAATTTGGCATAAATGTGTGGCATTACTAACCCAATGTAGAAAACGTATAGTATTCCTAAAATTACAAAAATTAGCGATTGTTTTACTTCATTATTGTTCCATAAGAAAAAACCAAAATCTGTCCCGAGGAGAAATTTTATGAATTAAAGAAATATTTCTCACGATGAAATATCTCTCTGAAAAATTTATGTATTTTTAATGTGACATGATATGCTTGCAGAATGCAAGCGCCTTTTACTAGTATGTTATATCCTTTTCCTCCTCCTCTGTAAGGAACGTCTATATATAATGATAACAGTAGGATACTAATGTCAAGCCCAAATTACAAAAGCTAGAAAGCTGAAAGTTTCAGTTTTTGTAGATATGATAGAGAAAGTTACAGATAAAATGAGACTTCATACCTAAGTGACATGAGTTCGACTCCAGAAATTCCGAAAGATGCGTTTTTTCCCATAAGAAAAGTATTGCGCCATTTTTGTAAATTAAATTTGGGCACTTGTCCGTAAGCTAGAAAAATGAAATTTTCAGTGTTGTTAGGCAGCCGCAATATCTATTGAGAATTATTCTTACATTTGCCTATAAAGTCTTGGGTTCGAATCCAGACAATCCGGAATATCTCCCATAAGTTGGCATGGGAATTAGTTATTCCAGTGTGTAGACCAATCTAATAGGTTTACGAAGCTGAAATTTTGCAGGTTTATAGAATATTTCCCATAACTAACTATAAAATCAAATATTTTAAAATTGTTAATTTTTAGGGGTTGTTTTAACCCCATTTGTACTTTAAAGTTTAATAATTTTTTTCTTGGAAACAATATGTTCGAGTTTTTGAAATCATTTTGTAGCAAATTGTACATAAAAAAGGAAATTTCGAAAAAGTTAATAAATTCGACCGCTAATATTCGCAAATGTTTAAACATATTTTTAAGGTTTATGTATTGCCGAATGTGCTACGAAGCTTAAATTTTTTTTAGAGGTAGTGTTTGCAAAAAAACGAAATTAGGATTATAGAAATTTTGATATTTTAATTTCTTTGCAGTTAAAAATTCTTAAAGTTAAAACAAATAGGTATATGTTTAGATAGTACGGGGAGAGTTAGAAATCTGAAAGTTTTCAGTTATATTGAGTTTAATCTATATAATCGAATAAACATTATAATGTATCCATGAAATTTTTATTGCGGCCGTTAAAAATTATTTAACTTTTAACAATTAGATAAATGTTATTTCACTTCTAGAAGTGCTACAACTTTAAAATTTTGCAAAAATGTGTAGTATTAGTACTCCATAATAGAGAAAGTATAAAATTTTATATTTGCAAAGTTTGGGGATTGTTTTTATCTATTATTTTTACAAAGGGGAAAATAAAAATCGCTGCGGAGGTGAAATATTTACAATTAAGAAAATATTTGTAATGATGAAATTTCTGTCTGAAAAATGAATGATTTTTGAAGGTTAGATGAAATGCTTCCAGAATGCAGGCACCTTCTACTAGTATGTTATATCCTCCTCTGTAAGGAACGTCTATATATAATGATAGGAGGATACTAATGTCCAGCCCAAACTACAAGAACTAGAGAGCTGAATGTTTTAGTTTTTTAGATATGATGGAGAAACCTTAAGATATAATGAGATTTCTTACCTAAGTGACATGAGTTCTAACTCCAGAAATTTCGAAATTTGCGTTTTTTCCCATAAGTAAAGCATTGCGCCATTTTCGTAAATTAATTTTGGGCACTTGCCCGTGATCTAGAAAAATGAATATTTCCGTGTTGCTAGCCGGCCGTAATATCTATTAACTGTTATTGTTAGTTTTGCTCACAGTGTCATGGGTTCGACTCCAGATACCCCGGAATATCTCGCATAAGTTAGCATGGGAAAAGGTTTTCCCAGTGTGTAGACCAATCTAATAGGTTTAGGAAACTGAAAATTTGCAGGTTTATAGAACAATTGTCATAACCAATTATAAAAGTCGAAAATTTCAAAATTGTTAATTTTTGGGATAGTTTTTTCTCCATTTGGATATTAAAGTTTAATAATATTTTAGGTACTACGGGATGAGCTAGAAACCTGTAATTTCAAATTATTTACAGAACAGTGCATTTACACAAATAAACATTTCAATCTCTCCATATATATATTGCGGCATCTATTAAAAATGTTAAAATTTTAAACAATTAGAAAAATGTTATTTTACTTCTAGAAGTGCTACAACCTTAAAAGTTGGCTGAAATGTGTAGCATTAATACTCCATAATGGAGAAAGTTTAAAATGCTTAAAATTGCAACATTTGAGGATTGTTTTAAACTACTATTTTTACATGTGGGAAAAACGAAAATGTGAAAAGGTGAAATGTTTATTATTAATAGAGTATTTGTAATGATGAAATATCTCTCTGAAAAATGAATGTTTTTTCAAGGTGAGATGAAATCCTTGCAGTATGCAAGCAACTTCTACCAGTATGTTATATACTTCTCTGTAAAAAACGTCGATATATAATGATGTTATATCCTCCTCTGTAAGAAACGTCGATATATAATGATAACATATACATATGGAATGATACTAATGTTTTGGCATTTTCAGATGAGCTGGGGATTCGAAATTTTTTTCTTGGGTAGGATTTTGTGCAAAACCAACCAGAAAAAACGAAAATCTTAAAAAGTGCTACAGTGCTGCAGTTAAAAATTTGCAATTGTTTAAACAAATTTTCAAGTTTTATGTATTTCCGTATGCGCTACGTAGCTAAAGTTTTTTTTAGAAATAGCATTCATAAAAATACGAAATGTGACTTCTGCAAATTATGATATTTTGAATTTTTTGGCTTTTAAAAATTCCTAAAATTTAAACGTATAGGTAAATGTTTAGACACTTCGGTATGGCTAGGAAGCTGAAGTTTTCAAGTTATGTACAGAATTGTGCATTTGCACAAATAAACATTTTAATCTCTCCATAAACGTATTGCGTCGACCGTTAACAATGTTTAAAATTTAAATAATTGGAAAAATATTATTTAACTTCTAGAAGTATTACAACATTCAAATTTGGTAGAAATGTGTATCATTGATACCCCATAATGAAGAAGGTGTAATTTTTTTAAAATTGCAAAGTTTGGGGATTTTTTTATTTATTATTTTCACATAAGGGATAAACGAAAATCGCTCCGGAGGTGAAATATTTAGGATTAAAAATATTTGTAATGATGAAATATGAAAAATTAATGTTTTTTTATTTTGAGATGATATGCTTGCAGAATGCAAGCACCAGCTAATAGTATGTTATATATATATATATCCTACTCTGTAAAAAACGTCGATATATAATGATATATATATTATGGTGGTCCTTATTTTTAAACTTTGGAAAACGAGATGGCACGTTTTGAATCTGCACTATGACAAAAAATAATTTTGGTAAAATTTGATGTTTTGAATAATATTTAGGGGTCACTACCAAAATCAGAACAATTGGAATACATCATAATGCTAAACATAGGTTATTCAATACTGCAATAGATATAACCTTTCAGATGTACCCCTCCGAAATCCTGCGTAAGTCTACATGCAGGAGCAAGCCTTGTGTTATGTAATAGTCCATATCAGATTCTTTGGAACAATCTAGAACTGTCCAGTACGTTATAGAACCATCATAAACAATCTGTAATATTCTAGAACCATGCGGAACAATTTGGAAATTACCGGAACATTTTATAAACTTCTGTAATTATGTAAAACCTTCCAGTACGTTCTAGAACCTTCTTGAACAATTTATGGCCTTAATTTTAAAAGCAGCCCACCTAGTGCAGTGAGTTCAGTTGTCATCAGGCAGCCAAAGAGTGCAGTTCAGCCAAGGGTTTTCTCCCATAAAGCTGTGTAGAGACTCAAGTGAACCTGACTCGTAGGAGATTACAATAAAGTGCACAAGCAGTTTGTAAGTTTTGTACTGTGTTATGCAGAACACCAAAAAATAAAACAATGACAACAGAAGTAAGTTAGCTAATTTTTTTTACTTTACCTTCAGGTTCACTGCTAATCCTACTACCCGTAAAATGACGAATGTTTGGCTAATTGGACAAAAATCACGTGAAATACCTGGAAATAAGCTACCTTCGAAGCGAGGGGTAATGGCATATTATTTCATTTGCATCTGACTGGAAAGAAAACTGTTCGAGAAAGTGCGACTGTAGCTGCCGAAGCAGCCATTGGGATATGGGATATAGCACGGATCCCTACTTGGCTTCGAAAACACGTAATTGAAGATGTTGTAAAAATCTTCCATGACTGGCAAACGCTGAAGAAAAACGAAAAAACAAGAAAAATAGTTACAAAACACTGTTTGAAAAAGAAACTGCTTTCAGTTACAGCCTCGACGAGCTTATTGATATTGCAAATGCAGAGGCGCTATCCATGATCAAAATAGAAGAAGATCGAGAGTTTCCTCTGGCTCAGAGGGAAAAAGGGCGGCTAGGAAAGATGACTGGAGTTGACAAGGCTCTAGAACATCAAGAAGCTAGAAGAAGGGAGCAAGCCAAGAAATATCAAGACCTCCTTGAGAAGAGTAGAAAGAAAACTGAAACGAAACCTGTAACCTTGTGCTCCTCAACCTCCAGCAGTGATTCTGAAAACGTGAACCGGGATAGGCATCAGAGTAGTGAACCTGCTGAACTGGAATACGCATCTCTTAGAAAGCCTTCTTGAAAAAGGGGAAGGAAGGAATTTATTACACCAGGCTTGGCAGCTGTACTGGATGGTACAAAGGTGAGTGACAGAAAAATCTCTGCGTTGCTTTATGCTGCTGGAGAAGGTCTGGGGAAAGGCATGTCCAAATTTGAAGTAAATCGTTCCTCAATTTGTGAAAGTCACATTTAGTAAAGGGAAGCAAAAGCTAAACAAATAATCTCTCAATTGAATCCAACAGTTCCGCTAGTTGAGCATTGGGATGGCAAACTGCCTCCAGATCGTACTGGAAAGGAAGTAATTGATCGTCTTCCTATTTAAGTGACAGATGATGGTGTAGAACAACTGCTTGGTGTTATAAAAATTGCGACTGGAACTGGATTGGAAATGGGCTAAACTGTTGTTGAAACTTTGTAACTGGAATCAAGCAGAGAAAGTCAAAGGAATATGTTTTGACACTACTGCGTCAAATACTAAAAGTAAAAATGAAGCATGTATTTGGATTGAACAGAAATTAGACAAGAACCTTCTCCGCATTCCCTGCAGGCACCACATATTGGATCTGGTACTGAAAGCTGTCTTCTCTGTCATCGTAAGTCCATCAGCGAGCCCAGAAATAATATTCTTCAAGCGATTACAAGCTCATTGGGCGTCACTGGATAAGTCCGAATACAGAACTGCACATGATGATGAGTTCACTTCCAGTGCTGTTGCAGATATTAAAGACGAAATTATTACTTTTGATACAGACCAACTAAACCAGCAGCAACCTCGCTATTATTACAGAGAACTCCTGGAAATCTCTATCACTTTTCTTGGAAGTGAAACTTTTCGTGGATTTTATTTCTTACTCCTGGTGCAATGCATAAGGCTCGTTGGATGGCCAAAGCCATTTATACTATCAAACTGTAGATGTTCAAAGGACAGTTTCCATTGAAGACAAAAGTGGAAGCTGGGATAAATGACATAGCAGTTTTTGTTGTGAGATTCTATTTGAAGGCGTGGTTTCAAGCTGCACTTCCAACTGCTGCGCCGTTAAATGACATGATGCTGTTGAAGAACCTCCAACAGTACAAGGCTACAAACTTAATAGTTTCCAACGCTGCTCTGAAGAAGCATGCTCCTCATCTGTGGTCCCTCAGCAAAGAGCTGGTCGCCATTGCTTTCTTTGATAAAAAAGTATCAATAGATACAAAAGCCAAATTGATTCAAGCTCTCCAAAATGATGGTAATGAGGACCAAACAAAGAGAATGACTCTCGATCTGGATAGCATCTTGGAGAACAATTTGGACTATTTTGGGTCAGTAAACACTTTGAAGTTTTTTGACATACTGTAACGGTTTGCCGCGTTTGCGGGGTAACTCTCGCTGTCTTTCGTTACTTTTTTTTGCTGTCTTGGGATCCACCCGCCAGGTGTCTCGGGCGGAGGCCCTGGCTAGGGAGGAGAGAGTGAGGGGAGCGGAGAAGAGAGAGGTCGAGAGACGGGTCGACTATATAAGGTTCTGGGGAGAGGTCCCTGGGTCATCCATTGGGTGAAGGGAAGTCTCGACGACCCGTTGGAGATAAGTTGTGTTAATTTCGTTCTTCTTTTTGTGTGAGGATTTGGCATTGGCTTGGCTGAGAGTAAAGAAGCCATGACCCGTTTGTTACTTTCTGTTATACGATTTCCTATGTTTTCCCTTCACACAGACAACACCTTCCAATATGGTGATTTTTAATATATTCGCTGTGAGCAACATTTAAGTTCCGGTACAACTTTCAACATGTGCCTTATAACACTCCTCGGGATACCAAGTGTTCTTGAGCCCTTCGTACAATATTTTCCTTTACTAATGTTAGTGACATATAGTGACTGTAAATGCATAAAGCAATAGAAAAAGAAATAAATGTTGAATTTATGACTCTAAAATATAAGGAAGAGCATGTTTCCTCATCAT
Source organism: Tanypteryx hageni (assembly GCA_028673005.1). NCBI lineage: Eukaryota > Metazoa > Arthropoda > Insecta > Odonata > Petaluridae > Tanypteryx > Tanypteryx hageni. Next base: position 4,737,455 of record CM054112.1, read on the forward strand.
GTGGTAAAGCACCAAGTGGAGTACACTTGTACCCCAGAGTAGTACCCCAGGGTTAATCCAGCTAATACCAAGATATTTTACCTGCACTCCAGACCAAGTGGGGTACAAATGTACCCCATATATTTTTTAGGATGACTTATTGTTTATTTTATAAATTTTCCTTGTTTATGCACGAAATGGCTGCGGTTACATTTTAAAATATATTAGAAAGAAACTAAAATGCATATGGATATATTTATGACTATTTATTCTTAATCATATTAAGACTTTCAAAATAATTGTGTAAAAAATGTTCAATGTACTCTATCAACATTTACTTCATCTGGTGATTTTAAATGCATAAAGCAATAGAAAAAGAAAAAATATTGATATCACGGCTCTAAAAGATTACGAAGATCCTGTTTCCTCATGACGTGATAAAGGTAGCACTAAGCACCAAGTGGGTTATACGTGTTCCTAATTGCGGAACATGAATAACAGAACATTTGATAAGAGAGTATATCTTTCCTGAACACTTGAATGACAATAACATGTAACGTGTATATTGCCAGAATTTTTGATTTAAGAACAGTAGCCATAAATACCTTCATGGGGTACAGGTGTACCCCACTTGGTATTAGAAGGGTTAAGACAATACCCTATACACTAAAATTATGGAACAATTATAATATTTTTTGTTATGATTATGGCATGATCAGTCGTGCTTTTAACACGTCTTCGGAGAAAAATATCGCAAATATCGCTATTATATTTAAACGGTTGATAAGTTCAAATTTCTCCAAAAACCACGAACCATAACATTAAAATACTTTTTACGTTTTACTGTCACTACTATTGTGATCCCTTATATTTCTAGATCCTAAACAAAAACAAAGCTAGTAACTCCTTCCTATAGTCGATATCCCAAATTTAATCGTCGTGTTTGGGCTTTCAGTAGTACCTACGTGTGAATTACAGTTATCTATGATGCGCTCAATCACAGCGCGTGATGCAATTATTGTTTTGGGTACTGTAAACCTTACATATAACAGGAAGAAAATATTGATGATAATGTTTTCATAATATGCATGATACAGAAAATTAGAATAAGTTAACTTATACACTTATGGGAATAATCTTGATGTTGATTCGATTATAGAAAATAAAAAAATATATTTCCGTAAATCAAATTTTCTATAACTCGAATTATTTTTGATTTCCCTTGAGATTCAAGTTATCTAAGTTCATTATGTCGTCATTAATTTCCATTAGAAGCATTCAATCACTGCAATCGTATCATAAAATTCCAGATCCTTTTAAAAGCATTGAGTTAGTTGCCATAGTATTTAAAGATTTCCATTGGTGACAAGAGGAAAAATTTACACTTTTTTATCGATCGAAAGGAAATATTTACACTAATTCGGCATGTATTTGAATTTTTATTTCAAAAATTAAGAACTATGTATTTCAAATTGACAACTGTTCTTTTACTGAATTCGTATCCTAATTTTATGCAATTTTAAAATGCATTTTTTAAATGCCTTGCACTGAATCCCATGCTTTTCTTATTGGGTATTGAAATGGAGAATTGGGTTAAGAAATTCTCATTTAATATAAACTTATTTTTGATTTTCGTATTTTCTTGTCAGTTGTGCCGCTCGACCAACCTATTTGCAAAATTTCAGATTTCTAGTCCTTCTAGAAGGACCTAAGTGATTTTTGTCAGTGGATGAGTGAGGCACAAGTAGCTATCTACTATATATAAAATATTCTTACAGAGGAGGAAAATATATACACATATAAATATATAAATATACATACATACATATATATATATATATATATTTATATAAAATAAATGCAACGAGAGGTTGAGAGGTGTGGACGTCCACCACCGTATGGTAAGTGTTCACTGGCTCCTTCCTATCCCTCTTAACCTCTCGTTGCATTTATTTTATCATATTATTTCTTTTTCCGTATCGTTATATATATATATATATATATATATATATATATACACACATACACAAGTATTTGGTGCTTGCATTCTGCAAGCATTTCATCTCATCTTTAAAAACATTAGTTATTCAAAGGGATATTTCATTATAAGAAATATTTTTTTAATTCAGAAGATATCACCTCGGCAACAATTTCCGTTCTTTCCTTATAGAATAATATTTGATTAAAACACAACCTAAAATTTGAAATTTAAAGAATATTATAATTTTTCTATTGTGGTGCACCAATGCCACATTTATACTAAATTTTAAAGTATCAGCATATATAGAAGTGAAATAATAAGTTTCTAATTGTTTAAAGTTTTAATATTTTTAACGGTCGCAATAACAACTTAATGGTTATATATTTTTGCTATGGACTTGGCTCTCATTATCTGAAAATTTTAGCTCCCTAGCTCTACCGGTAGTGCCTATACATATCCCTATATATTTAAAATTTATGAAATTTTAACAACCAAACAAATTAAAGTATAAAAATTTCTTCAATAACTACTAAGTTTTTTATATATTGTAAGAACTACTTCAGCTACGTACCACACACGGAAATTCATAAACCATAAAAATTTGTTCAAAAAATTAGGAATTTTTAGCTGTCGCATTGTAGAACTTTTTCTAGATTTTTCTGTTTTGCACATATATCTACCGTGGAAGATAATTTCGAATCTCCAGCTCTTCTGGATATGCCTAAGCATTAGTATCCATTGTAACATTATATATAGACGTTCTTTACAGAAGAGGAGGAGGAGGATATAACATACTAGTAGAAAGTGCTTCCATTATGCAAAAATATCATCTCACCTTGAAAAATATTCATTTTTCAGAAAAATATTTTATCATTAAAAATATTTTTTATTCTAAATATTTCACCTCAGCAGCGATTTTCGTTTTTCCCTTATGTAAAAATAATAGATTAAAACAATCCCCAAACCTTGCAATTTTATACTTTCTCCATTACGGAGTATTAATGCTATACAATTCTGCCAAATTTTAAAGTCTAGAAGTAAAATAATATTTTTCCAATTCATTAAAATTCATAAATTTTAAAATGCCGCCGCAATATATTTATGGAGAGATTCAAATGTTTATTTGTGCAAATGCACTATTCTGTAAATTACTTGAAAATTTTAGCTTCCTACCTCATCTTATAGTATCTAAACAGTTTGGTTAAATTTTTAGAATTTTTTACGGCAACACAAATTAGAATCTCAAAATTTCTATAATCCTAATTCGTTTTTTTACAAATCCTAGCTATAAAAAAATATCAGCTCCGTAGCACATATGGAAATGCATAAACTTGAAATTCGTTTAAACAATTGCGAATTTTTGCTGCCGAATTCGTTGAACTTTTTAAAAAGATTTTCGTTTTTTCTATTCGGTTTTGCGCAAAATCCTACCCACGAAAAAAATCTCGATTCTCCATCTCATCTGACTGTGCCTAAACATTATTATCCCCCTATATGTTATAGCCTCCTCCTCCTCCGCAAGGAATGTCTATATATAATGATAACATACTAGTAGAAGTTCCTTGCATACTACAAGCATTACATCTCACCTTGAAAAAACGTTAATTTTTCAGAGAGATATTTCATCATGAGTAATATTTCTTTAATTATAAAGATTTCTCTTCTGGACCGGTTTTTCGTTTTATCATTATTGAACAATAATGAAGTAAAACAATCACTAGTTTTTGCAATTTAAGGAATATTATACTTTTCCCACATTAGGTTAATAATGCCACACATTTCTACCAAACTTTAAATTTATAGCACAATAAATTTAAAATTTTGCAGAAATGTGTGGCGTTATTTACCCAATGTGGGAAAATATAATATTCCTAAAATTGCAAAAATTAGTGATTGTTTCACATCATGTTTTTTCTATAATAATAAAACGAAAACCAGTCCAGAGGAGAAATATTATTAAAAAATATTTCGAATGATAAAATATTACTCTGAAAAATTAATGAGATGAAATGCTTGCAGAATACAAGTACTTTCTACTAATGTATGTATATATATATATATATATATATATAAATATATATATATATATATATATATTTAACAGCTTACGGAAAAGGAAAGATAAAATGTATATATAGATGGCAACAAGGTTTTGGGATGAGGAAACCCAGTGAACACTCACCAATCGGACGAGTTCAGGTTGGCGAGACACCGGGGATGTCGAAGCGACACACGTAAAAGAAAACTAAAACATAGAAACATCACAAACGTAGAAGCTTTCGGAATTATTCCTTCATCAGCTACAGAGAGTGAACTGGGTTTCCTCATCCCAACACCTTATTGCCATATATATATATATATATATATATATATATATATATATATATATATATATATATATATATATATATATATATATAAGCTGTTGAAGGAAGCCCAGCGGATACTTGCGAAGTTCGGGGCCAAGTTTGCAGGCTGCTGAGGGCGTCGAAGAGACAGAAAACACGCACACAAAAAACAAAGAAACACGAAAGCTTTTCGGGATTATGCCCTTCGTCAATAATGGAGATTGTGTAACAGAAAGTGACACAGTGGGCCTGGAATTAAAGGGTGATGTAAGATGGTTGATGATATGGGGATGAAGGGAGTTTGAAGGGTGGATAGCCAATGAGGAGGGAGTGTGATAGAGTAAAGCGCGAATAGATACAATGTAACTACAGGATACATTGTAAGAGGGTTAATAGGGTTAGCGGAGGTTGAGGCAAGGCGGGGAGAAAGAGTCAAGAATATGTATACGGGCTGGTTCCCAATGTCGGAGGGGGGGGAGCAGGAGTGTAATTGGGTAAGGTGCGAAGCTCTTACCATCTATCAACTATTGAATTGTTGGCATTGGCGTGTAATGCAACAGAGAGGTCATCACTATTCTTGTTGCAGAAGATGATGGTCTGGGTTTTACCGGGGTTGATGTCCATGCGCCAGGTCCTGTACCAGTCCAGGAGTCTATATATGGCGCGCTGGAAGTAGTCGGCGGCTTTGGCCTTCTGCAAGGAGATAGAGATGAGGGCCGCGTCGTCCGCGTAGAGGGCGAGTGTAATGTTCCAGTCGAAGTTGGATGGAATGTCTGCTGTAAAAATGTTGAATAGCATTGGCCCGAGGACTTAGCCTTGCGGTACGCCGGATGGTATTCGTTTAGGTGATTATGTGGCGCCTCCCCAGGAGACGCGGAAGGTTCTGCCGTGGAGGTAGTTCGCAATGAATCACCTCTGCCACTTCGGAAATCGGAAGCTGTTCAGGTTCATCTTGAGTCCTCGATGCCACACTCGGTCGAAAGCTTTGGTAATGTCGAAGAAGGCTCCGGCCGAGGCGCATCGCCTGTTGAATCCCTCGGTTGTGAAGTTGCAGACTCGAGCAAGCTGATGGGTGGTGGCGTGTTCCGACCTGAAGCCTAATTGCCACGGTGGTAGGACGGCGTTTTCCGAGGCAAAGGCCTGGAGATGCCTGAGGAAAATTCTCTCCAGGAGTTCCCCTAGACCGTTGAGGAGGGAGATTGGGCGGAAGTTGCCAGCGATGTTTGGCGGCTTCCCGGGTTTCGGGATACAGATGACCTGGGCAGTTTTCCAGCTGGACGGAAAGTGTACGAGGTGGAAGCAGGCGGAGAAGATTACGACGAGCCAACCAGCGAAGGACTACGGAATCTGTCGGAGGAACTCGTTTCTGATGTGGTCTGTACCGGGTGCCTTGCGAAGACGGAGGGACTTTATTCCGGTTCGAAGGTCGGCTATTGTGACAGGCGGTGGTGCTGGATCGTCAGGAGCATCGACGTCCTCGTCGTCCTCTTGCTCCTCATGTCTTCCTGCATTCGGCGTGAACACCCCTTCCAGGTATTCCGCAACATGTTCGGCTTTTTCCTCTGGCGTGCTGGCGGGCCCGGAGAGCGTCTGTAGGGGCTGATCAGCAACCGTGTTGCCGCGTAGGGCCTTTGCCATTCTCCAGAGTGAACCGTCCTCAGGTGATAACGAAGCCAGTCTCTTCTCCCACTGGGATTGGCGGTGTTGGTGGATGTGGTCGCGGATGCTGCGCTGCATGTTCAGCATGATCCGTTGAAGAAGATGGCAGCCCGTCTTCTGATAGCGGCTGTGGACCCGGTTTTTGGTCTTGATTTCCCTGAGGATGCTAGGCGAAAGGTCCAAGTAGTTCTCAGGGGAGACTACTTTCCGGGGAATGGAAACTTCCGCAGAGGCCGTGAGGCGGGCAGTGATGTCAGCCACGCAGTCGTCGATGTCCTGATGGGTTTCTAGATAGGGGACCTCCTTGGGCAGGTCGCTCGTCAGTTTCTTCCGAAACCCGTCCCAGTCCGCCTGGGAAAACGCCTGGCACTCTCTTGCCGGCAGTTGACACAATTTAGCGCCGAGGTGAAAGATCACCGGGTTGTGATCGCTGGAGAGGCACGGGAGGGTGGTGGCGTTGATGGAGTATGCCTGCCCTTTGCCGAGAAGAATGTCCAGGATGTCTCCGTTGCCATTGTGATGGACTATCGTGGGTTGGTAGGGGAAGGAGACTCTGATGCCGTTTCGGTCGATCCAGCGGTGAAGCGCCTCTCCCCTCGGGGAGGTGGAGTTGGAGTTCCAGGTGGGGTGTTTGGCGTTGAAGTCGCCAGCAGCCAGGGTTGGCATGGAGGGTTCAAAGACAGCGTCGAAATCCTCGGTGAGGAAGGGTTTTCCCGGAGGCAGGTAGCAGGAAACCACCTTTGTCGGAACGTCTGCAATCTCGGTGACGATGGAAGTGGCTTCCATGGAACGCAGGGTGATGTGCACCTCTGAGGCTGGAATGCCGTCTCGGATAAGGATCGCTTTCCCTCCCCCTCTAGAGGGACGGTCACTCCTGACGATACGGAAGCCCGGGATGCGGAGATTTTGGTGTGGCTTCAGGAATGTCTCCTGAAGAAGGGCTAATGACACCCCCTGCCTGTTGAGGAATGTCAAGAGCTCCGGTGTTTTGCGGGAAATGCCGCCGTTGGCATTCCAGCTGGTGATGACGCCGTACGGCTGGGCTCGTTTACGGTGTGCTGCCATTTCGGGGATTCAGTAGGCGAAGGTGGTGAAGTGCCTTGCTCAGCAAGGAGAGTTGGCTGGTGAGTGATGTGGCGATGGCGGAGAGCGTGTTGATGACTACTCCCATGGCGTCCTCCGTTTCAGGCGTTGGCAGGACCGGTGCGGCTGCTGGAAGGCTGTTCCTGGCTCTCCGTTGGCGTGTTAAGGGGACGTTAAGTTCAGCGACTGTTTCGGCTGCTCTCTGAGGTTTCCTGGACGTCTAGTCGCCGCCTCTGCGTCTGACTTGGAGGGAGAGGCCGTCGTTCCTCGTTTCTTTGCCCCCATGCGTTGGTTTTCCCAAGAGACGGGTGCGGTGCGGGTCTGGGCGCCGGAGGTGATTCACTGGCGAACTTCTGTTTTCCCTGCGGGCGCTTCGGTCCCTCCTTGCGATGGCAAAGTTTCTCCAGCGCGTCGGCGTAGACCTCACAGTCTTTGGAGAACGGTGTGTGGTTCAGTCCGCAGTTGCAGCAGACGACGGCAGATTTCTCGCGGATCGAGCAGGTGCGCCCCTCGTGAGCTCCTGCACAGCTGAAGCACCTGGGCGCCGAGTAGCAGTGGGCTGACGAGTGTCCAAAGCGATTACATTTGAAGCACATCTGGAGAGTGTCCTGCCGGTACGACGAGATGCGCACACGGCAGTTCCCGAGAGTCTTCAAACGCGTGATGTCCTTTGCAGGCCATTCTGTGGTGGGAACGACGGCAGCAACGTTGACGGCCAGCTTCTCCTTCCCGCCGTTCTCATTTGTAGCCATCATCTGTCGGACCTTCTTGACAGAGATTCCGACTTCGTTTAAGTCGTCGAAGACGTCCGTAGTTTCAATGGCCGCATCATAGCCACGGATGACGAAGCTGACCAGCTTCTCGTCCTTGTTGCCCCAGGTGGAGAGTTGAGCCCCTTGTGCAAGGAGCATGGCGCGGATGGTGGCGTAGTCCTCCGGGGTTTTGAGCTGCAGTCGGACTGAGTCACGCTCGCTGGTGAGGGTGAAGGATTTCTTCTTTGCAGCCCCTCTGATGAGCAGCCGGAGTTCCCGGAAGTTCGTCACATCGTAGATGACGATGGGAGGCGGGCGCTTAGGCGCAGATCCCGGGAGAGGTGCCGGCTCGGATGTGTCCATCTCGGTGGAGGTCGCCGCTAGGTCTGTGTCCCCGTGAGATATTAGCGGGGCAAAGCTGTTGGGCAGCGGTATTGATGAGGCAACGCACTGGCGTTTGGTCAGGTTCTCTTGCAGGGTCCGGAAAGCAGCCGGGCGGCGTAAGTTAGCGCGGGGATCCCGTGGATGCAAGCTGGTGGAGCAGCTGGTGCCCGCAGGGCTTGTGCCGGAGGGCAGGTCATCTGGGGCCTGAGAAGGTCCAGCGGGTGATGGTCTATGGTCCTGTAGAGTTCCGTTGGAAGTGGCAAATTCTTGGCCCTGAAAAGTTCCGTTTTTGCCAACTTGAGAGGTTGCCTGGAACAATAGCGGATGTGATGGTGATGACTGTGGCTCGGAGGCTTCAGTTTTCTCTAGGGGGCACTTCTTCACCTCGCCCCTGGAAGAATCTTGTGTTTTCCCCATTGGGAAAAGGATATTGGTGAGTGTGGCCGGTAAGCTACCGGGCGGAGTGGCGGTAAACTCGCGTTGACTATCCACGTCTACTCCTGATAGCCGAGAGAGCAGTAAGAGAAGTCACGATATAGCAGAAAATTCTCTTACAGCTTCCTCCATACCGACGATGAGTAACACATAATAATATATAGACGATCCTTACAGAGGAGGAGTAACATATAACATATATATATATATATATATATATATATATATATATATATATATATATATATATATATATATGAGAATACTAATGTTTAGGCACTTCCATAAAAGCGGCACTCTCGAAATATTTTTATCAGCAGGATTATGTGCAAAACCGACTACAAAAAACGAAAATCTTGAAAAGTTCACCAATGCGACCGCTAAAAATTTTGAAATGGTTTTAACAAATTTTTGTGATAAATGTATTTCCGGATGTGCTACGGAGCTGAATTTTTTTTAATATTTGGAATTTGTAAAAAAACGGAATATGGATTATAAAAATTTTAATTTTTTTGACAATTAAAAATTCTTAAATTTTAAACAAATACATCAGTGTTTAGATACTACGATGCGAGATAGATTAATTTTAAAAACTTATATAAATGTTATTTCAATTCTAAATGTGCTAGAAATTTAAAATTTGGTAAAAATATGTGGCATTATTAAGACTGTGGAAAAATTATAATATTCCTAATAATGCAAAAATCTTTGATTGTTACACTCCATTATTTTTCCATAAGAAAAAACGGAAAACGGTCCAGGGGAGATATCTTACGAATTAAAGAACTATTGCCCATGATGAAATATCTCTTTGAAAAATTAAAATTTTTGGAAAGTGAGATGAAATACTTGCATTTTGCAAGCACCTTCTACTATTATATATATATGCGTGGTGAAGCCTTTTTCCGACAGGAGAAATTAACCAATGAACCAATGCTGCCTGCTATACAAATCAAAGCATGTTGTGAGATAATGTCTTTGTTTTCGTCTCATTTTAGAATTTCAGAGATGTCCATCTAAGTATTTTTTTTGTCTGTCTTCTGTTGAAAATCAATGTCAGATTCTGCATCCCACCCCCTCAAAAAAAGACATTTTTATTTCTCAAAATTCCTGCACGGTTCTGTCCCTGGGTCTCATAACATGCACGTCAAATGTTATCGATTTTTGATTTTTTTTGTTTTGACAAACTATTTTTCAATTATTTAATTAAGTAAATTAATCAATATAAAATTAAATAAACTTTTACTTAATCTGATAGACTTAAACTTTACTATAGGACCTGGTTTCCTTTTTCTTCGTTAGGGGCAAATTCGTGGGCCCTTTTTATAAACTTACTATGATTTGATGAAACAGTTGGCGGCGGTACAGCGGAAAAAACAATAGAAGGCGGTAATAATTTTTTCAAGAAACATGCTTTTGGGAAGATGATAACTGAGGTCTTCTACAGAGTACAACAAAAAAGGGTAGTGTTCAAGCTACCTGTGTCATCATCTGAGAAAATATGACAGCAATAAGAGAAGTAAAAATCATCATTTGGGTTGACTCGGAGGGAAGTGGAAGTTTGGAATACAATTTTACGACACTACTCTTTAAAATATATTTTTTGTAAAGACTTTAGGACTTTTACTGAACTATTCTCCTTGATTTGACCCATCCATAACTTGAACCTTCACATCCGTTTCTTTGCGTACTCTGGAAAGAGCAACATATACCTGCCCATGACTGAAAACAGGCTTAGGCAGGTATATGCCTACCCTGTCTAGCGGTCGTCCTTGTCCTTGTGATTTATTGTTTCTCATCGAGAATGCTAAATTGACCGGAAAATGTCGCCGTCTCAATATGAAAGGAATGTCGGGATCTGTCAGTGACAAGTCGATTCTAGGAATGAAGCATGGTTTTCCCTGTGATGATCCGGTGAGTACTGTGGCGTGTATAATATTAGCATCTAATCTGGTGACTTCCATCCGTGTACCACTGCACAGACCCTGCTTAGTATTCAGATTTCTTAAGAGCATTATAGTACATCCGATTTTGAGGTTCAATTTGTGAGGTGGCATACCTGAACATGTTTAACAATTCTATTTGGTAGTTGTCTCTTTCTGCGTCATCGTCGCAGTAAATGGAGTCCACACACACTTAACACCATATTTCCACATCTATAATTTCCGGAATCTCCTCATTAATTTTGGAGACTTCATCGTTTCGCGGGCATTAGATTGAAGTGTTGGCAAATTTGGAAATCTCATCTCAAAACCAACCCACAACTACAACCCCTCCTCCCACACCATTTCAAATTGAACTTCAAAGGCATTCCTCCTCACCAACCCTGACCAACATACGATATTTGGTGGCAAACCAATAGATCTGAATCGACAAAAGTTTTAATACTTATTTTAATTTGTAAAATTATCCCCCCCCCTTTCCCACAAATGCATGGAATTTAATTAGAACTATTTTATTAATAACCTGGAAGGGTTTCTGAGTGAAATGATTCAAAACATGCAGATTTTTTGTAATTATATTATTTTCAACCCCCACCCCACAATAACCCTTCCACCCATAATTTTCTGATTTAAGATGTTTCTGGGTAACTTCAGCACCTAAGCATTAACTGTGCCAAGTTTCAGTTTTCGACCTTATCGGGAAGTGGAAAAAAAACTCTGGACAATAAAACAGACGTCATTAGGCATGTATTAATATAGATATTCCTTCTCTGTAGGAAGTCTATATATTACAGATGATATATATAGGAGGATACTAATGTTTAGGCACTTCCAGGAGAGCTGGAGATTCAAATTTTTTTACGACGGTAGGATTATGTACAAAACCGAATACAAAAAACGAAAATATTCAAAAAGTTAAAACTGCGACCGCTAAAAATTCGCCATATTTTAAATAAATATTTTAGTTTTGTGTATTTTTGAATGTGCTACAAAGCTGAATATTTTAAAAGATAGAATTTGTAATGAAAGCATATAATGATTATATAAATTTTGATATTTAAAATTGTTTGGCTGTCAAAAATCCTTAAATTTAAAAAAATAGGTAAATATTTAGGTACTACGGGGCGAGCTAGGGAGTAGAAATTTTGACGTTATTTAGAGCTAAGTCCAATTGCACAAATAAATTTTTGTTAATTACCATGAAGTTGTTATTGCGGCCGTTAAAAACATTACTAATTTAAAAAATAGAAAGATATTATTTTACTTCTAGATGGGCTATAACTTTAAAATTTAGCAGAAATGTGTAGCATTATTACACTAGAATGGAAAAATTATAATATTCTTAAATTTGAAAATTAGGTATTGTTTTAATCAAATATTATTCCATTAGGAAAGTTTGAAAATGGTTGCAGAGATTAAATCTTTCGAATTAAAAAATATTTCTAATAATGAAGAATAATTAATATGTTTTTCAAGGTGAGATGAAATGCTTGTAGGATGCAATCACCGTATACTTGTGTGTGCGTGTGTGCGTGTGTGTGTGTGTGTGTATATATATATATATATATATATATATATATATGAATGTCAGCAAGGTGTTGGGATGAGAGTTCTCTCTCTGTAGCTGAAGAAGGAGTTGTTCCGAAAGCTTCTACGTTTGTGACGTTTCTGTGTTTTAGTGTTCTTTTACGTGTGTCGCTTCGACATCCCCGGTGCCTCGCCAACCTGAAGTCGTCTGATTGGTGAGTGTTCACTGGGTTTCCTCATCCCAACATCTTGTTGACATCCATATATCCATTTTACCTTTCCTTTTCCGTAAGCTGATATATATATATATATATATATATATATATATATATATGTATATGGTTAATGTTTAGGTACTATGGAGCAAGCTACGAAGCTGAAACTTTAAACATATTTAGAGGTTATTGAAATTAGACAAATAAACATTTCAATATTTCCTTAATATTGTTAATGCGGCCGTTATAATTTTTTTATCTTAAACAATTAGATAAATAATATTTGACTTCTAGATTAGCTACAATGTTAACCTGGTTCCGCCAGGTAATCGAAATCTCTTAATTTTTTTATTTTCTAGTATTTGTCCTGTATAAGTTCATTTAATCTCTCCACGAAATTTTACATCCGTGGGCCTCATAAATTTTGAGAGACAGGCCGTTTCATGTATGCGACGCGAGGCGGATCAAGTATTGTTTTCCACCCCTTAGTGGTATGCTACATCATGGCTTTATTTTTTTGGCAACCAGGGTTTTTCCATATACATATAAAACACAATAGTTCATTCAGGAATATATTTATTGCCAAATAAATATCTTATACAAAAATGATTATTGTTTATTTCACAATTGAAAATTTTAATTTTTAGATGGTCGATAATAGATTTATTGGTACAACTACGTTTTTAAAATTTTATTATTTCATATTGAATGTAATAGTTTCCAGTCTTTAAACCACAGCGCGTGCAACGGCGTCTCTTTTTGTTCGTAATAGGGGCAACGAAATGATACATTCCATCGTTACGAATATCATCATTCACTCGCCTTTGAATAGACATGGTATTTCCTGGACCCTTTGGAACAACGCCGTGCCGACTTAGGTAAGTGAAAACTATCTGCCGCCTAAATTCTAATTGAGCAATGTCTCCCCCAGCCTTCCTATACTGTACGTAGGCATTACGCACGGCTGTATCCATCATCCACGTGAAGAGTGGCCACCATCCCTTTTTCCCACGGACGCTGATACGGAGGTCTGACAAGTTGCGATCCATCCTGTCTGTGCCCCCCATATACTTATTATGCTCGGTAAATGCAACGGAAATTCGCTAAACTTCCGCTCGAGAGTAACGGCCTAAATGCGTGACAGGATTGGACCCATAGGTTTTGGAAGCTATAGTCACAACGGAATTATCAACCCGACGAACTAATACTATGCCCCTGGAAGATAATTTACTATCGGAAGATCGTCGTTTCATCTTTTTCATTACCCTTGTTGACTTGAGGTTACAATCTTTAGGGATTCTGTTTCACGGATGGTCCCGGTTTCACCGAAGCCGCGTTCCTTCAGGTGTTTGAAAAGTGGAACTCCCGTGAAAAGTTTATCAAAATATAGCTGAAATGGGAGAACCTTCACATCATCTGGAAAACTATCTAACATCATCACCATAGGTGTAGCACATCTGCCAAAACGCGGATCATACTCTATATTCGTGGAAGGGGATTTTCCTTGGTAAATATCAAAATCAATTAGGTACCCACTTGGAGTATTTAGAAACCATAATTTGAATCCTAATCGAATCGGCTTAACTTTTATAAATAGTTTACAACCATGGCGTCCAAAATACTTTACCATAGACGCTTCGAAACATATATGTCGTTCGGGTCTTAATATTGACATGTGTTTTTTGCGGTGGGTTAGCTACGGGGCCGAGCTTCCACAACTTATCATTGGCATCAAATTGTGTATTATCCGCACAATGTATGAACCTACATATCTGAATAAATCGACTCAAGGTCATTTCTAACATCTCTTTCTGTTTCCCAGTAACATCGCTTGGAAGGAACAATATTGTAACACGACAGTAGAAGTATGTTTAGAATAACTCTCATTTCCTCTCTTGATATAAAAGGATCTGGGAAATTCTTGAATGATGTATATTTGGTGGATTCAGAGTAAAATAAATCGATTTGCTCATTATAAATTATGTTATCTAGTATACCTACTGGTGAAATATGGCGCTCTGCAGAGTAGTCTGGTTCAAGAAATAAACCAAGAGATTGCCAATAAAGATCACCGTTCTTTCACATCATCGATATTTTCTCGAGGATAGTCTATTTACTTCTATGGCCGGTGGCAGCATTTTTCTGAATTCCTTGTGAAGGCTCCGGCACAGGCTCCCATGGTGAAGCCTCCTCTTCTTCGGAAGAAAGGTATTCGGCGCATCCAAGCCGACGATTACTGTCAAAGACTACCTCTGCTTGACTTCGTATTTGACAGCCTGTGAGATTGTCGATCAATCCACCTGCATCATCATCGGCTGAATCTTCATGGAAGCGGTCGTTGGACTCCGGAGGTGCTACATATATCCGGTTGACGTTTTCATCCTCATCCTCCAAATGTGCGAGTATCTCATCTAATGTTAGATCCTTCCTAAAAAATATAATACATTGTATTGATCTGAAATATAAAATAAAATTTACTATAGGCATAAATGTAAAGCTGTAGGCAATACAAATCCGTCGAAAAGTAAAAGAGAACACGTGTCCAAAAACGACGGCGTTAACGCCCAGCGTACCATATACAGTACGGCGATATATAACCTATCAAAAGAACACCAAGTTGTTTCAATAAACGAACGATGTTTTTATTATTACAATATGGATTCATTTAAAATATCGAATTAATAAGAACCTCATAATATGATAAAAAAAAGAGAAATGCAAACTCACTTGAACCTTGCATCCATGACCCAACATTTTATCACGCGTCTCTTCTTCTGTGGATCAGAACTCAGACTAAGTAAAGTTAGGCGACTCAACGACAATGTAACATTATAGCCACATGCCTACACAAACGAATGATATATAAATATCAAGAGAGCGACACGGTTACGTAAATTGAGTTATAAGTGATACAATGTCGACCGTCGCATATAAGGTACTCTAGGCGGATTCAGGTTAAAATAGGTAAGAAAAGTTAAAGATTGGTGCACCACTTGGGAAAAAATTATACTATTCTTAAAATTTCAAATTTTTGGCTTTGTTTTAATCACATATTGTCCCATAAGAATTTAACGAAAATGGGTGAAGCGTTTGAATTAAAAAACATATTTCTAATACTGGTATATCTCCCTGAAAATTTAATATACAAAATGTAAGCACCTACTACTTGTATATATTATAGATGTAAGAAGCAGCTTTTTATAATGATATATACATATATATATATATATATAATATCTATTTCATCAAAATTATCCGCATTTTACCTATATTCGTTGCCCAAACCGAAACATATGTCGGTGAATTTTGTATTATTTCTCGTAATGGAAAATGCCCATGTATAGCTTCATATTTTTATGAGTTATTGATCAGATTGATACCACAAAATCCTTCTACATTAAATTATCAAAAAAGAACTATGAATACAGTAACGGTTCAGACATTTATTGATATCAAAAGCGCTAATAACTGTATTACAAATAGATACTGTAAGCGCGCCGTGCAGTGAATTATTTAACAATTATTTAAGACTCATAATTGACTGCAATAAAATGTTTAGTAGCGAAAGTGGAACCCTATGTCGTAAGCGATTTAGACCTATTAGCACTGCTTTAATTGCGAGATCGGTGTGCATGGCGGACAAGCAAAAACACCGAAGTAGCAGGATTCGTACCTTCACGAGATAGAGGAGAGAGAGAGGAGAGAGAGAGGAGAGAGAAGAGGTGAGAGAGAGAGAGATAAGCCACCAAACGAGTTCGCCGGATCGGCCTCGCTCGATTCCCCCTCCCCTTCCCACTTCGCCTCGATGACGGGCCTAATTACGGCCAGCCCCACCCTTCGAGACGTCGCTCCTTCCCCCGCCTCCTCCATCTCGTGAGTCATCAAGCTTTCCCACGATTTGAAACAAGAGTGAAAGAGCAAAAAACAGTATATCGGACGGCCAGAGGAAAAGATGGGGTTAGGGATTGGAGGAAGAGGTGAAGATGGGAGTTGGAAGGGAAGGATAAATGGGATGTAGTGGAAAGTGGAAGAAACTAAGAGAAGCGGAATATAACAGGAAGAAGATCGAAATAGAAGTAAAAGATTGTGGGAAGAAAATGAGAGGTATATGGGAGTTGGAAGGGAAGGAGAAGTGGTTAAAAGTGAAGGAGAGGAGAGAAGTGGAAGATTGTTGTAAGTGGAATACGGGAGATAGGAAGCGAAGTGGGATGTGGTGGAAAGAGAAAGAAGCTTAGAGAAGAGGAATATGACAGGAAGAAGACTGGAATATAGGTGGAAGATGGCGGGAAGAGGAGGAGAGGAAAATGTGTTGGAAGGAAGGAGAAGTGTTCATATCCCAGAAGAAGACGAGGCGAATAGATGTGGGAGTTTTTGCCAAGACAAAGATGGGAAATTAAGGGGAGGATAACCGGTGGAAAGAGAAAGAGATGTGAGACGGAGGGGAATAGGAGTGAGAGATGTTGGGAAGAGGAAATATGGGGGAGGACGGAGCGAGTTTGAGACCGCGATAAACGAAGAAAAACTGACTGGAATCGTAAGGTCCTTGAATTCGCGCTAATAATTGCCGTCTCTTTCCGCGAGAATGGGTCATTGTGTGCAAAGGAGGAGGAGGAGGAGGTTAATGAGAGAAGGGCGGTGGAGTAGGATACGAAAGTCGAACTATAATCTTTTGTTCCATGCGATAGGATCACCCTTCGACCTCACTTGCGGCTGTTCGACGGATCGTCATTTGTCTCTGATTTTTCAGGCTTTTGTTTATTGATTCGAGTTTTCCTATTTGAATAACTTTCGCTTTAATTCATTTTTAACATTTCTTTAAATTCCACTCGACTTATTTATATCCAAGTATTCTTGATAAACTAAAACAACCGAGTATTCAAAATTAGGGCAAATACCGGAATATTGACGTATTTCCTCACCAACTCATAAACTTTAAAAAAATAATCTTTTAGATATTAAGAAAGTGCATCAATATATTTGTTGAATTTGATATAAAATGGTATTGGAAAAAATAATTACAAAGGAGAGTGACATAGAGAAAGAAGAAAGGGGAGAATTACTAAAGGGAGAAGTGGTTACATCTCGCTCGCTTGGAAACGAGCGACAGGCGAGAAAACAAAAATGAAAGAAGAAAAACGCCGCTAGTGGTGGACTAATTCCTCTCATCTATGAAATAGGAGACTACTTATATCCACGTCCAATTCATTAATATGGAAGCGTAGGAATGAAATAAGTTTTTTCCTCACTCTATCTATTACCCTCTCTCTCGTTTGTCTGTCTGTCTGTCTGTCTCCCTCTCTCTCACTCTACATATCTACCCCTCTCCCTCCCTCACTCTCCCTCTCTTCCTCCCTCTCCCTCACTCTCTCCCACTCTCTATTTCTCTCCCTCTCTTTCTTTCTCCCCCTCTCCCTTCATCCCTCTCTCTACCTCCCCAATCTCTCTCACCCTCTCTCTCCCTCTTTCTTTCTCCCTCTTTCTTTCTCCCCCTTTCTCTCACCCTCTCTTCCTCTTTCTCTCTCCATCTCTCTCCTTCTCACCCCCTCCTCCCCCTCTCTCTTCATCCCTCTCTCTCCCTCCCACCAAGCTCTCTCGCCCTCTCTCTCTCCCTCTTTCTTTCTCCATTTCTCTCCCTCTCACCCCCTCTCTCTTCATCCCTCTCTCTCCCTCCCCCAATCTCTCTCACCCTCTCTCACCCTCTCTCAACCTCCCTCACCCTCTCTCACCCTCTCACTCCATATTTCTCTCGCTCTCTTTCTTTCTCCATCTCTCTCCGTCTCACACCTTCTCTCTTCATCCCTGTCTCTCCATCTCTCTCCTGCTCACCCTCTCTTCCCCCTTTATCTACATCCCTTTCTCCCCCTCCCACCAGTCTCTCTCACCTTCTCTCTACCTCTTTCTATCTCCATCTCTCACCCTCTCTCTCTCCCTCTTTCTTTCTCCATCTCTCTCCTTCTCACCCCCTATCTCTTCATCACTCTCTCTCTCCCTCCCCCTAATATTTCTCACCCTCTCTCGCCCTCTTTCTCTCTCCATCTTTCTCTCGCCCTCTTTCTCTCTCCATCTCTCTCCCTCTCACCTCCTCTCCCCCTCTCTCTTCATCCGTCTCTCACCCTCCCCTCTATCTATCTCACCCTCTCTCTCCGCCCTTCTCTCCCCCACTTTATCTCTTCCTCTTTCTTTCACCATCTCTCTCCCTCTCACCCCCTCTCTCCTAATCCCTCTCTCTCCCTCCCCCAAATCTCTCTCACCCTCTCTCGCCCTCTTTCTCTCTCCATCTCTCTTCCTCTTACCCCCTCTCTCTCCCTCCCTCCTATATCTCTTCCTCCCTCCCCTTTCTCTCCCTCTCACTCTCTCTCCCTCTCTGATGAACGTGTGGAGGTGGAAACCTTTCACACTAGAGCACGCGCGTGTGTATGTTAAATGGAAGGCAAATGCGAACTGATTCAGAAGAGAAACCACCGTATTTGCCTGAATATAATACACACCTAACTTCTCAAAGGTTTAATTCTATAAAAAACATAAGTTATACTAAAAAACATTGGAATATTATTTTAACATTGTAGTATTTATAAATTTATAGAAAGGTTTATAATGAAGCTAATCTTTCATCTTCACCATCATAGGAATTGTCACTTTTACAGTCAAGATTTCCCTTATTGATTTTATGCTTCATGCTGTTCTGAATAATTTTACTGTTTTGAATTTTACTACATTTCTACAATAAACACGCCCAATATGAATGGGGTAATTAATAGCTAAAATGGAAATTACGGCAAATTAATACTATGAAGGAAATTTTATTTTTGGTGTGCTGTGTAAGCGGAACGTCTTGTCATTCAGTGGCAATTCACGGCGTCCTTATAGAATCTATTTTCGGTGAATTACCACTGAAGACGACTGCTTTGCAGCCGAAATGTGCGAATTGTTTTTACGTGTTCTTTAGCGACGTAGTTGTAGTAGAGGAAGGCCTAATTGGCACATCTCTTCAGTCCGTCGGTCGTAACTTTCACCTCCTAAACAGCTGGACCGCATTTAATTAAATTAAGTACGAGTGATTATCATTAAAATATATCGCCCAATTGTGAATTAGAACTTCCATTTTACATAATTACTTTAATAAACTTATACTCGTATCTCGTCAAACGGCATCTGTCAAGCAACAATTAAATACTATATTATTCTCTCCTTAGCTCTTATATGATCTGTAAGGTATAAATTAAAAATGATATTCCGATGGACAACATTTACCACTAAAAAATTCCGCGAGACTACATAATGGCCACTTATAGTTACGGAGATAAAGATTCAAGAAAATTCCAAGTGTAATATCACATATTTTATCTACATCGATCCCTACGACAATTCTATCAGCAAACAATAATTAAAATTTGATATTTTTCTCTCCAATGCTCCAATGCTTAGGTATATATTTAAAAAAATATTTGGAGAGATAACATCATTTTCCACAAAAAATCTGCGAGACCCCATGATTACGACGTATAGTTTCGGAGACACAAATTCAAGATAATCCCGAGCATAACATCACATATATTGTTCAAATTACCGCTAAGACTGTTTATAAAACAATTAAATCCATATTTTTCAATACCTAGGCTTTAATTGGTCTGTGATGTATAAAACATAAATTCCGTTTGAATAAAGAACGGCATTAACCACAAAAAAGTCCCTGGTACAACATATTGAAGATTCATATACTTACGCAAATAATAATTCGATAATCGCCCAATCTTTCGATGCCGTTTCATACGTATTTCTCATAGAAACTACTTTGAAATATTTGTGTATTCCATTTATAGAGTATACGTTTCCGTCATGTTTTATAATACGGTTCGTAACTTTTCATCCATTGTGGAGAACTAGCTTGCTGAAATTGAAAGTGTACGTATATAATGCGCAACACATTTTCGGGAAAATGAGTCTAAATGCGCGTTGTATTTGGGTAAATATAGTTACTATTAATGAAATCATGTCAAAAAATAACAATATTAATGAGACGACATAATGTATAAGAAATTTTATGCCAATAGTGAAGCCAAAAAGATACCGAATTTTTATTTGACTGATTTATCTCCTAATCGGTCTTAATTATTAAAACAATCGACAATTATTTAAAACTTACGCACTTGAATAGTAGTAATATAATCTTTATGTTCACGTTCATTCCTTGGTCGTAAATTACATATTACTTTTCACTTACAAACGCTGTGTATACGTAAAGAAAACGGACGAATTTACGTTAATTTCATCGTTGTAGATAATTCATTTTCCTTCATTTGCCAGATTTTGCGTGCGTACGAAAAAAGTAATTAGGTATAAACAGCAGACGTTTACTTCACTTACCACGAAGATTGTTTTCTCGTTTGATTTTCTTGAAATCCGCAACTCCATTAAAAATGTACTGAATAAAATATCTGGTATTTCACTAGTTCTACAATTTCCAGGACATTTTTGGGCGTTCATTAACAGTGAAGCGGTAATATGCGCAGTATGGTCCGTCCGTCCATCGTAACTTCCATTTTCTAAACCGCTAAACCGATTTTAATATAATTATGAGTTACCGATATTAAAATTTATCTCCCAATTGTGATTTTCAACTGAATCCGTCAATTAGAACTTCCACTTGACATTGTTACGATAATAAACTCATACTCGTATCTCGTTAAATGGCAACCGTCAAGCAACAATGAAATACCAATCTTTTCTTTCCCTAGCTTTATATGATCTGTAAGGTACAGATTAAAAAATGTATTCGTATGGAGAACCACATTTAATACAAGATGGTACACATAATTACGAGTTATGGTTTCAGAGATGAAAATTCAAGAATATCCCCAGCTAAAAATTACATATTTTATTTACATTGATCGCAAAGACGGTTCTTTAAGTACACAACAATTAAAAATCCATATATTTCTCTTTCATGCTCTTATATGATCTTTGAGGTTCAGTTTTGAAAATTTATTCTGATAGAGAACAACATTTATTACAAGATAGTCCCCAAGACCATATAATTACGACTTATAGCTTTGTGGATAAAATTTCGAAAAATGCTCAACCTTTCTATAGAGTTTTATAAACAAATCTCAATAAGAACGCCATTGAAATCTCTGTTTATCCCATTTATGGATTATACTTTTCCTTCTTGTTTTAATTGATATTTTAAGAGATAAAAAGAAAGGCATTTCCACCAATGAAGTGGCACTACCGATTACGCTATATGAATAATTTACATAACTTTTCTTATTTACTATGTCCCTATGTCCTAAATACCAAATTTCATGAACATCCACAGATCAATTTTTCAAATAATACGTGCGGACGGATGAACATAACCTGACCATAAGGAGTTCTTTGTTTACAATTTGTGAAGAACGCCTAAAAGTTAACTTTATAAGCAGTATGATGCCTTCCATCTTTAATTCACGTAGCAGAGATTGTGTGTAATTGCTGTATGATGATGACACCTCCTCTCACGGCAATCCCACACTCGTGAGGGTTCCCGCATTTAGCGCCGCGCGTAGGACGAAGTACATACATTTTGCCTCACGGTGGCTCCAGACTACCTTCGAATGATTAAGCAAATTAGGCGCAGGCGAGACAGAATGCGAGAGAGAGAGAGGGGTTGAGAGAGCAAGAAAAGCAAGGAAAGAGAGAGCGGGAGATAAGAAGAGGAGAGAGAGGGTGGGGAGTAGAGAGAACGGAGAGAGAAAGTAATGTATAGGGAAAAAGAGTGAGAGAGAAAGAGAAAGTGGTTATGGCGCTATCGTTCTGATATTTCCCATTGGGATGATGGTCTTCCCTGTCGGAAGACGAACATCAATAATCGGGGAAGTGGAGAAGGCTGACGGAGGCGAGGCGGCGTGGGCGTGTCGGGAATATACGCACGAGATGCACTTGCATCTTGTACTGTGCCCACGTCCGTTTATCTCCTGGAAACGCGGACACATTTTCTTTCTCCTTTGCTAATGATTCGCCACCACGTGTCCCAATAAACCGATTGCAGGTAGCGGCTCTCCGAGAACGAAGGTCGTCGGGACAAGATTAACGGCTAACATGGAGCCCTGTGCATCGTAGACTACAGCTAAAATAAACAATAAGATGGATAAATTTCTTATTCGCTTTTTCTGTAGCTATTTAGAAGCGGTCGCGTGTGCTAAGAGTTAGAAGTACTTTCTGCCCAACATCGAAAGCGCAAACGTCAAAAGGAAATGTAAAAAGGAGAAGAGGCTAAAAGGAGAAGAGTGAGGAGAAAAGGAGAGGATAAAACGGAAAAGGGGACAAAAGGAAGAAGAAAAGAAGAGGAAGATAGGAGAAAAAGGAGAAGAGAAGGATAGGAGAGGAGGGAGGTGAGGACAAAATTGAGGAGGGTAGAAGAGTAGGAGAGGAGAAAAAGGAGTAGAGAAGAAGAGAAAGAAGAGGAAAATAGGGAGGTGAGGACAAAAGGGAGAAGGGTAGAAAAGTAGGATAGGAGAGAAAGGAGGAGAGGAGAGGAGGGAGGAGAGGAGAGGAGGGAGGAGAGGATATGAGGGAGGAGAGGAGAAAAGGGAGGAGAAGAGGAGGATAGGAGAGGAGGGAGGAGAGGAGAGGGGGGAGGAGAGGAGAAGAGTGGTGAGTGGAGATGAAAAAGGAGAGGAGAGGAGGAAGGAGAGGGGAAGAGGGAGAAAAGGACAAAATGGAGGAAATGATAAGAGGCAGGAAAGGAGTATATGGAGGACGGGAGAAGCTGGAGGAGAGGAGAAGAGGGAGTAGGCGAGATGAGGGAGGATAGGAGAAGCGGGAGGAGAGGAGAAGAGGGAAGAGAGGAGAGGAGGTAGGACAGGAGAATAGGTAAGAGAGGAGAAGAGGGATGCATAAGAAGAGGCAGGTATGAGAAGAGGGAGGAGAGAAGAAGATGGAGGAGTAGTTAAGAGAAGAGGGAGAGTAGGAGGAGGAGGATAGGAGAAGAGGGAGAATAGGAGAAGAGGGAGGATATGAGAAGTGGGAGGAGAGGACAAGAGAAAGGGGAGAGGAAAAAAGAATTGAGGAAAAGAGGGTGTGGAGGAGATGAGGGAGGACAAGAGAAAATGAGGAAGAGGAGAAGAGGGAGCAAATGAGATGAGGGTGGAGAGGAGAAGAGGGAGGAGAAGAGAAGATAAAGATAGGAGAAGAGGGAGTAAACGATAAATGAGGGGTGAAGATAAGAGGAAGGAGAGGAGAATATGGAAGAGGAGAGAAGATGAAGGAGAGGAGATGATGGCGGATAGGAGAAGCGGGAGAATAGGAGAAGAGGAAGAATAGGAGGAGAAATAGGAGTGGAGTAGAGGGAGGAGTGTGGTGGATGGAGAAGAGGAGAAATAGGAGGAGAGAAGAAGAGACCGGAATGGAAAAGTGGGAGGAGAGTTGAAGAGGGAGAAGAAGAGAAAGAGGAGGAGCGGATAAGAGGGAGGGGAGGAGAAGAGGAAGGAAAGGAGAATAATGAGGATTAGATAAGGAGTAGGAGAGAAAGAAAGGGAAGATAGGAGTATAAGGAGAGGAGAAGAAGAGGGAGAGGTGTAGTGGGAGGAGAGGAAAAGGGAAGAGATAAGTAGAGGAAGGAAAGGAGAAGAGGCAGGAGCGGTGAAGAGGGAGAAGAGAAGGAGAGGGAGGAGAGGAGATGACGGAGGAGAGGAGAAGTGGGCGGTGAGAAGAAGAGGGAGGAGAGGAGGAGAGGGAGTAGAGGAGATTAGGAAGGGGAGGAGAAGAGTGAGGATAAGAGAAGAGGGAGTAGAGGAGACGTGGGAGAAGAGGAGAAGATAAGTATATTTGCTAGGGAAAGAGAAGAGAAAAGGGAGGAGTTGAGAATAGGGAGGAGAGGTGAAGAGGGAGGAGAGGAGAAGTGTGAGTATAGGAGAAGAACATTCATTCCTTAATTCCTGCAGTGTTGCTGGTTTTTTACTGTACACTAAATCCTTCAGGTAACCCCACAAGTAATAATCAAGTTGAGTTATATCAGGCAAACGTAAGTATGGTGTTACAATGCTCCTGGATGACACACCACACCTGCTTGTAAATACTGGTGATTTTACAGACTTGTTCACATGAATGTTCGGATTTTCAGAAGACCAGTGCTAACAATTATCGTATGTCAGCTTAATGTACATTGTGCTTGAATGTTGCGACAACTTTACACAAGTTTCACTTACTTGTCCTTTTATAGGGTTCGTAAGATACGGCCAAACACATGTCAGAAAAAAGAAAACAAAAATATACCATTTTAGAAATTTGTGATACTTTTTTATTAGTAATAGAAAACGTGTTTATTTTACTATGCTGTAATTGGGTGGCATTGTCTAAGATTCAAAACATTTCAATACTCAATCCTAATTCGAAATGAATAATCCATTATATTTAGAACTTAAGAAAAAGGAAGTTATTCGAAAAGTAGATTTTTAGCACAGCGTTCAGTGTTTACAATGTCAATTAAAAACACTAGCTTCATTCAGAATAGCGAATTTATTAGCTTCGAAGAAAAAGATTTTTTAGATTGGGAACTAATGAAGGAAGCATTCTTGGAAAGTGATGAGCAAATTTTTTATAGGTTCTTAAATAAAATAAAAATATTTTCAGTGATAAAATTTTTTAAACACGTCAATAACACAATTACTAGAAGAATGAAAGCTATTTCTAATGTAATGAAAGTGCAATTGCACACTGATCTCTTAAACTGTGGCTGGTGTTCCTTTCAATTTGACAGATGCACAGATAATTAGCTATAATTGTAATTTGTAATAACGTCTAATAAGAAAGATAAGTAATCACCTACAAATACGGCTAACCATCCTTATAAAAAAGGTCGCAAGGAAATTTTGATTTGTTAGGGGCGACCAAATCAAATCTCGTCCACGCCTATCAAATCTCAAGGGCCGTCTCTGCATCTGTCTATACATTACTTGCAAGCGAATAAATATTGGATACCAGTTCATATCGCGAAGAGGCGGCTGGAATATCGAGCTCATTTCTTTGATTGCTTCATTATCGATAAACTTTATAGGGCGACGAATAAATTAACTTGGACGTCGAAAATATCTCAGGAAAGATTTCCGGAGGGGGGCGCTGAAATACAATTTCGCTCGGGGCGCCAAAATTTCTCGGGCAGTTACTGCCAGCAATATTATAGAATATCAAGAAATTCATCCATGAAATGAAATGGTCTAATTAACGTGCGCCTCTGTGATTTGGAACGAGTGCATTTATTACACTTCTCTATCTTTTGACAGGCCCAAGTCTGTATTTATTACATTTATATCGGAATCGCGGGTTAGAATGCTGCCTCGGTTAAAATCTTCGTTTGATTTTATGATACTCTCCTTATCCCGATATCAAATTTTCTCCGCCTATTCTAGGACCACACCGATGCGATGAAATCCTTTTGCAACCTCCTTATATTCCAACCATCCCTCATATACCCTCTTTAACATGGACCATGGGAACCGACGCAACGTCGCGAAACAATAGTCAGAGGAATAATGGTGTGATAAGGCTAACACGTCGTGAAAACCGGTGATTGATCACTTTAGCGCTGGATTGCCTTATCTGAAGAGAGTGAGCCGAAGAGGGATAACATGCTGGGGATGGAATGGGGTGAGGGGAGGGTTGGAATGGGGTGAGAGGGGAGGGGCAGGATGGGTGGGTGGTTCCGAATATCACAACCACGCTGCGATGCAGTCGACAAACATTATCGGACGAAAGGCAACATTGACGACGATGAGTTCCCATGCCTTGTTATCACTCCTCGACGGCGAACATCATTTATTTGCTGTGGGTTCGATGAAATGTCGTGTTTTAAAGTTCCATAACCACCCTTGGCCATTAGTAAAGTTAGGGTGTTATTTACATTAGATTAAGTATTTTTATTTTTGTAATTTATATTCCTGTTATCGGCGGTCTACACCTAATATGATGACCGCCAAATCTTATAATAATTTTTTGGACATCCGTCACGTTTGCTGAGTTAATGAGAGAAAATTAAGAACGATTATAACTTAAAATAATTCCGTTCGTTTTTGATCAAACATTCAGGAATTGCTTGGCAACACCACTTTTAAATTGTAAGCTGCTCGCCGTCTACATTGATGTGATGGATTTTATTACAAATACGTTTACTTTATCCATTGATAATCATGGGATTTAGTGTTGTAAGTACTTTAATCATTTCCATATTAAAATCACCGCATTTATCCGGATTCAAGATGATGTTTTTCCCCTAATTTTTGCTTGCAAAAAATCGAGGGTCATCTTAAATTCGGATATGAATTATGTTTATTTAACCATTTAAGCAATGCTTTTAAAACTAACTAAATATAAGATAAAATAATTGTACCTACTAAAATTTTTCATTGGAAATTAAAACTTGGATTCCCATTAATATAGTATTATTTTTTTAATACATGTTAACATATCTTTTTTTAACAATAAATTTGGAACGATTCCAAAAGTAAACTAAACTTCCGTTCTTTATTGGCTAATAGAATTTACCAATGTTAAAACGAACGAAGGCGTGATTCCCTCATCTAAGAGTTTTAAGCCATACATTCTCTTGTTGTGATTTCGTATTATATTACATATTTATACGTCACCCTAAATGGCTAATCACTTAGATATAAGATATACAGCAGCAAAAAGAAAGGTACCAAATGGAATTACGCGTAGTTATGATGTCAATTTTAAAATTATAACGATAAAGTACGCTGAAAAATATAACAACTATGAAGCCAGTAAAAGATTAAACATTATTGAGGAAAATGTCCCTAAATGTAATCACTTAGAAAAGGAACTTTAAAGTGTTAAATCTAGTCATAAATAACTCACTGGTCCAAAATGTGGTCGCTTTAATGATTTAGAAAAACAAATTTATTAGATTATTAGAAATTATTATTAGACTTATTAGAAATTAGTTTATGTTGACCTGAAAGTGTTTTTTTTCAAGGCGTTATGACAGTCGATTTTTCACTCTAGTGTTGTAAAAATTTTGATTACTTTATTACCTGAATATTCAAAGTTTAATTAACTAATGAATGGTTTAACGTACATTTTATTATACCTGCCAAAAAAGGAAAACCTAAAATTAATATACATACTTCCCACGTCTTTTAACTCGAGGCATAATAAATGTGATTTTTTGGTTTCTGGAGTTTTAAAAACTTTTGATTATTTATTACTTGAATCTTTCTATTTTAGCCAATTAAAATCAAACTTAGACCCTTGGAATAGAATGAAAACATGGGCATTTGTATTTTTTGGATAGAAAAGAACATCTCGAGAAGTTTGGTCGTTGTAGGTCTTTTTTTAGATTAAAAGACATTTGATACTAAATTTAAAAAATAGTGAGATAAATATGAAGCAATTACTTTTATTGGACATTGAAAATGTAGAACAATCAAAGATTGCTACATTTTTTATATCTTCCGAAAAATTAGGCCGCTTGTCCTCCGGTTTTGCTCTGGTTTTGATACGGTTTGAATCGGATTTTTCGAATCAACTTTATTTTTTGGAAAATTTGAAGGTAATAAATCCAACATACCAGTGGAAATTTATGTTACTAAAAACCTCAAGTAAATTGAACACAACTTAGATTCTTGATCCACACATACAACAAGAGATCCAATTAGTAGAATTATGTGGATTTAAGAATTATCATATGAAGTGAAGGACGAACGGCTTAATTGATATTTTCCATAAAATTAAGTCGAGGCGAAAAAACCTGTTTGAACCGGTTTAATGATGCTAGCTGGAGCAAAACCGGAACCGAATCAATATTTTGGAACGAAAACCGGAGAAAAAAAATACGTCTGACGCTCTGGTTGGGACTAACGACGCCTGGAAGGGCGGGTTCGAGGATATTTTAAGTTCATTTAAGGACTTGGCCTCTGAGGTTGCCCGTGTCCGAGAGAAGACACGTTCTGAAGTGCGGCTTATCAACTGCAGCATTTTCCCTCGGATGGGCTGCGGGTCTACGGTTTGGATCCGAGTGGAGGGACTGAACCGCAGGCTGGGAGACTTCTACAGTGGCAATGGAGTGGACTTCGTCGACCTGAGGCCGATCCTGGACCCCCTTAGGGTTCTGGCGTGCACTACACTGCCGGGTCTGCGGATGCGCTAGCGTGTAGGATTTTTGAGCATGCTAGGGCTTTTTTTAAAGTTAGATATAGGTCATTATACAAAAAGTATTGAGATCCCCCAAATTAGTAAATTGAACTTTAGAGATTCTAACCCAAGCTCCGAACCATGTAGTAACATGCTGTATCATTGCCGAGAACGTTCATTGATAAAATGTTCCGTAAAAAGTACTATGATACGCGATTCGAAATTAAATGCAATACCAAACAGATACACGAAAATCTATGATGAGAACGCGTGTAATCTTAATTAATTAATTACAAGTAATGTACAAAAAAAATATAAAAACATTAATTACATCTATTTATCTTACTCTCTACCCAATAACTACCCCTCCCTTCCTTTAACTTCCTCTTCCCCATAACTACCCTTCCCATGCTTTAACTTCACCTTCACCACTCTCTATTTAATTCCCCTCCATTTCTTTAATTTCCTCTCCCCCCCCCCATAACTTCCCCTACCCTCCTTCAACTTCCTTTCTTCCTCCGTTAACTACTCCATTAGTCTCTCGCCTTCTGTTATTCGGGATTTTCTAGAGGCTCTGTAACCCACGTCTCCCGGGATATCTCATCGCAATGTTTAGGTGCGAGATCGTTTGACTGCTTAGATTGTTAAACGCAGTGCTATTTGTGATGGACCATAAAGAAAATAAATTTGTGGCCTCTTTTACACAACTGAAGCAATGAACTGTGAATAATTTAATATTTATTGAACCTGGATCGAATATTGGTTTTAAACCAGAACAGAGATACGTCCGGTTGCCGAGAAATAACTTGGGACGACCAACGAGATGAAACTCTTTATCGCGTACCTTCAGAGGAAGTGGTGAAACGAAGGAATGGGATGTGACTTAACTACTGCATAGTGTCCAAACAAATCACAAACTTTTGGAAATGATTCTGTTGCTCTTTGGATCTTACGTGCAAACGAATCACTCTTTAGGGAGTGAAGAAGCCGTAGCAATAACATTGACGACGGTACTTGATAGTTTTTATTGTCAACACGTGTCAAAGACTTTGAACTGGAACGCCTGTCTCTCACTCTTAGACATATGTCAGATACCATAGTATTATCTCACAGTCATTGAAAAGATAAGGAAAGCCTGCAATCGACCACTTGGATCAATCTTCGAGAGTCTGAATAATTTTTAGCGCTTAAATAGACTTTATGTTTTCTAATCCATTAAATAATCATTTGGTAACGTGTTTAATGTTGATTATTATTTTTTATCCTTTACATGAATGCTCATATATAAAAATGAAATTAAAGATTCTACTTAAAAAAATATTTATATATAATACTTAGTTAGTAATAAACATAATATAGATCACAGTCTTATGGAATAATGAAAAGTTATTTTAAATAAACTTAATACTAGCGTAGACTTTTAGAAACTCCGCAGACAAACGAAGAAAATCACGTGATTGAACTTCATTGTAGAAAAAAGTTTTTCAACGACTGTGTGATATTTGATCTCAGCGATACTTAAAGCTAATAAGAACTTCATAAAAATATTATTTCAAGTCAACATCTCGTTTAATGTTGACATTCTTCTAACAATCGGGAAAAAAAGAAGTTCGTGTCATACGACGCTACATCGAAAGTAAGAAAATGAAAAAAAAGAAGAGAGGAATTTTGTCAAATCGCTGTACATTCTCTCACTCTCAATTTGCTTTGCTTTATTTTAGGTTCTTTTATACATCACTTAATTCCATGAATCTCGACTTACCCAAAACAGTCATATTCCTAAACCGCAAGTTCCTAACTCTCAGGACCTTATGTTTTATAACTTTATCTGAATTTTATTATCGTAACTACCCATGTTCCTTTATCTAACTCTTCACATTTCCTGTCACTCTTAAACACATTTGACACAGATTTTCATTCTATTTTTGCGCTTACTACGCCACAAATACTCAGAGCCCTTTCCGCTAACACTCATTCTTAGTCAAGATAACAGATCTAAATCAGAGAAATGAAAATGCACAATCGGGTAACTATCTCCCCCACCCTAGCTTTCTCCCTCATCCAGCTCTCTCTCTCATCCCCCTCTCTCATCCTCTATCTCCCAAATCCTCCTCTCTCTCCCTCATCGTACTCTTACTCTCTCATCCTCCTATCGTTCTCATCCTCTCTCTCTCATCACCCTCTCTCATCCTCCTCAGTCATCATTTTCTCTCATCCTCCTCTCTCACTCATACTCCTCTCTCTCCCTCCTCCTCTTTTTCCCTCATACTCCGCTCTCTCCCTAATAACCCTCTTTCTCCCTCATCCCCCTCCCTCATCCTCCTCTCCCTCTTATCCTCCTCTCTCTCTCATTCCCCTCTCTCATCCTCATCTCTTTCTCCCTCATCCCCCTCCCTCATCCTCCTCTCCCTCTCATCCTCCTCTCTCTCTCATTCCCCTCTCTCATCCTCCTCTCTTTCTCCCCTTCCCCCTCTCTCATTCTCCTCTCTTTCTCCCTCATCCCCCTCTCTCATCCTCCTCTCTTTCTCATCCTCCCCTCTCTATCATCCTTCTCTCTCTCTCATCCACCTCTCTCATCTTTCTCTCTATCTTCCTTAGCCCCCTATCTCATCCTCCTCTCTTTCTCTCATTCCACTCTCTCATTTTCCTCTTTCTCCCTAATCCTACTCTTTCTCCCTCATCCTCATCTCACTCTCTCATACTCGTGTCTCTCTCATTCTCATCACTCTCATCTTCCCCTCTCAACCTCTTCTCTCATCCTCATCTCTCTACCTTATCCCTCTTTTTCCATTTTCCATCTCTTACTCCATCATCCCTTTCTCTCCCCATCCCCTTCTCTGCTTAATCCTTTCTCTCTCCCTCTCCTCTCCCCTCAATGCCTCCCCTTTCCCTAATTATCCCCCTCCCTTTGCCTAATCCTTCCTTACCCGTATCCCTATTCTCTCTTTTCTTTTTCTATTATCAGTATCCTTGTTCTTCTTACCGGATTCCTGACTGTGTATTTTCTCCGCTTCGCGCCATCCGAGCGAGAATACTGAAGAGTTAAGCACGTTCCAACTTCGCGAACCTTAGGCCGCCACCTTCATAGCGATTATTTTTGCCTGTAATCCCATTCCGTATTTTATTCTTCCTATTCCTCTCTCTCTTCGAATCTCCTCATTAAATGAGCATTGATTTATTAACAGATGCCTTAGGGCACGCGCAAGAGAGCGGTGGGAGATTAACTGGTTGCTGTTTGGTGGCGCACCTTGCGGAAAAGTACTCCATTATTCGTGCTGAGCAGCGTATTTGGAAGGAAACGGGACGATGGAGATTGCAAGAGTGACAGAAATAGAGAGAGATGGAGATTGAGAGAGGCAGATTGAGAGAGAGAGAGAGTGCGTGTGAGAGAGAGATGCTGAGATTGAGTGTGTGTCTGTAAATAAAAATACTACACAACACAACTGATGATATAAAATAACCAAGGAGAGTGTGAGAGAGAAATAGATTAAGATAGTGAGTGTGTGTCACAGAGAAAGGGAGAGAGAGAGACAGGGAGGGAGAGGCTGAGGATTTGAGAGAAGGATCGAGAAGGGGAACAAAGACTGGTGTCGCCGTCGGAGAACTAGGATACTTATTTTAATTTGCTACTTCGGTATTCTCTGATCCAGTTCCGTCCACCCCTTGAACCACGAGCCATTTTATATTGGCAAACATATTTGTGGTTATTGATAAGTTGTCGAATAAATTAATTATACCGCTAAAATAATTTTTAGGGCAAATCGTTCGAATTTAAAAGTAATCAACCTTTTTACATTCTCTAAAGCAGGGATTCCCAAACTGTTCCGCGGAAACTTTGGGTACCGCGAAAATTTCACGAGATTCGATAAAATAATTAGAATAAGAGTTCAAGGTTTCCTGGACTTCAGATAGTTTGTTAAGCTCTGCTCTAAACGTAGTAAATTAGAAAATATTTTATTCATGGAAAAAATAGATTTAAAGATTCCAAAGGAAATGCACGTTTTCACACTAAAACCCCGGGGCCGTGGCCTATACCAAAAACCCCGGAACCGGTCACTTTGACCGGTCGTATTTTTTCTTGCTTTTCGATGAGATTTTGTGGTTTTCATGGCTTGGATGCCTTAGTTTCAATATAAACTTACAATTTTTGATTTCAGCAATACCATTTTACCTAATATTAGTGGTTTACACCTTGGTCGTTTATCCTCTTGGCGCAGGATTTGAAAATCTAATGCTTGTCTCAACGAATTTAATGAGTGCATTTGGAGGATGGAAACATTTTCTACTCGGTAAGTAATAATTAGGTAAGTATCCAATGAAATATCTTTATTAGTGCTCTATTGTACAGTGCTTGCTTCATTGCATTTAACATAGATAACGATCTTTATTACTACTCCTGTTCACCAGCCGCACACCCGCTTTTGGCAGGTGTCGCAGAGATATATCGCTTTGTTTTCTTTGCAGCGTCCGACCTGACACGTTCTTCTCTTCCTTCCTGGTAACTACTGGCTACTACTAACATCGTGGTAAGGACCAGCGATCAATTTTCCTGGTCTAGCTGCTACAGTGGCTGCCCTTAACTCGTCTGTAAGTTGCAGGATGAAGTTGCGCCTACAAAGTTTCTTCCCTGTGTCATCTTAGAACACGATCCAGGAATTGATAATCGCTATATCAAGGATATTGTACAATACGTGAACTGGCCATCTTCGCGTTCCACTGCGTACAGAATATTTTCTACACATGTGGTCTGCAACATCAACACCACACGTCGTTTTGTTGTAAAATGAAACAGATTCTGGTAACTTCTTGTGAGTGCCTCCAATCAATATATCTTTGTGCATGGTGCTAAATATCAGCACATTCTTGTTTACTTTCCCCTGGTAAACTGTCAGTGTCGCATCATTTGTTGTAAAAAGCGTTGTTTCATACAAGGGTGCACGCATCTCTTTCACTACTGCAGGTATTTCTCTCCTAACTTGGTTTATAGTTCCAACGAGGGAGGTGATACAATTCTTTAGTCTTTTAGCAAGATTAAGCGATGTAAAAATAATATCAGTTGTAATGTTTCGCCCTTTGTGTAGATATAGCTCTGTCAACTTCAATACAACGTATTCTGGCAGTGATTCACCTTGTGGTCGGCTCTGATCCTTACCCAGATAAGGAAAACCATGACAAACGTACTTTGAATCCACATCTGCTAATAGCGAAAACTTGATAGCGAATTTATCCGGCTTGTTTGCCATATAATGCAGGAATGGGCAACGACACTTTGTCAGGTACAACTGCTCGTCGACAGTGAGGAAAGTCCTCGGCACGTTGCATAAGTTGCAGTTTTCTGTGAATTTATTCCAAATGCGTGATGCGAGCGCAAATTTGTCTTTTTGCAGGAGCTGTGATCGGGATGGCTTTTTGTCCAAGCGAATATAACGCCTTATTTAAGCAAAACAGTCTCTACTCATTGTTTCTCCAAACACGCCTGGACCCCATTTCTTGGACCACATCTCAGCAAGCTCCAGAGACCTGGCACCGAGTGCACCGCGTATGCACAGGAGAGCAAAAAATGCGTCCAACTCATCAAGCGAAACACACCAAGTGTCATTGCTGGGTTACCTCCGAGCCTCTGCCTGTATACAGTGCTGAATATGACGTACCATGGACTCATCAATGAAAAGTCTCCAAGAGCTCAAGACACTGCTATCTTTTACGTGCCGTTTGGCATGTGGTGTAGGGCCCGGCTTCTCCCGGAACACGTTCTGCTAGGCTTGTCGGCCTGGATCATGAACTGCAATATCTGCCACAGTCCATGCCGTTTGTTCATCTTTGCCCAATTCGAGCGTGCCAATGGAAGGGAGCTTACGATCTCGTCACGTTGCTCTCATACGGGATGCGCCGAAGATGTCTGCTGCGCAGTGGATGTGATGACGGACGATGTCTGCTGCCCAGGCGAAGCACGCCCGCGCTCTCCCTTCCAACCGACAGCACCGCTGCGGCTCCTCCCTTTTGACCTACGTCCTCGCGTAACTTTTATCGATAGTCATATTACACTATGTTAGTAAAAGTTTGTACTTATGTGTTTACAAATAAAAAATACATACTTCTACAATACCTTATGCAGTTATTGATGCACTTGCTCCGTTAACTGCGTTGTCGTCACTCATGTCACTTCCTACATCACTAGCTGATGAATATAAACATACTTCATGTAATCATCGTCTGAAATTTTGCTTTCTGGCTCCGGATCATCCACGTTGGACTGGTATTCCGATATTTCATTCAAAAGTCGAACGATTTTAACACCCGAGAGAGCGTGGTGCCGCGTCATGTTGATGTAATTCAGCCAGGCAGCACAATGACAGGTGCGTGTGGTAAGGCAAGTGCAGCGGATGAGTTTGAACTTGCGCAGAGAGGAGGAGGAGGAAGAAAGTGACCGTCTGCTTCACCCATGTATACGGAACACGCTCAGCTTCATTGTCTTACACAGCTACGTTGTGTTACTCCTCTATTATGTCTTTCTATGTATACGTTTTGTGACTACTTACTGTTTGCGTTCTTCGAGTTTGAGTGGGAAATACCTACCGGTCAAAGTGACCGGTTCAGGGATTTAAGTTAATAATGCCTACTGCTCGTAAACGATATAGACAATATGGTTTATACTTGGGGCACTAACAAATCATATTAAAATATTAAAAGTCATGAAATTACGGTGCACTATAACGCCTACAGCGCGTTGTTTGCGTTCTTCGAGTTTGAGTGGGAAATACCTACCAGTCAAAGTAACCGGTTCAGGGATTTAAGGTAATAATGCCTACTGCTCGTGAACGATATAGACAATATGATTATACTTGGGGCACTAACAAATCATACTAAAAGATTAAAAGTCATGAAATTACGGTGCACTATAACGTTTACAGCGCGAACAGTAGCGATGTAATTTTCATAACCGGTCAAAATGACCGGTCCCGGGGTTCTAGTGTAATATTCCATTATGCTCTCGGTGATTTCTGTGTGTATGTGTGCGATAGGAATTTTTTGAACGCTCTAAGTAAAAAACTTCTACACAACTTCTTATACTTAAAGAAGTTTATTAGTGATTAAATATCTGAAAGGTTTTGAATGGATCTGGTCAACCGAAAGTGCGAGTTAACGCGTTTCAATTCTCATGTCTCTCCAAATATATCCATTAGAACCTAATTTATTGAAATATATGTAATTATCTAAGTAGCATAAATTATAATTTTCTACAAGACACTTTTGAAAATTTTTCATAAAAATGATTGTTTAATAGGTAATTTTGATTATGTTTATAATAATCCCCCGACGCTAGCTGCTGCATTGCCAAGCTGAGAGTTTTGATTGGGTGCCGATGAACTAGCAGCAATAAATTGAGCTATAACATTAACAATCCGAAGCCCAAGATGATTTTTTTCAACGTAAATGCCCAAGACTGGAACAAAAGTGACCCGTGAGTAATTTTAATTATATTAGTACAAATTGAACTAGAAAATATAATAGAAATAACTTTTTATAATTAAAAGGCACTGATAGTGTAGTGGTTAGCGTGTCAGCTTTCAATTGCAAAGTTCGGAGGTTCAATCCCCTCGAATGAAGGTTTTATTTAAAAAAAACTATCATCAGTACCAGGCAGTAGGCAGCAGTACAGTCAGTAAGGTATAGAGCCGAAAACAAATGACGTTACAATACAGCTGTAGGCGGGATCAGGACAATT
This sequence comes from Tanypteryx hageni, assembly GCA_028673005.1. Classification (NCBI taxonomy): domain Eukaryota; kingdom Metazoa; phylum Arthropoda; class Insecta; order Odonata; family Petaluridae; genus Tanypteryx; species Tanypteryx hageni. The sequence continues at coordinate 4,773,612 of CM054112.1, forward strand.
TGAACGGCAACAATACTGCGATATGGAAAGCAAGAGGGAAACTACAACAATAAAATCCCTAGTAATGATTATATGGTTGGAAAATATGAGTTCTCTCGAGGTAAAACAATCCGTAGGTAAAATAGTCCCCCAATCGGATCTCCGGGCGGGGACTGCCTTGAGGAAAACATTTGTCGAAAGTAATTTAGGAATAGGGACATGGAACGTAAGAACTATAAGAAAAGCAGAAATGCTAGAAAACTTGAAAGAAGAAATGAGAAGAAAAAGAGTTGACATTATAGGACTAAGCGAAACTAGATGGGAGAGAGAAGGACAGTTCGACACGGAAGAATCCACGGTGGTTTATTCTGGAGGAAATATTGGGCAAAGGAGAGTAGCTCTGATACTTAGGAAAGATATGATGAAAAGCGTGACAAAGATAATAACAACAAACGATAGACTGATGGCAATAAAGCTTTAAGCAATCCCGGTGGACATGCTGATAATCCAGGTATATATGCCAACGTCAGCTCATAAAGATGAAGAAATCGATGAGATTTATGAGCAAATTAATGAAATTTACGAAGAAGACGGAAGAGGATAGGTAAGCTACATAACAATGGGAGATTGGAACAGCATAGTCGAAGAAGGACAGGAAGAAAATGTTGTCGGGCAATACGGACTTGGAAAGAGAAATCGAGGAGAGGAGATACTCGTAGAATTCTGCATCAATAATGACCTTGTAGTGACCAATACATGGTTGAAAACCATAAACTAAGGTTAAACACATGGAAAAGTCCAGGAGATAGAATTAGATGCCAAATAGATTACATCCTTGTAAAACAAAGATTCTGGAACAGCATAAAGAACGCCAAGGCATTTCAAGGAGCGGACATTGATTCAGATGACAGCCTTCTAATACTTGACGTGAGTACAAAGCATAAACAAATAAGAAAAACGAAAAGAGAGAGACAGACCTGGGACCTACAAAAACTGAAAGAAGGGCAGGATGTAGTCAACATGAAGTTCGAAGATAACCTAAGAAATTGGAAAATAAATCGAAGATCGTTGATATAGAATGGGATGAAATTAAAACCAGTATCAAGGATACCTTGGATAAAGAGATTGGAAAACAAGAGAAGAAAATCAGAAAACCATGGATCACGAAGGAAATGCTGGAGAAAATGGATGAGAGACGAAAATTGAAAAACGTTAACAGTGAAGAAGGTAGAGCCAACTATAGGCGTATAAACAATGAGTTGAGAAGGGTAACAGATAAAGCTAGAGAAAATTGGATAAAAGGAAAATGTGATGAAATAGAACAAATGGAGAAGTTAGGACGGTATGATATGATGTACGCTAGGGCACTGGAATTAGAAGATAAGAAGTCTAATGGAATTTGTGTTAAAGGAATTATGAATACGGATGGGAAGATAGTCTCAGAAACAAACTATGTAGCACAGGTATGGGAAGAATACATTAAGGAATTATACAGCAAACAGGCAGGAGCGGCAAAAATAGAACTGGAAGATGAGGAAAACATTGAAGAAGACAACTTAGGACCAAGTATTATGGAGAGCGAAGTAGAAAAAGTGATAGTGGAACTAAAAAAGGGGAAAGCCAAGGGCAGCGACGGAATACCGGCTGAGATACTTAAAGTCATAGGATCAGAAGGACTAAAAGCGATCACGAAATTAATTAACAAGATTTACGACACGGGAGAGTGGCCTCGGGATTTCCTAGAAGTAACTATGATCCCTTTAAAGAAGAAGCCAAAGGCAATGCAGTGTAAACATTACAGAACGATAAGCATTCTGTCACACATCGAAGATCATCACAAGGATTCTTAATAAATGCCTGGAGAAAAAGGCAGAAGAAGTAATAAAGGAAGATCAATTCGGTTTCAGAAAAGGACGAGGAACTAGAGATGTTATAGGAGTAGTTAAAATCATATCAGAAAGGGCAATAGAGTTCAGTCAAAATATCTGCGCATGTTTCGTAGATGGGAAGAGGGCCTTTGATAGAGTAAATTGGGTAAAGTTGATGAAGATATTAAAGGATATAGGTGTAGACTAGAAAGACAGGAGACTGATTAGAAATCTGTATCAAAATGAATTTGTAAAGGTCAGGTTGGAGAATGCGGACACCTGCGGAATAAATATCGGTAGAGGAGTAAGACAAGGCTGCTGCCTATCGCCAACCCTATTCAATATATATGTAGAAAGTCTAATGCAAAAAACTTTAGAAGGCACAGGAGATTTAAAAATTGGAGGAAGGATTATTAGAACAGTAAAATACGCAGAAAGGAAGAGGAGCTACAAAAAATTATAAATAGACTAGTAATAACAGGTATACGGTATGGTAATAAATACAGAAAAATCCAAGATCATTCGAATATCGGGTAAAGAAGAGAATCTGAACATAACTATTGGGGGAATGCCTTTAGAACAAGTTTCAGAATATAAATACCTTGGAAGCATCATAACACGAGAAGCAAAATTTACGGATGAGATCAGAACTAGAATAGGAAAAGCAAAAGCGGCTTTCAGGAGAAAGAAGCAACTACTTTCAGGGAACATAAGGGAAGATATGCGCAAGAAGTTGATAAAATGCTATGTAAGGAGTATAGCATTGTATGGGGCAGAAACATGTACTCTAAGGAAAAATGACATAAAATACTTGGAAAACTTTGAAATGTGGACTTGAAGGAGAATGTTGAAGATATAATGGACAGATAGGATGAAAATAGATGAAGTGCTACGAAGAATAGAAGAGAAGCGAATTATTATACAGACTATCAGAAAGAAGAAGGCTAACTAGGTTGGACATTACCGGAGGAGAGAGAGTATGATTAAATATGTGTTAGAAGGAAAACTAGATGGGAAAAGAGAAAGAGGTAGGAAAAGGTTTCAGCTCATAGACGATTTGAAAGGGAAAGAGAGGTATCAAGATATGAAGAGGACAGCGGAAAATAGGAATATATGTAGAATCAGGTTTATCCAAGAATAATCACGGACCTGTCTACGGACAGACTTCCTATGATGATAATTTAAAGGAGTAATTATTAATAATTATATACATATTATCCTTATTTTGTCCGTTCGTTAGTCCGCCGGACCGCTCTATACAAATCCCCATAAGAGAATATTTTAAAAATCCCTATTTCACTTGCAGGCTTTTTCTTTTGCAAAACTAAATTACAATTAATTGACTTACGATCTTCTCACCTAAACCATCTTAATGAAAATGAAATATAGATTCTTCCCTTATCGTGGTTTTTTGCCTTCGGTTCAAAATTCGATATTTTACGTTTAAATCATATTTATCGTAAAATGTTAACATTTTAAGGATATGTTGTCTTTCGACCGTGTCATTGTTAAACCTCAAGATTGTATTGTAGTCCTTATACAATATGCGTAAGAAAAGCGTGCTATGAATGCATTATTACGAGAGAGAATGGGCCCGAATTTTTTATGATTAACCATGCAGTAGTAACGTTGGGTCTGACAGATCCAACGCCATCTGTTTTTGCATTTTTGAACTAGATCTGTTTGAGTAGCAACATTCTCCATTATAGTACCATCCTATCGAATACTCATGAGACGGTTTTGGAACGGCACGTGCCCCAGCTTTGAGTTTATCAACAGTTGTCAAAGGGTGAAGTGTTATGTGGGTCTGATAGTCCCTACGTTACCACTCGTGAAAGATTTTTCGTTTGGTGCCTTCTACGTCTTCCAAGAAATTATTTGATCTGAGTAAAAAGGAAGAAATGAGAGACGTAGACTGGACAATCTGGCACCTATACGACAATTATTTGAAGCGTTTGTTGCAAATTGTTCGAATACTTCCAGCATTCCGCGGTAGGTGTCCCTTTAAAGTATACATGGCGAAGAAACCAAGCCGACATGGAATAAAAATATATGCCTTGGTCGATGCTAGAAAGAATTATACTTTGAATTTGGAAATATATGCTGGAAACCAGCCGTCAGAAGTTTTAAAAGTAAGCAACAAACCGGACGATGTTGTAAAACTGATGTACAGGCCTGTGGTTTACCAGTTATGCTATAGTGAAAAAATGATAAAAGACTATAATTTAACTATTGTAGGAAATGTATAGAGGAATAAGGCAGAGTTACCTACTGAATAGACAAATCCTAAAAATCGTAATATTTGCACATGTTTGTTTGGGTTAGTAGAGGACATGACGATAGTTTTGTAAATTCCAAAAAACAATAAGGTTGTTAACCTGTTTTTAAGTATGCACCACTATGCAAAATTAGACACAGAAACGGGAGACAACAAAAAACCGGAGATTATCACATTCTACAAATGAGGCATAGATGTGGTGGATGCCAAGTGTGCTGACTACAATGTGTTAAGAAATTTGAGAAGGTGGCCTTGGACTTTTTTCTTTAATTTATTGAATATCGGCGCCATCAATGCACACATAATATTCAAAGCAAACAACAATTCTGTTGAAGAGCGAATATTTTTTATAAAAAATACTGGTAAGAACTCATTTTTATTTTTTGAATTGATATTTCTGGTGGTTAAGGAGTGTGTGTCAAGGCATTAAGTAGAGTTTTATTCCAGGAAAACGTTTAATTGAAGATTCAGATTCCCTTCCCTGCCCGTTATTTTAATGACCTTGGATTTTTCTGTATTTATTTCTATACCGTATTTTCTACCTGTTATTACTAGTCTATTTATCATTTTCTGGAGTTCCTCTTCCTTTCTTGCTGAAAGTAATTGAACATCCGCGTATATTACTGTTCTTATAAACCCTCATCCAATTTTGAAATCTCCTGCGCCTTGTAACGCTTCTTGCATTAGACTTTCTTTATAAATATTGAAGAGGGTTGGCGATAGGCAGCAACCGTCTAACTCTTATACCGATATTTACACTGTAGTGTCCGCATTCTCCAACCTGACCTTTACAACTTCATTCAGATACAGATTTCTGATCGGTCTCCTGTCTTTCCAGTCTAAACCTATATCCTTTAATACCTTCATCAACATTATCCAATTTTCTCTATCAAATGCCTTCTGCCAGTCTACGAAACATATGCAGATATATTGGCTGTACTCTATAGCCATCTCTGATATAATCTAACCCCACCTATAGCATCTCTAGTTCCTCGTCCTTTTCTGAAACCGAATTGATCTTCCCCTATTATTTCTTCTGCCTTTTTCTCCAGCCTTTTATTAAGAATCCTGGTGATGATCTTCGAAGTGCGTGACATAAGGCTTATGGTTCTGTAGTCTTTAAACTGCATTGCCTTTGACTTCTTCTTTAGAGAGATCATAGTTACTTCAAATAAATCCCGAGGCCACTCTAACGTGTAGTAAATTTTATTAATTAATTTTGTGATCGCTTCTTATCCCATGACTTTTAGTATCTCAGCCGGTATTCCATCGCTGCCCGCGGCTTTTCCCTTCTTTAGTTCCACTATCGCTTTTTATACATCGGTCTCCATAATGCTTGGTCCTAAGTTGTCTTCTTCAATCTTTTTCTCATCTTCCAGTTTTGTTTTTGCCGATCCTGCATGATTGCTGTATAGTTTCTCAATGCATTCTTTCCATACCTGTGCTACACTCTTTTTCTGAGACTTTCTTACCATCCGTATTCATAATTTCTTTACCACTATTTCCATTCAACTTCTTATCTTCTAATTCCAGTGCCGTAGCGTACATCATGTTGAACCGGTCCTAACTTCTGCATTCGTTGTATTTTATCACATTTTTTTGATCCAATTTTCTCTAACTTTTTCTGTTACCCATTACAACTCATTGTTTATACGTCTTACCTTCTATACTGTTAATGATTTCTCCTTCTATAGTTAGCTCTATTTTCTTCAATCTTAACGTTTTTCCATTTTCGTCTCTCATCCATTTTCTATGGCATTTCCTTAGTGATCCATGGTTTTCTAATTTTCTTCTCGTGTTTTCCAACCTCTTTTTCCAAGGTATCCCTGATACTGGTTTTAATATCTTTTCAATCTATATCCACGGTCTTTAATTTGTTTTGCAAATGTCTTAGGAAATCTTCAAACTTCATGCTGACTACATCCTGCCTTTCTTTCAGTTTTTCTAGTTCCCAAATCTTTCTCTTCTCTTTTTTTTATTTGTTTCAGCTTTGTACTTACGTCGACTATTATAAGGCTGTGATCTGAATGAATTAGGCACTGCAATAACGGAAAACCGGTTGACGTAATGAATGTTCATTTTAATAATTTTACTTGTTGATTTTTTTGTTAAATTTACTTTTAAATAGATTTAAATATATGAATAATAATTTATTATGTTCAATAGATAGAATAGATATATTGGTCTTGATGTTTTAAAGGTACTGAATGAAGAATCCATTGATTCTCGCTTAAATACTATACAAAACGTGCAGCTGAGTTCTGCGATAGCAAAGATACGAAAAGTGGTCAAAATGTTCCGGCGGTCACCAGCAAAAAACGATGATATAATCCAAAAACATGTAAAGGAGGAACTTGGTAAATAACTTTCATTGATATTGGACTCTAAATCTAGATGAAATAGTTTGCTAGTCATGTTGGAGTGCTTCACAATGGTCAAAAATCGTATTAGATAGAGTCCCATAGATACAAAATTAGAAATGAATTTGTCATTAAATGAACTTGAATTGCTCTCTAATACAATATTAGCATTGCAAACGATAAAAGTTGTAGTAGAGACACTAGGAAACAAAAATTTAAATCTGTATATCGCTGATGTTACGTTAAATTTTATGCTCGATGAACTAACAAATCAAAACACACTTTTAAGCAATGAACTAAAAAAAGCATCGATTGCCCATATAAAGGAAAGACGTACAATTTATTCTGATATTTTACAGTTCCTTTATGATCCCCTGAAATCGAATGATGAAGATTACGGAATTTTTAATAAAACCGGCACATCCACAATTATGAGGATAATCGGGGAGCTGCTTGAACGCGTTTCTAATAAAAAGGAAACATATAATACAAATGAGTGAACTGAAGTCATTGATTACGATTCTGTGAATGTTGCAACTTCAGTTCCGTCGAAATTGTCGATGAAGAAAAAACTTCAATTGGCTATGAAGTATAAAACTGATATTGCCTATGAAGATCTAACTAAAAACAAAAAAGACGAAAGAATTAAAACCAGTCGTGAGAAAGGAAATGATATATTTACAAGAAGAAAAATAAGCGCAAAATATTTTTAAATGGTTTTCGATTTTCTAATGACCGTTCCACCAATTAGCGGCGGATCAGAAACAGCGTTTTCTACGGCAGAGTCGATATGCACAAAAATCAGGTCGCGGATAGGAGACCAAAGTCTGGATAAATTATATTTTCTGCGAGCATATTTTAACAACTTAAGAGGAAATAAATAAAAGAGAATCATTGGCAATAACTTTTGTTTTAATTATTATCTTTAATTTAATTTTTACTATATGTATATATTACGGTAAAAGTTGAAATCGGTAAACGTGTACATTTCCCGGACTACGCACATTGCTCATAACATATATTTACCGTTTTATAATAAAAATTAGCATTGCCCTGAAAATGTGGAAAATCACCGATAAATTACCGGTTTACGGGTAATTAGGAAAACATTTACCGAATTATCGGTAAATGAATAAGTCGGTAAATTTGCAATCTCTAGAATCAATGTCTTCTTCTGGTAATGCCTTGGCGGTCTTTATGCTGTTCCTGAATCTTTGTTTTACTAGGATGTAATCTATTTGGCATCTCATTTTATCTCCTGGGCTTTTACAATTGTAAAACCTTCGTTCATGATTTTTGAACCATGTATTAGTCACTACAAGGTCATTATTTACCAAGATTTCTGCCAGTTTTCCCCTCCTCTGTTTCTCTTCCTAAGTCCGTATTGCCCGACAAAATTTTCTTCCTGTCCTACTTTGATAATGCTGATACGATCTCCCAGTATTATGCAGTTACCATTTCTGTCCCATCTTCTTCGTAAATGTCATTAATTTTTACAAACATCTCCACGATTTCTTCATTTTCATGAGCAAACGTTGGCATATATACCTGGATTATCAGCATGTCCATTGGGATTGCTTTCAGCTTTATCATTCCTTGCTATTATCTTTGTCACGCTTTTCATCATACCTTTCCTACGCACCAGAGCTACTCCCATTTCAGCACTATTTCCTCCAGAGTAAATTACCGTGAACTCTTCCGGGTCGAACTGTCCTTCTCCTTCCCATCTAGTTTCGCTCAGTTCTATAATGTTAACTTTATTTCTTCTCATTTCTTCTTTCAAGTTCTCTAGCTTTCCTGCCTTTCTCATTGTTCTTACGTTTCAAGTGCCCATTCGTAGATTACTTTCGAGAAATGTTTTCCTCAGGGCAGTCCCCGCCCGGAAATCCGATCGGGGGACTATTTTACCTTCGGAATTATTTACCTCGAGGGAACTTATTTTATCCAACCATATAATATTTACTAAGAATTGTAATGTGTTAGTAACCCTCATTCTTTCCACATCGCAGTACTGTAGCCGTTATTGTATATTGACCCTGCCAACATCATTTGTTTTCGACTTTTTACCATATTAACAGTACTGCTGCCTACTTCCAGGCACAGATGATCGTTTTTTATATAACTTTCATTCGCGGGGTTTGAACCCCGGAAATTTGTAATGGGAAGCTGACATGCTATCCATTGCACCATTGCATAAAACCAATATAAAAATATTACATTTTACATCCTAAATATCAGATGAACTTGTTAGGCAAGCATATTTTGAGTGTCCCCACATATGGGGTTTTTACGCTTGCAGCATGAATAGCGGGTCATTCATCGTCTTTTGTAGGAGCAAAATTTAGAAATTGACATTTCCGATGCTCTGTCTAGAGCAGGTGCCTCTTCAGGATCATAAATCTGCAGAAAAATATGTAACTTAATTTTTCTTTGCAATGACTAATCATTGTATCTAATATCATACAGGGTGCCTCATGAATGTTATACGGAAGCTGCTGAGACATATTGTATAGTATTTGAATTCCACAAATAAATATGAAAACGAGATATCATGCTACTGAAAAAAATTTAATGGTTACCTCCAGTACTTCTTGCGTTTTACGCTTCGATGTTCGCTGTAAGTCGTAATCTTCAACCGCCTCTCCGTTCATGCCCGCATGAGTTCAAATCTAAGTTCCTTAGCAAATTGTCTCCTGCTGATAGGAGTCTGCTTTTTTCTTTCAAGATTTTGTGTGAATGACGAGCGCATTGACCAAAGCTATGTTGAGTATGCCATAAAATACGCACAAAGGCCATCTGCGAGTTTTTCTGCTGCAGCTAATGTTAGCGCATATTTAGTCCATCCTGTCCACTGATCTTTTAGTGGAATTATACATTTCTATTTTCTCTGGATTAATTGAACTAGCATTTATAACGCGCTGGTCATCTACTGTTGACAGTAAAGTGACTACTTTACCTGTTTTTTGCATTTATGACACAAGAGTTTTTTTTATCAAAACAAAACATTGACGTTCCCATTCTTCTTCTCTTCGGGTCCAAATGTTCTGGCGGTATTTGTCTTTTTTCAGATCATAAAGTCCCTACCATCGTAAATTATAAGGAGCTTTCAGCAAGTTATCCGCTAATGGTATCGAAGAAAACCAATTATCCATTGTGACATTACTATTTGAGCCATGAATGGATCTTGTTAGCAAATACACAAAATGCTCCGCCAATTGTAATCCATTTGTCACAGTCGATTCCCCTTAATATGGCTCTGCGTCTACCATACAATTAGTACCTACATCACAAGCAGTTTTACACCATATTTTTTAGGCTTCGAAGGAATGTACATCCTGAATGGGCACCGGCCCTTGAAGCCAAGCAATTGCTCATCAATCCTTGTATATGAGCTTGGTTTGCAACTCGTTCGGCAATTCAAAATAAAATCACTCCATGTATCTCTGATAGCAGCAAACCTGTCAGCATTTTTCCGTTCAGTTCTAATAGTTTTATCGTCGAAACTAAGAGAAGATACTAGAACATAAATTCGCTCACTGCTCAAGGTTGAAATTTAGATATTTCCGCAATTTCTTGAATCGAATATTTGTTTTGTTGTCAGATGATTATATTTCATAGCAGCCTGTTGAATAAGAATGCCAACGAAAGCATTTATTTCTTCGGAAGATATTTGAGAAATAGTCGAGGATTGGTATTTTAATTAACACATTTTGTAGTAAATTCCTAATTTGTGCGAATCACAATTTTTGTCAGCATCGTCTGAGTAAAAAACAGTGAGAAGCACTCTGTAACAGATTCCGCTTCCGCAGCATACCCTTTTGGGCCACGGATAATATATATTAAATTTCTGTCAGGTATTCTTCGGCTGAAACGTGATGTTGGTATGGATTACCTTTTATGGCCTTCTTCCCCCATAAAATTTCGCTTATTGGGGTTAATTATATTTGGATGGAATGACGAAAAAGGTTGATAAATATCTGATCTGTTGCGAGCTCTCAGGTTGCTATCGGAGGAAGAAGCAGCCCTTTTTTTAGTCCGGGAAGAAGACGACGAATTATCTCGACGGAGTACAAACTCATCTTCATTTATGGGGTCTAGTTCAACATCTTTTGGTAAAAAAATCGGATCGGCAACAATATCGTCACTGTCCGTTTGATAATGAATTTCGGTTTCTTCTTCATTCTCCGAATCTTCACTTTCTGAAAAACCGGCATAACCAGCTTCTTACTCTTGTTCTTCAAGTTCTCGCAGGACAATCTGAATTGCTTTTACATCATTATATTCAATCCAATCACCCATCTACAAAGAAAAAGCAACGAAGATTTTAATGCAAACTTTCCACTATAGAATAAAATAAACAAAAAAATTACACCAATAAGAATCGAAGTACAAATCTCGCGTTTGGAATCTAATAACACTACACACACACATTTATATATATATATATATATATATATATATATATATATATATATATATAACAACTTACGGAAAAGGAAAGGTAAAATGAATATATGGATGTCAACAAGGTGTTGGGATGAGGAAACCCAGTGAGCACTCACCAATTAGACGACTTCAGGTTGGCGAGGCCCCGGGGATGTCGAAGCGACACACGTAAAATAACACAAAAACACAGAAACATCACAAACGTAAATCTTTCGGTACTACTCCTTCTTCAGCTACAGAGAGAGTCCCAACACCTTGTTGACATCCATATATATATATATATATATATATATATATATATATATATATATATATATATATATAAATTATTACTTATTTAATGTACCCCTGAGCGAGTATGGAGTGAATGGTTGGTTGCTGAATGCTATAAAGGTAGTGTATACTGGAAGTAGGGCATATGTAAGGGTGAATAGCGTGATGAGTGATTGGTTTAGAGTTGAGCAAGGTGTTCGACAAGGATGTGTCATGTCTCCTTGGTTATTTAATGTGTTCATGGATAAATGTGTGAGACAGGCATGTATGGATATGGTGGGTGTTAATGTTGATGGAGAGAATGTTTGTTTACTTTTGTATGCTGATGAAGCTGTGTTAATGGCTGAGGACCCAGGAGAATTGCAGAGAATGTTAGATAGCCTGCATGATACGACTGTGAGAATCAACTTAAGGATAAATGTGGCCAAAACCAAGGTAGTTGTGCTCGATTGGGAGAATGAGGTGAACGACTGTCAATTTAGCATAAATGGTGGAACGGTTGAGGTAGTGGATGAATTTGTATACCTTGTTAGAATGTTTAGTAAAAACGGTAGAGTAGATGGTGAAATCAAAAGGAAAGTGAATTCTGGTAGAAAGGTGGCAGGGAGTGCGTGGTCGATTGCAAAGAATGAATGGTTGTCAAAAGAAGTGAAAATGTCTGTATACAAGAGTGTTTTAATGCCTACCTTGCTGTATGTCAGTGAAACATGGGTGTGTCAGGAGAAGCATAAAAGTAGTTTGAATGTGGTTGGGATGGGGTACAAGGGAAGAGTTTGTGGAAAATCTAGGAGGGACAAAGTAAGGAATAATTGGGTGATGAACGAATGCGGTATGAAAGCTAGTGTGACAGATCTGTATGAGAGAGGTCTGCTGAGGTGGTTCGGGCATATAGAAAGAATAGAGGAGAATAGAATCACCAAACGAATATATGAAGGAGGAGTGAATGGCGAGAGAGGGAGAGGCAGACCGCGCAATACTTGGTTGGACGTGGTTAGTGAGACTCTGAGAAAAAGGGATGTGAAAAGTATGAGGAATAAAAGGAAATGTGTGACTCAGTGTATAGTATAAGTGAAGCAAAAGAAGTGTGCAAGGATAGAAGTGTGTGGAGAAAGCATGTGGTGATGGGTTGGTAATTGGTAGACATATGGCATGGCTTACCCCGCAAGGGGAAGCGTCAAGGTGTGTTGTTGTTGTTGTTGTTGTACTATACCCCAAAAGATTTTAATCGAAATCGAGGATGAATAGAATTGAGTAGTTACCGCATGGCCCCGTGTAAAATAAAAATTATTCTCATTTATAGGTTATGGAGACCCGTAAAAGTAACAACAAATATATTTTGTACGACAATAAGACTAACTTTGATACAAAAAAATAACTTATATAATATAATAATAGACATACCTTTTTAAATCGGAACGTTAACCCTAAGCATTCGTCTCTCAGGCGAACGAAGCACGGAAGCACGCTTGCTATCAGGGTGATCGACAAAACGCACTGTCATAGGTACTGATAGACGGCAGGAGACAGATATTGACGACACCAGCGCGCTCCTTTGAGAAATAAGCGAAACTAACAAAAAAACGGATGGCGGATAGACTGTCAGGCGAATGCTTAGTGATCTAGGGTTAAAATCGCGTATTTTATTAATTACTCTTCAGTTAACTTCACATTAAAATTTATGGTAATTAATTATTTTAATGTTTATTTTCATAGTTATTTGCATTGCATCTTATAATTTACCCGGAGTTATAAATTCGCATCGCATATGTGAATCACGTACAAAGCCATTCCTTGACATCCAGATCTTTTTCGTAGACATTTTAATACATTTCAAGTATAAGGTATTTAACTTAGTTATGTAGATAAGAGAAAAATTTAAATCTCGTTCGTAAATCTACAAAAATTAGGTTTACTACGATTTTTTCAGGTTTTCATGCATTTTATTTATATTGGGCCACTGTTGTCCCAATTGTTGAATTCTATTCTTGGCCTGATAATATATGCACCAATCTAGTGCTTTAACAATGATCAGACTTGTATACTTGGGTATAACTTATTTACTCAATCTATTAAGTAATTAGAGGAAGGAATGAAAAGAGAATGGGAATGAGCATAAATGGGAAAAAATAAATTCGACTAAGCACTTGTATATGATTAAAAGGAGTTGCAGTAAAAAATAACAATAATGAATTGTAATTGATTATAAAATGTTTATACTAATGAACCTTTGCGCCATTGTCAAATGGTGGGAATTCATAAAATTAAATATAGACAAAGTAATTTTTATTGGGTTTCTTTAAATAATAATACAGAAAATATTTCGAACAGAATTCATAATAAGATTGACTCCAAGATGGCCGCCACCATGAACTCGCGTGTTTTTGGCTCTCTGTTTGTGCTCTTGTTTTTGGTGATACTTCATCGATTTTCAGCTGCTTTTTTGGCCTATTCTTCTTCTGAGGTTGTGATAAACCTCAGTGTGCTCAGTGATTGCGATACTTACGTGCTCTTGTGCAGTAGGAGAAGTTTTGTGTTTCCTTGCTTTTCTGCTTGCGGTTTCACACCCAGCCAGCCCTCTCATCGGCTTTCCCGCGTCCCCTCCCCGGTCCGCTCGAGTGCCCGTTCAACCGCCGGAGTCGTCTTTCTGTTAGCGATTCTTTTATCGGGAGACGTTAGCTTAAACCCGGGCCCCAACAGTAGTGCTGTTCTTAATGCATAATACCAAAATGTGAGAAGCTTAAAAAACAAACTCTCGATTTGTGACTCTAACTTACTAGAGTTATCGCAATTTGACATTATCTCTCTTACGGAGACGTGGTTGTCTCCCAATATTAGTGATTGTGAACTGTCTTTTTCTCGCACCCATCAGATTTTCAGGAGAGACTGCACCTCTAAGGGTGGTGGAGTGCTACTTGGAATTAAGTCCAGTTTGCAGGCTAAGCGCCGTATGGACTTGGAAAAAAATTGTGAGATAGTGTGGACTGAAGTCTGTATTGGCCCCTGCAAACGTTATGCTAAAAATAGAGTTTTTTTGGGTTGTTTTTACCGTCCCCCAGCTAGTGATCTAGCAGTACTTGAAAACTGTTTTTCGTCTATTTTGAATGTTTTACCCCTTGGTCATGTTGTGCTTTTTGGTGACTTTAACCTCTCTAATCTGTGGGATTCCCCGTCCTGTGGCACTACAAAAAATGCCCATGATGAATACTTTATTAATCACTTTGTATCAGCTCTCCGGCTGTTTCAACTCAATCCTCACCCATCCCGCAACGCTGGACAACATTGTATCCTCTGTTTCTGCCCCTCCGAACGCAATTACCCCTGGCCGGAATATTTTCGACAGTGACCACGTTTCGCTAGATGCCGTTCTCAGAATTCCAGGCACTGAGAAACCCCGTGCTGTTTCCCCTCCCCCTCCACGACCCTTTCCTGCTTGGTCTAAGGTTCACTGGGATGACGTCAACAGCTGTCTCAACTTTATCCCGTGGTGCCTGCTGAGCGCTCTTCCCCCCGACGAGGCCGTTAGTCTCTTTTACGACCTCATTGATGGTGCTCTGAAGGACTTTGTTCCGGTTGTTACTCCTACATCTACATCTACATATTACCCTGCAAGTCACCTTAACGGTGGATGGCAGGGGGTGCCGCGCACCAATTTCCTAAATAATTATTATCCACAGTTATCTATTGCGGTCACGTATTGTCCTAGGGAAAAAGGACTACTTATACCTCTCCGCCCTACTATCTATTTCGCGAATCTTGCCCTCATTATCCCTCCGTCCGATATACGTTTGTTGTCGAATAATATCCTCAATTTCATTTACGAATATCTCCGATAGAGTGGATGGTAGAAGGGGAGGTATATATGGTGTTAGAAAGAAAGGTACATAGGGAAGTAGAGAGTGAGGTAGAGAGAGAGGTAAAGAGGAATGTTGAGAGTGAGGTAGAGAGGGAGTTAAGAGGGAGGTAGAGGAGATGGATGTAAAGATGTATGTAGAGAGGTAGTTAGAGATTGAGGAAGAAATGTAGGTAGAGAGATGCACAGATGTAGATGGAGAGAGAGGTTGAAAGGGAGATAGATAGAACAGTGAGAGGTAGGTAGAGATTGATGTGGAGATG
This sequence comes from Tanypteryx hageni, assembly GCA_028673005.1. Classification (NCBI taxonomy): domain Eukaryota; kingdom Metazoa; phylum Arthropoda; class Insecta; order Odonata; family Petaluridae; genus Tanypteryx; species Tanypteryx hageni. The sequence goes on from CM054112.1 coordinate 4,788,929, forward strand.
GAGGTAGAGAGGGAGGCAAAGGTGCAGATAGAGAAAGAGGTAGAGAGGGAGGTTGAAAAGGATGTAGAGAGAGAGGTAGAGAGGGATGTATAGATGTAGGTAGTGTGTGAGATTGAGATGGATGTGGAGATGGAGTTAGAGAGGGAGGTTTGAGATGGAGTTAGAAAGAGAGGTAGAGAGGGAAGTAGGGATGGAGGTAGCGGTGGAAGTAAAGAGGGAGGATAAAGGGTGGTAGTGATGGAAGTAATGATGGAGGTAGAAAATGAGATAGATATGGATGTATAAAGGCAGTTAGAAGGAGAGTTTGAGATGGATGTTGAGTGGGATGTATAGAGGGTGGTATCGGTATAGATAATGATGGAGGTAGAGAGAGAGGTATAGAGGGAGGTAGAGAGGGAGGTAGATAGAGAGGGAGGTAAAGAGGGAGGTAGTGTAGGAGGTTGAGAGGCATTTAGAAAGGGATGTAGTGAGTGAAGTAGGGAGTGAGGTGGAGATGGTGGTAATTTTGGAGTAGAGAGGGAGGTAGAGAGAGATGTAGACTGAGAAATAGGGAAGGTTTTAGAGAGTTAGGTAGAGAAAGAGGAGAAACGCAGGTAGAGATGGATGTTGAGATGGAGGTAGTCAGAAGGAAGAGATTTTTCTGGAGCGGGAGGCGGAGAGGCAATAGAGGTGTATGTAGAGATGACGGTAGAGAGGGAGTTATGAAGAGAGACAAAGATATATGTACAGAAGGAGGTAGAGACGGTGGTAGAGAGGGAGATAGTGCTGAAATTAGAGAGTAAGATAGACAGAGAGATAGAGATTGAGATAGGGAGATGGGGAGAGATGAAAGTAGAGAGGGTGGAAGAGGGGATTGCAGATTGTAATGTAGAGAGTGAGGTAGAGCAGGAGGTAGATGTAGAGGTACAGAGGGAGGTAGAGATAGAGGTTGTGAACGACATATAGCGGGAGATAGGGAGGCAGGTAGAGAGGGAGATTGAGAGGAATATAGTAAGGGAAGAATATATGGAATTATACAGAAATGTAGAGAGGTATGTGGAGATGATGGTAGAGAGTGAGGTAAAAAAATAATTAGAGAGAGAGGTAGTGTAGGATGTAGAGATTGAAGTAAATATGGAGGTATATAGAGAGATATAGAGGGAGGTAGATATGTTGGTATGAGAGGGAAGTATAAAATGAGGTAGAGAAGTAGGCAGAGAATGAGGTTTTCACGGAGGTAGAGAAGTTGGTAGACATGGAGGTTTGGAGAGGGGTAGAGAAAAAAGTATTGAAGGAGGTAGAGTGGGATGTAGAGAGGGAGGTGAAGGTGATAGTAGAGAAAGAGATAGACAGGTAAGTAGAGAGGGAGGTAGAGATGTAAATATAGATTAAGGTAGTGATCTACATCTACATATTACCCTGCAAGTCACCTTGACGGCGGATGGCAGGGGGTGCCGCGCACCAAGTTCCTAACTAATTATTATCCACAGTTATCTATTGTGGTCACGTATTGTCCTAGGGAAAAAGGACTCCTTATACCTCTCCGACCTACTATCTATTTCGTGAATCTTGTCCTCATTATCCCTCCGTCCGATATACGTTGGTTTTCGAATAATATCCTTCATTTCATTTACGAATATCTCCGACCTATATTTATCTAGAAGTTTAAGTCTCGCCTGTAATCTACGATCTTTCAACGATGGCCAACTCAACTCTTCAATGAGTAACGTAACGCTCTGTTTTTTATCGTAATTCTTTTTCACGAATCTAGCTGCTCGCCGCTGTATTTTTTCTAAATCCTTTATGAGTCCCCTCTGATATGGATCCCAAACCGCTGCTGCGTATTCCATTTGAGGTCTAACCAACGATAAATAACAGGATTCTTTCACATTTTCCGTGCTTTTCCTGATTATCCTACCCACAAAAGCTAACTTCTTATTTGCCGCACCTATCACTCGTCTTATGTGGGTGTCCCAAGACAGGTCACGATTCAAGGTTACCCCGAGGTATTTCACGGATTCCGAAACAGGAATGCTCTCACTATCTATCGAGTAGTAGTAGTAGTCCTATATCTAAGAAATTCCCGTCATGGTTTAAAATTGACACAATTCATACTCTGAGAAACAAAAATCATGCCTGGTATCTGTGGAAAGCCTACCCTAGTGAAGTATCTCGCGAATCTTTTTCCGACTTACGGCGATATTCCGAGCTTTTAATTCGCCGCGACTACGGCTGAGCATACGAATAATATATCCGACTCTATTTCCTCTAATCCCAGGAAATTTGGTGTTTCGTTAACGGCTGCCGCAATTATTCTAGGATCCCAGAAGAAATTTATTATGAAAATACGAATGCCGAGGGATCTCATAGACCTGCTTTATTTCATAATTTCTTTTCTAATTGCTTGTCACCCCCTACTACCTCCCCTCTGAACCTGGATAATGATGATTCTCTCTAACCTGTTTGTAACTTTTCTCTCTCTCAACTTCAAACAACCCTTCAAGAAGTTTTTGAATTCCTCTGTAAAATTTTCCCCTACCGTACTCCGGGCCCTGATGGTATCAGCCCTCTATTTCTTCGTAAATGCGCTTCTTCTCTTTCTATTCCTCTATGTATTATTTTTAACCGACGTTTCTCTTTGAGTACTTTTCCCTCCTAGTGGAAATCTGCTAACATAATTCCCATTCATAAGTCTGGTTCAAATTACGATGGAACTAATTACCGTCCTATATCTATCCTCCCTATTGTCTCTAGTATCTGTGAAAGAATCATCCTTAACCGACTTTACTATTTTACATCCCCTCACCTATCAACTAGGCAACATGGTTTTCTTACTGGCCGCTCTTGCCTAACTAATTTAGCAGTTTATCAACACCATGCTGTTGATGCCATAATAAATAGGGCTCAGTTAGATACTGTCTACTTGGACTTCTCAAAAGCTTTCGACTCTCTAGATCATAAATTACTCACTTATAAACTTAGTCAACGGTACAATATCCATGGTAATTTTCTTAATTTGTTAAAAAGTTTTTTAAACAACCGCGTACAACGTGTTGTCTTAGCTGGAATTGCCTCGGACTGGTTGACTGTCACTTCAGGAGTCCCACAAGGGAGTGTCTTAGGACCTTATTTATTTAACTTATATGTCGATGATCTGGCTACCCTCATTCCTTCTCCCACAGCAGATATATTGCTTTATGCTGATGTTTGCAAAATTTTTAAAGTGATTTCCGGTATGGCTGATTGTGTGTCTTTCCAATCGGCACTTAATCTGGTAGTTAATTGGTGTGATTTCTGGAAACATAAATTAAATTCAAATAAATGTAATGTAATGTCCATCTCTCTTCTTAAAAATGTTATAAATTTTAATTATACAATAAATGTTGTTCCATTGGTTAGAGTGTCCAAACAGAAAGACCTTGGCGTAGTCTTTGATACTAAACTTGGCTTCTCTGATCATATTTTGAAAATAAAAAATAAAGCAAGGTCTCTCCTGGGGATATAATATCGTTTTACGCACATTACTGATCCACTGGCTCTTAGATTGTATTTTTCTTCTTTTATTTACCTGTGGTTAACTACTGTTCTCCTATTTGGTCAATGTCTCCTGTTTCCAACCTTGCCTCTTTGGATTGTGTCATTAATTTTTTTCTGAGAATTTTTAAATCCCGTGTGCCCTCCTTTCGCCAACTCTCTAATAATAAGATCTTATCTTCCCTTTCTTTGGATTATCCCTCTGTTCATCGAACTAAGTCTGATCTTTCTTTTATATACAATATACTAAACTCTATTACTGACTGTCCTGAGTTACTTGCTCAATTTAATTTCCGTATTCCTAATAGATCTACTCGCTCTTCTTTCTTATTTCACTACCCCACCCCCAGAATTTCACTTGCTAAACGTTCTCTTTTCTTTCGTCTCCCTTCCCTATTAAACTCACTTTCCCCTAATGTAGATCCTTTTTCAATGTCCAAAGAGTCTTTTCTTAAAAACGGAATGTCATGTTGTCGCACAACTTAATTTTATTGACTGCTCCTGCATACACTTATACTATATTGTATTTCATTTTATATTATTTGTACATTATTTTGGTTGTTATTTAGTTAATTTTTGAATGTTTAATTTTCACTTTAAATTGGCGGTATCGCTGTATGTGAAAAAATGATTAAATAAATAAATAAATATATATATAACATTTAATGACTTCTATTTAAATTTATTTAAATAAAGCCAATTTCAGGAAAAAAACAAAACCATTATATCTAATTGAAAGAAAATTATAACTCATTGCCGTTCGTGTAAGTATTTACTATTCTTCTATAAGTAGTTCATAATAAGTTACTACACATATTTTCTTTGATGGTAAAATGATTTCTCATTCACATTTTATCCTTTTTTTACGAGTTAATAAGAGTAAAGTAATTCATTTATTAAGTTAAATTCTATGCGTCTTAAATAACGTATAATTTGCTTAAGTATTTCTAGTAAATATTTGCAAATTCTATATGCTTTGTATATTATTATTTAGATTTTCCTCTTATTTTCAGGAAATATTTCAATAATAATTTGGCCTCTCTGATAAGAAATATTTAAACAATACAATTAAAACAAAGATAACTTTAAAAACAGTGATTTTATTGTGTATGAAAGCCCAACCTGATCATTTCATATCTTACTGGTTTATCCTATTTAAATCAAATATATCTGTAATACTTTCATGATAATCCCGTCATATTCGGGCAATTACGCTAGTATAAGAATTAATAATTTATAGTTTACTTTAATAAAGTTGGTAATAATTTTTATATATTTCCATTTTTCTTAATACTTATCGCAAAACATCGCTTAAAATACGTACATGGTCACCTTGAAAATACAAACATGTTACTTATTTATAATTCAGCAAAAAAGAATTTCCATTGTTTTTCGTAAGTCGATGCCTTCGACCCCACGCCGTCTACGGCCTGATCCTCCGTCAGGCCCCGCTATATTACTACCCATTTGAAGTTTTCTTTATTTCACCATATAAAATTTCTTTTTTATCATAAAAACGGATCATTTGGTGTCAAACATCTAAATAAACAATTGTCTAGAAGGTAATCTTGGAAAAAATTGTTACTTGTAATAATTTAGCAAAAATTTAAATCCGGATCCGTCTTGGGCATTGGAGTGTTAAACGGCTGATTAGCCAATGACATCCTTTCAGAGCCCACTGGGAATTTTGTAGCGCACGATTCAAAGTGCATGAGGGCAGGTCGCATTTGCGTTATGCATTTTTTGTCCATACGCGGTATAGGAAAAAGTAGTTTTTTTAATAACAGAATTCGAGTTTTCAACAGAAACATATGTACACGGTATAAGGCTTCATGTGTACTACGTGTTTGATTATTTTTCATATAACAATTTTTGCATAATTTGTAGATAATACAATTTTCTGCTAGTTTTGTTTGGGAAGTTTTCATGAAATGGATTGCTTAAGAGATATTTCAAGCATTTTTCTGAATTTGTTAATTGCGTTGTTAAGTAAAATTTTGCTTTTGTTGCTATGATAAAATTTTCTATCTCTTGATAGTGATACCTAAGCTGCCAAGGGTAATTTTAATCGCGATACAAATTATCTCAGCGTCATATAGAGTCATATTTGTAAATATATTTTCTTATATATATATTAACAAGCATGCCAGAGCAGCCACAGTTAATTTCAATTGCGCATCGATATTCTGTTATCCATAGCAACAAATAATAATTCTGTTTGCCTATTTTTTTAAATATGAAAAGTGTTTCCAAGTATTTTTCACTGTGTAAAATTATTTACAGTGTTTAAAACTTATTTGCAAGTAAAACTGCCTATAATTTTTATTGAATAAGCTGATTTCGAGAGCGGTTACTCATTACTATTGCATAAATATTCGTCACAACGTATTTAAAAAGTCAGAAATAGGTTTCAATTTCTAAAACAGTATTTATTCGTATAAAAAAGCTCTAGAGCAGAATTCACACCTGTCATTGAATCATGTAAAAATTATACATTTGACTCCTTAAACGTAAGATTACGGTTAAGGAGTTACATTATTTTTTAACAATAATTTCACCGTAGCCCCCACCTTTACTTATTTCTCATTGAAGTAAGAAGTAGTAATGAGAAGGTTCCCCGAGTTCCATTACATAATGCAGCTAATTTAAACGCCCTCGCCAGAATTCACACTAAAAATATTACTCCATTTTGCGGACACAGTAAGCGCCATTATGCAATTCATAATTTAATATCATTCTTCATGAAGCCAATGAGTTGAGTGGCCAAAGGATATAATTTGTCTCTTCAAAACGCGTAGGGTTTCCGAGCCAATGGACTGGGCAATGAACATTTAATAAAACGGATTCTCCGAGATCTGGAATATTTAGGGTGTTCAATACGGAATGCATTGCGGAAAAGTTGGTCACGATTTTTTGCAAAGATAGCAATGATACCGAGAATAATTATAGAAATGTATAAAAGAATATTATATTGGTATTTATTGGAATTATATTGGTATTTACCAATATTATGGGATGTCCATAATGATTCAAGAGTTCTTTTCACGATGTTGTATAATGAACTTCACCAAATGGGACGGATGCTATCAACGCCAAAAACATTTCCCTCAAGAGCTGTTTTTAAGTAGGCGAATTTTCCATTAGAAGCATTCTCATGGACGACCGACTTGAATGGATGGAAAAACGCGGCATCTTAGTTATTGGAAGTCGATACTTATGAGTATCCACCACAGAAGGATTGTGTTTTTGCTTTATTCGGCAGCTAAAACTATAAAATATTTTATTCTTTTAATGTTGTGAGGTGACAAGGAAGAATTTGTCAGAAATACGCATTTCTTTTCGAATTTTTTTTCTTTTTCGTACTCTTTCCGGGTGTTTCGAAGGCGACCCTCATTGTTGCCTCCGATTCAATTAGCGTATATTAAGCCTTCAATTAGACGAAAGAATTAAGAATTTCGTTTAGCGTTTTTTATGAAGCATCGAAATTATTGTTGTAGCAACGACAAACTTAATAGGTTGCAAAGTTAATAATTGTGGATAATTATTATTCAGTAAAGTGCGTGTGGACTGTGGGCGTTTTTAGCGATCGACCAAAAGAATACAGAAATGTGTTATTTTTTGTGAGGAAGAAGGAAGCAATTACAATTGCACATATAAGATATAAAAACAAACCAAGTTCAAAATGTCCGATGTCTAATTTTATAAGTAGTATACGGTCTATAATTAATAAATTAATTACAAAAACCTGTCTGTTGGTAATAATGAGTAAAAAATCTGGTGACGCCACTACATGTCTTTCTCCATACCTGTAATATTTCTAAAAATTCCAAATAGGTTACATGATAATAAATACTTTAAGGAACTACGAGAAATTTTTATACTACAAAGAACAAAAATAAACTCAAACTAAAGTCTACTAATAGTGGACATAGCCCCGAAGCTCCAACAATTAACAAAATAAAACTGACCCTTACTAAGACGTAACTAAGCGTGAAGTGTTTGCAATAGTCGCCAGTTGGTGGTGTGGTGGTGACAGCAAAAAATTAAGTTGTTTAAGTCTCTTAAACAATACATTATATGGGGAAACATTTTAAACAAAGGTCGTACAAAATTTAATTTCCTACGACGTTTATTAGAATATTTTTATATTCATCAAACATTAAAGCAAATATTTAAAAAAATGATAAATGACAAGGATAAACATCTACTTTGAGTTCACCAATTTTTACCACAAACTAATCAACTCTTGTGACATTTATAAAAATGTTAAATATAAAATTTCGCGTTGATTATATTAATAGTTTTTGAGTTAGAGTACCCATAAAAACTGCCACATACACACACACACACACATCAAGAAAATGTTGAAAACGTGCTCAGCGGACCTCTAAACGTTTTTCCGTTGAAATCTCGAAATCGATTTTTTTCATGAAAACAATCCTTTCCCATATACTTACTACGTATAGAGAAAGTAAACATAAAATCATTGGTTGAATTAGTCGTATTTGTAAAGATTGGGAATATTTTTGAAACGAGAGAAAAGTCTGCTCTGACTAGAAATCGAACCCGGTTCTTCCACTTGCCGAGCGGATTTTATGCCACTGAACTATTGTATCAGGTTGATTTTCTACTTTCTGAACGCGGATGTTCGTCCAGCAAATGGAAGATCTCTCAACATAACATTGCAACATGGTATACATGGAATACAAAGAAATTTCAAAGGCATTCTTATTGAGAAATACGTATAAAACGGGATCGAAGGATTAAACGGTTCTCGATTGTTCATCATAATTATATGCCCCCAATGCCTTTTTGTGTTAAATGTTATCATCAATCTGAATAGATGTATACCTAGCATAACATACATAGAGCCTGGGAGAGAATAATATGGATTGTTAATTGTTGTTTGCCTGTACAATTGTAGCAAACGATTTAAACAAAGTATGTGATATTATATAGTTGGAATATTTTTGAATTTTTATCTCCAAAACTATAAGTTGAAATTTTGTGGTCTCGCAGACTTATTAGTGGTAAATGGTGTCCTCTATCTGAATAACACTTTTTAATTTATGACTCACAGATTATAAAAGAGCAAGATAGTTAAATATATGTTTTTAAAATTGTTAATACCGATAAAATTGTTGCAGAGATTGATGTAAACATAATATGTGATATAATTATTGGGATTTATCTGAATGTTTATCTCCGGAACTATAAGTCGCAATTATGTGGTCTCGTGGATGTTGTTGTGGTAAATGTTGTCCTCTATCAGAATATATTTTTTAATCTATACCTTAAAGATCATATACGATCTAGGGAATGATAAATATGGCATTCATTGTTGTTTAAGGGATACGAATATACGTTTACTAGCAAATATACTCGGCGTTGCTCAGATTTTTAAATCAAGACAAAATAATTTGAGAAGATTTGAGAATAAATGAAGCATTATACAAAGTTAATTTTTATTTTAATGCTTTTTGGTGCACAATACTTTTTGTCTTCTCATATTTTTCTCAAATATATAATTTTTCCCGCATCCTTCTCTAGACGTAGCTATGTATAATGCCCATGTCCATGACCAAAGCAGTCGTTTGACAATTCAACACCTGTAACTATAAAAGACTGCCCTTGTCTAAGTCTTTGTGATCGAAGTCGAATTTGTCTTCGTTCAGATGAATTTGCTGCTCTTGCTGTGGCTATTCGTTTACATTTTTATTTTTCGGGATCTGAGAATGATCTCCGTGGTCGTTTTGGCATTATGTTTGTTTTAAAGACTTTTTTCAATTTCTTTGAAAATTATTTCCTTAAAATAAATCTATAAAAGTAACGCTTTAAAAAATGAAATTTTAATTATAAATTTTTATGTAGATATATAATTTCGGAAACGAAAGAAGACTACCTGAAATCAAAATTTAAAATCTTGCAAGCTTCATTAATTAGAACTTTTTCTGCATACACAAACAAATTCAAAAATTATTTATGAAAAGAATAAACAGATAAGATTATTGTTTCGTTATTACTGTATACCTTTTTAGATCCCGGAACGGTAAATAATACGTTGGTATTTACGACTATTGTTGTTCAACATTTGTTAAGTAATCATTTGTGATGATAAATCCGGATCCTCTGCCGTTGTAGATAGGTTATTTTACCAAAGCAAGGATTGAGTTATTGCATAGTTATAAAAATACCTCTAAGTGAATAAGGTTGCTTACTGTAAAAAGCAGACTAAAAAAATAATTTTTATTGCGTCTACAAGTGAAATGTTTCTTCAAACAAAAGATTTACGAATATAAACATTCCTATCGATTATATATCGCAGGACACGCTAATCGCCAATGTCATGAAAATCCGTTTAATATAAGCCAAGATGGAATTTAGGTAATAACCTTTAAATGACCTATATTGGTAACACTGATCTATTTTAATATAAATGTATTTTAATATAAATGAATAGAGATGGATATGAGGACAACAATAGAATTAAATTCTCTGGAACATACTAAAATGGGAATTATATATTTTTAAATTTTCAGTCCACATAAAATATTGTTTCATTATATTAAATTTTACTAGTTTTATTCGAAGGAAGTGCAATATATCCCCTCTCAAAATAGCGCCACAAACGGACATATACATCTTTAATTACCATGTCAACCCAATATAAACAGCCGATTAGCTTATAATATAAATTTCTGCCTAATTTCCATTTTCTATTTAAATACATCTTTGATCGAATTATTCTCGTTTTGATAACTTTACACTCAGACCAACGGACGGACAACATAGCGTATTTTATCTATTTTGGTATTCCTCCTCGTTAATAACGATACGAACTATGAAAATCATTTCCCTCTCCTTCCGTCTTTCTTTTCTTCCCACATTAAAAGCCTTCAAAGCACGCTTAACCCAATAAGGATTAGATTAACGATATTATTTCGACGCTTAACAATGTAATTGTTAGGCAAGGCAACATCCCGTTCAAATGGGAAGATCTCACAAAATAAGTTAATTATACGTTTAACGCTAGGATTTTGAAATGTAGGCGAACAACGATGAACGGAATAAGAAACCTTGTAATTTTTCCTTAAAATCTGTTAAGATCTAAAGGTCGTGTGTCAATTATTTCTTATTTTAATCTCAAAAAGATAAAAGCCTGCACGCCAAAAAGTCGATTTTAGCGTGCTTTATTATGGGAAATGCAAATCAGCATGGATTTAAATTTTGTCATAAAGAAAAATAGACTTCATTCTTTTTCCACATTACAGTGCATACCCGTCTGTGTATAATAACTTTTAATAATTTAAAAAATCACTTTTATATATATCTGCACAGTTTTCAATGGTTTTATTATTGGTGTTTAAAATTGGACATTGAGGTAAAAAACATACCTTAAAAACACCCCTTAAAAGCACCCTTTTAATGTAATTTTTTCTGGAATTTTGGATTTTTCCCAGAGGTTGAACTCAATGGCGTAACATTCTTCTAAAATTTCAGCTTAGTTGCTTTTCTGGAAGTATTTTAGGCATTATATGATATATTCTGGCATGGTAGGATTCGACGTTTTTATTTAATCGACGATTAAACTGGACGTTTATTTTCCGAAAGATTTTAAACTGATATCGACGCTTCGAATTGCTACTTGATGGAATTCGATGTTTATTTTTTTGGAAATCGACGTTAATAATTTTGGAAATCGACGTTTATTTTCCCGAGAGATTTTCGACTAATATCGCTGCTTAAAATTACTATTTAATTATAGGACTGGCAGTTTCCGGCCTTTCATTTCTATGATTTAAATTTACATTTTACATAGACATTCTAACTAAAATTTACGTTTATTTTACAATATTCCGATTATTTATTGAAATTTTTACATTATAAAAATTCCTGAAAAATTAGTCCTTCGAAAATTGCATTGTTTTTGCTCTACATGGCTGTAAATTTCTACTATTAACTTTCAACAACGTAAAAAAGTATATTTTATTCTTTCATTTGTTCTTTCACTAATTAAATCGTAACTTTAAACCAAGAAAATTACATTTGAGCCGTCCACGAGATTTTGCGGTCGCCTTTTGGATTTTTGACAGAATGTCCGTTAACTAAGTGTACTACGGGAATCTAAATCTGGTACACAACGTGTTAATGCGACATGCAACGTTTATAAATATGCACACACATTCATTTATATAAGAATATTTTCACTTGAAATCTTATCTCCTTAAGTAACAAGAAATTCCTAGTGCAGAAAAAGTTCATTCATTCATTCATTCGATATTTCTTGTATTTATATTTTCACTATTTTCCTTAAAAGTTTTGCCAAACGTGAATATTTCCGCAACCAACCTGTATGTGAAAACATATATTAATAGTTAATTCAAGCCTTTTAGTAACTTAAACTTGATGACTAAACCAAATTATCACCTTGCATATCGGTCACGAGAGAATTGGTATACTTTTTATCTCAAATATCGTATGCTGGTATTTCCAAATCTAGATATATTTCATTTCGTGTAATTCTTATGGCGTCGTTGACAAATTTATTATATCGCGAATGTACACAGTAAATTATGATTTACCTCTTTAAATTGTATAATAAAAATTTGAAAACTATTAATTTTTGAAATACGAACAATATGATGTTGCTTTTACCAAGAAACATTCCCAAAAAATAATTTTCGAGTTCAGCGTAAACGCTTTTAGACATTCGTTGATGCAATTAAGGAAAGGACATCAACGATATAATTATCGCAACGATATTTTAGACGTCAAGAGAGATTTATTTAATACTCTGCATTATTTGACATATTTCATTACTGCACTACATATTCTCTTTATTTAACATAAATATATATTGAGAAAAATTACACTTTAATATTAAGCGCTCTACCATTATATATAAATTGAAATTTACAAAAGCTAAGTGCACATTCACACAGTTCATGGCATCAAACCAGACAAATACGGGATCAAATTGCTGTTGATGTCGAATCGAAATTTATGCTAAATGCCTTTCCACATATTGGAAAAGACGATCTGCGACCAGATGACCAACGTCTCTCTGACTACGTTTTAATGCGAATGATGGCGCATTACATTGGCAAAGGCGGGAAAGTCACAACTGACAATTATGAGCAGAAATCTACGAATATTTTAGGGACTGTCAATAGGACATCAAATACCAGCTTCTTTGAAGGCAATGCGTGAACCATTGCACAGCATCCGTGTTTTCAAGTATGATGACATCTCACTCACAGCATACCAGGAAAAAACTAATAAAAATGTGTTGCTGCTAAGTACTCTTCATCCTGATGTGACCATCGCTACAAATGAAAAGAAAACCCCAGAAACTGCCGTTTTATACAGCGCCACGAAGTTCGGCGTTGATGTTGTAAATCAGATGGCTAGAAAATTCTGGACTAAGTTCGCATCAAGAAGGTGGCCTGTGCAAATATTTTTAAATCTGTTAGATCTGGCAGCTATAAATGCCTGGGTCGTATACCAAGCTGTAGCAGACAATAAAACGAAATCTATATACAGAAGTTAGCAGAAGAACTGAGGGGAGATTACAAGGCAAGTCTCAGGATTGAAGTTCAAACAGAAGACTTCGAGGATTGCATAGATACCAACAAACGACGTAAGTGCCAGATTTAGAAGTGTTAAGGCAATATGACCGATAAAACTTTTGGCAATTGCAGGAAAATGGTTTTTGGAAAGTGCGCTTCTGGAGTATTTTATTTTTGTATTGTTTGTTCCAAACATTAGCTTCTGCTTGGCATGGGCATAAAATTTGCCTTCCGTGATTCGGAGAGGACCTCATGCTAGCATTATTTACACTCGAAATTGCTGTTAGTGACGGCTTACCCAAACTTTGTTTTTGAAGTAATTGCATTTTATCAATAAATATCTGATACATAATTTATACTGCATTTACTTACCAAAACTACAGAACTGATATTGTAAAATACGATTTAACTGACAGTACTTGCCTTCACTAGCTGGTGAAAGTGTCTGATATGATAGGAAACAACAACAGAGATCCGCTAAATGTTCAAGAAATTAGTTAAGGTGCTTACATAAGGGCAAATAGCTTCATTTTGAGGTGGAGTCGAAATGACGCCCCACGGGCATTCAGGGGGGTAGGCTAAGTCCGGGTGTCCTAGTGTTAAACGTTAGTTTTCGGAAGGTTGGGAGAAAAAATACTCGTCAGAAATGGAAACGATGCTACTCACTACGAAGCTAGAGTCGTATTAAAATGCGAGATACCGTTACAGATACATAAACCACATGTGGGAGTTTGTCGCACCGCTTTGAAAAGAAATACTTGGGTGCCTCAAACCGTGAGTCGCCCGCCACTCCGTAGAAACCCGGGTGACTCACGTGTGAGTCGCCGGCACTGAATGTGATAAAAAGTCAGTGTCAAAAGATAAAAGAAATTAGGGCTCTTGCAGGACGTAATAGTACGTCTTATGGCCGATTGGATAGTTTTTGCAGGACGTAATAGTACGTCTGACGGCGTTTTCGGGTTAACAGTGGGATAGGCATTCTCATGAGGGCATATACATGACCTTATCTATATAGAAAGGCTCGTGGAATATCCCACCATTAGGCCGGCAAATGTAATCTCAAAAACCTCAAAAGGGCTAAGATACACTTGTTCTCAAAACTATCCTAGGGCTTGATTTTCCAGAGTAGAAGCGTGAGCTTTTCAAAAAGACGCATAACTGAATGCAAGAAACCTTTACCTTTACCATTTTTTTGGAAAATTGACGCTTATTGACTATTCATTTTCGTCGATTTGAATTATAAAAATATCGACGTTTATCAACGTTTTTCAATTTAAATCGAATCTTACCAAGCTTATTTATATCCTATATATATCCAATATCATATATCCTATAAATGTCAGGAGCAACTATTTATAATGATAGACTATAGATTTAACTCTTTATATAAGGTGAAAGCTTTAATTACACTTGGTAGAATTGGAGGTTTATTTTTTTTAATCGACGATTAAAATCAACATTTATTTTTTCGAGAGATTTTCGACGAATATCGAAGCTATAAGTTACTATTATTATAGGCTTTTAAGTTTTCGACGCTTATTTTTCTTAAAAATCGACGTTTATTTTTCCAAAAAATCTGCGACCAGTATCTACGTTTGCTTTAATACATTTTACTGGGCTTGGTAGTTTTCTACGTTAATATTTCTTAAAAATCGAAAATTATCATTGTCCATTTTTCCTAAAAATGAACGACCTACATCACAGTTTATTTTTATTCGTTTAATTGGGAATTTTAGTTTTCGACTTTTATAGTTTGGCTATAATTATGGTGACTAGAATCTGAGGAAGTAAAACCGGGACACAACGTGTTTTTGGGGAAAAATCCAGGAGATAACCGGGACAATATAGTATCTTTTGTTTTTGCTGCTTAAATAAATTTTGCGTAGCTTTTAAGTCATGATGCATATATTTCGTAGAAATTGTGGTGAAATCGATATTTAACGACGACAATACTTTTTTTTTCGAAAGTAAAATTTTTAAAATTCGATGTTTTTCTACATTTATCGATTTAAGTCTAAACCTACCAAGCCTGGTTATAATTGAAGAATGAAGTTCAAAATCACAATTAGGAGATAAATTTTACCATTCCTAACTCTTATTCTCCCCTCTTTCCCTCCTACCTTCCCTTCCTCATTCGTTTCCTCCTGTCAGAATTACGTAAGTGGTGGAAATAACGTCATATTTGTCAATTCGCCTGATCGTTTTACTCCTCACAAGATTTTTTAAACAAACCAACTTAATATACAAACAAATTTAAAACATCATGATTAAAACGAATGTTGAGATAGAGAAATTAAGATAAATTGGACGAGTTGTGGTGGAAACAGGAGCGGCCGTAAATGAAAGAGGTAATGAGTCGATGGAAGAGTTCAAAGTACTAAAGGCGGAGGACGTCTTTCAAAAGAGGGCTGGAAGTCGCGCACAAAAAACTAACTCACGAAAAGTAGTCGAGAAACGGGAAAAAAACTTCGTCCGCAAGAGAGCGATGGTTTTAAAAAGAGAAACGGAAAAGTGGGTTCGGGAAGAAGTATGGAGGAGAGAGTGTAGAAGGGGGATTAAGATAATAGGCGGAGAGATATTAAAGGGGGGAGAGGTTAACGTTAAGTGAGTGAAGATTTAAAAGGCGGAGAGGAAAAGGGAGAGGCCCTCTTGGAGAACGCCGGTTTGCAAAGAACTATTTCGGACCGACTCCGATGTGTCCCAATCTTCTAAGGACGAGAGACGTTGGCGGCGCGGCGGCGGCCTCGAGGAGCCGTTTTGATCACTCGCGGTCATCCGTAGGTAAATACTTCAGTTATAGCAGGGGAATAAAACTCGCGGCCCTCGTACCATTTGCTGACAGCGTCTTGATTTTTGCGGCACGAGAAGTAAGTCAAATAAATTTCTTAGAAAATATTTCACAAAAATCTCGCTGTAATATATCTGGTCTACGAATCTCTTAGGTGTCCTAAGTCACATTCTTAGATTCCTCCAGAAGGTCTCTGAGATTTGGCATGATGGTCAGTCAGGTCAAAACCAACAGAAAATATCGAAAGAGCTAACAATTTGAAATTTGAAAAGGTCTTCTCGACCCCATGGTTCCGCTTCAATACGCCTTAAGAAAAGGATGGGATTCAATGCAGGTCATTCTAAATTTCTTAAAACTGAGATATGAATTTGGGATAAAAATATTTTGTAGATGAAAAAAGATTTATAAAGTTTTTAATGGATAAATTCTAAATTCGTGCCTAACTAATGTAAATATTTGTTTTTAATCGCAAAGAAAGCATATTTTTTGAGGCACAACAACGAAAAATTCTACCAAAGCAACGAGTTCAACGGTTTTAAAAGCGAAAGAGCAATATATTTGAAAAATGTATTGGCTCAACGATACCAATAATATTTTAGGAAAACATATTGAATCATCAAACTGAATGATCAAATCCACTTGCAAAGTCTTTTATGCGAACCATAGACTAAACGTTCTACTTACAATCGTGTTTATTGTCTGTGCTCGTCATTTCTTGCCACTCTCGAATATTGACTATTTTTCCTTTAGCTCTTCCTTTGCAAAGAATTGGGATAATGAAGGAAGATGGGAGTATGGCAGAAAGAGGAGAGTGAAAGAGGGGGACAGGGGAAGGAAAAGGGAAAGGATGAGGAAAAGAATTGTTTGGGAAAGGGGTGGTGAGATAAAGGCAGGTAGTGAGGGAGGTAGAGATGGAGGTAGAGAGGAAGGTAGGGTGGAGAGGGAGGAAGAGAAGGATGCAGAGAGGGTGGTAGATATATATATATATATATATACATATATATTTTTATTTATTTATTTATTATCTTATGCCAGTGGCCTTTAAAAACATACAGCAGTTGAAAAAAAGGTTTACATACTTACAAAAAAAAAGTTAACGCACTGAAGGAGGAGCAGTTCGATAGCATATAAGTATATATTTACTCTTAAGTTGCTGCAATCGTTACCTGATTGTATATAAGATATTCACATAATCAAATAAATATTACATAAATAGTACATGAATCACATATCACATGACTGTGGAGTAATTATATATTTCCATAACGCACAAAGGCGAAGAGCGAAATGTAGAACTTACAAAGTTATAGATGCAAACATACATTAATTTAAATAAGAATGTTGCAACTTATTTTATGTTGAATGGCTCATGGCTGCAATTATTGAATAAATAGTTATATAGTTATTTTTAAACCTATCCAAGGAACCAGCACAACGTATAGGCTCTGGGATGGAGTTCCAGAAATTTGCAGTTTTTTATTAAAAATGAAATGTGGTATGAAGTAGTGCGATGGTTGGGCGTGTACAGATGGTCTTTGGAAATAAGTGTGGCTCTGTTCTACTTATATTTTGAGTGGGTAAACAATTGGTAAAGATATCTGGATGTTTTAGTGTTCAAGATTTCCCAGGAAGTATTTCCTTGTTTTATCTGTTTTAAGAAACTTCCATTTAATGTAGAAGCCACTAATGTGGTCATTTATTTATTTATTTATATCCATGCGGCCCCTAAACAGCCGTAATCGGCCTTTTACAAGGGGCTCATTAACATAATAACAAGGACGATCACAAACATCCATGCCCTAGGTAAAGAAAAACCCACCTAGGCGGGATTCGAACCCACGACCTTCGGATTGGTAGGCGAGGACGTTACCCTGCCACCACCGAGGCCGGTAAATATTTTGGGACATCGTAAACAAAGTGCATATAGGAGTTTAATGCCCTCTGAAGCTTACTATTATGTTCCCCGCTTATGTCATTATATACAAAGCAGCAGTAATTAAAATTCGAAAGGATCAATGAATAGACGAGTGTAAGCCTCAGATTAGTGGGTTGTTTCTTTCGATGTCATTTTAATTGATGAAGAGTCCTGAAAACTTTATTAGAAACGCTGGTGATATGTTCCTTACAGGAAAGTGTCTGGTCTTTTGTTAACCCTAGATGAAGGTCCAATGATGAATAGTCAATGTAACAATTTTCTGAGACAATTTTAGGAATAATGTCTGCAGCATGATTTTTAACAAATTTTGAGCTGCCTACAAAAATCTCTTTAGTTTTTGAGGGGTTAATGGTTAATTTATTTATGGTTGCCCACGAACATATTGTCTACATCCTCATTTACTTTTCCAATCGCAGGATTCAAAGTGGAAGGGGTAGAAATGAAATATATCGGTAGGTCGTCTGAATAAATATGGTATTTGCAGTGCTGCAGACATGAAGGCAAGTTCATTAGGAAAACAGCGAATAATAAAGGTGACAAAATTAATCCCCGAGAGAGATCTGTATGAAGGGATTTTCAACTGTTCTTTTTATTCAAATAATATTGGAACCAATTTATGGCACTAGCAGGAGCTTTAGGCTCTGCAACTTATTAATGAGTAGAATGTGATCAACCTTGTCAAAAGCTATTTTGAAGTCAAAAAGCACTAAAATGGTAACCTTTATTTGTCACTATTATGTTTAATATCGTCCGGTATTTTAAGAAAAGATGTTTGTGTACTTAAGGAGGTGCAAAAACCCGATTAAAAATGGCCAAGAAAATTTTTCTTTGGTATGTAATCTGTGATCTGAGAGAAGACTACTCTTTATACAGGTTTGGATAATGCAAAAAGAATGGAGATTGGCTGATAGTCCTATCCACTTTTGGGATTAGATTTTATGGGAATAGGACGTATATAGGCCTTTTTCCAGAAAGATGGAAAACAAGATTTTTTGCAAAGAGTACTCATGAATGACGATGTAAGGCTGAAAAAATAACGTTTAAACCCTGTCATTTAAATTTCATTGGTATCCTGTCAGGACTTTAGGCTTTAGATTTTATTATTATATATTATATATTATATATATATATATATATTTATTATATATATATATATATTATATATATATTATATATATATTATATTTATATTAAGTTATTGTAATTAAAAGGTATTAGTGGGTCATGTGAAATCGAAGTAGGCATAGTCGCAATAAAAGTCATCTATTGGTGGCGTAGGGCCCGTTTGTTTTGTGAATTGCACTATTCCATACCTCCGGAGTTCTGGCCACAGAGCACGAGGCTCTTTTAACGTTTTCAATTTATCAAGAAGGAACTTTTTATTAGCACTTCTCACCAGTGAATTTACTGTATTGCGCAACTTCTTATAACGACCATGGACTACCACATTTTTGCTGTTATGAACGCCCTTCTAGTATGGTCGTTAACCATAGGTCAGAGCTATATTTACTCCTGTGAATTTTCATTGGTGTGTGCTTATCAAGCAAACCAATTAGATTGGAGCTCGAAATTTTGGCTTTATTATTAATACACTCAACTGAAAAAACTAAGTTCCATGCCAGAGATTGTAAGTCATTTTCTAGGTTTACTGTATTGATATTTTAAATATTACGACACGTAAGGGTATGACGTACTACTAAGGGGACTTGAATAACATATATTATATAAATCAGGTCATGACAGGAGAAGAAACCAACAGGAAATTGACCAGATGAAGTGACCTTCTCGGAGTCGTCTGTGATAATCAGGTCCAACCATGTGCTGCTCCTTGCTAAGTGGTGAGTCGCATTAAGTGGAACTACGTATAAATTTAAGGGGAAGAAAAGTTTACATAAATATGTTTGGTCGGCATTATTTCCGTAGTTATCAACACTAAAGTCTCCAGCAATAATTATGTTTTCATAGGGAGGTATGAAATGAAACAAGCAATTTTCAAATCCTTGAAAAACCAATCTTTTGTGGTTGATAGGCTGCCATAAAAAGAACATTACTTCTTTCACAAATAATTTGTAACAGCAAATATTTAGGCCGGAAAGAGTAAATGGGTGATGAAGCACTGAGTTTGCCGGCTGACAACCTATGATGTATATATACCGCCACTCTACTTCCTGAATTTTTCTCCCCATCTCTCCCCAACCTCTGAATTTACCACAGACTTAAGCTATGATTCAGATAGGGACATAAGGCGGAAAAAGTTCTTGCTAAAATGTAATTAAATTCATCAAAATAGGCGACAAATGACTGCGCGTTAACGTGACATATTTTCAGATTCACCATTTGGAAAAGACGGAAAAGAAATCAAAATGAATGTTATTTTAAACAATGGAATAGTTCTGGGCAGACAAATATCATAAATGTGGATCCAAATGCCCAAAAGCAGCCTCACAACGAAAAATATCACATCTAACAGGGATACTCCACCAAATACCGACCGGCGACAACAGATATTCGAATTAATAAACAAATAAAAAACCAAATTGAGAAAGGTTAGATTGTTTCCTATGGTAATAACTGGAAGACTGAAAACTTTTCCTAACAAGAAACAAATAATTTAGATGCCATTTTTCTTGATATCATCGTCCAACATTAACAGAAGAAATCATCAGTATTTAACAAATAGAGAGTTGAGATTGACCATTGATAGTTTACCCTCATATTAATTAGCCAATGACAAAATTTTATGAGCCATGAACATACATATGTATGTTATAAATATTTCATTAAACCTCACAAACTGGCTATTGTCATTCACTTATTCCCATCCTCTCTACGAAAATAAATGGAGCCATTTATTATCCACAAGTATTTGATTTTCATTCCTTCTTTGGTTCTCTCGCGCGGGAGTATAACTTTCTATTTGGAAAAGTGAGGCATTCGCTTATACATATTGGTCGCCAGAGTATATCCAGCCAACCAGCATGCAGAGTGCACAGATTTAGTTTAATCTTGTGGGCGTTAAGAAGGTCTAATAAGGACATATGTCCCACACACCACGCCAAAATAGGAGAAGATTCCGAGCTGTCACTTGCGTTTGGCTTTTTCCAAAATCGGTAATCATAGTCGATGTCATTGACGTCTATCTTTAAGACAAGTACAAGCCCAAATTTACAAACGATAGCCTCCAATATTTCAAATTATTTATTTGGGATCCAGTAGATCTACACAATATTTTTCAGAGTTATGTTCCATTTGATTAAATCAATTTTCTATACTACCTAAACTAGTTTTCAGAGCATTAGTGACAGAGATTTTTTACAATGCATTATTTATATAATCACTCGATTTAGAATGTTCATTTACGGTTATATGCCAAAGGGATAGAATTTTTTGATGTCTTACTGGTCTTCTTGAGGTAATCTAACACGTTCAAGGAGTTCTCTCGACATGCTACTTAATGCAACTTCCTGCGCCGGCGTTACAATATTCGGATGGGTGCTAACGGTGACATGAGCCTCGTCGCTCCTGTTACTCCGAGCACCAGCACTCCTTCCACAGAACCAACTATTCTGAAGCTACACCGTTGCGTTTATATCACTTTCATTCATAGATGGTGAAGCCAGACGGAAAATGTCTTTTCAAAGACCACATTAAGGACGTCAGTGGCAACGTTTCACTACTAAAGAACATTTAGCATAGTTGGCAGGCATTTCAAGTCGAGCAGCATCAATTCACAACGAGAAAGATAGACAGACAGGGAGGCAAGGGGGCAGGTATAGATGGAGCTAGAGAGGGCTGTAGAAAAAAGGTAGAGAGAGAGAGGTAAAATTGAGGTAGAGAGGTAGGTAGAGAGGCAGGTAGAGTGGGAGGAGGAGATGGAGGTAGAGATGGAAATAGACAATGAGGTAAAGATGGAGGTATAGATAGAGATTGAAAGCGAGGTAGAGATGGATATACTGAAAGTAGTAAAGAGGGCCTTTGAGATTTAGGTAGAGATGGAGTTAAACATGGAGATAGAGATATAGGCAGATATGAAAGTAGAGAGGTGGTTGAGAGGAAGGTAGAGAAGCAGGTAGAGAAAGAGGTGGAGAATGAGGTATATATGTAGGTAGAGAGGGATGTAGAGATTGAGGTAGAGAGGTATATACAGAGGGAGTTAGAAAAGAAGGTAGAGAGGGAGATGAAGAGAGAGATAGAGAGTGAGGAAGATATGGAGTTAAAGAGGGAGGTAGAGAGGGAGGTACAGATGTTGGTAGAGAGGGAGGTAGCGAAGGAGGTATAGATGGAGGTAAAGATGGAGGTAAAAAGCAGATAGAGAGGAAGGTAGATATGTTGGTATGAGAGAGAGTATGAGAGCTCAGTAGAAATTGAAATAGAAAGAAAAGTAGATAATGAGGTTGAGATGGAGATAGTGATGTTGGTAGACAAATAGGTAGAGAGGAAGATAGAGATAGTAATAAGTAGGGAGATAGAGATGTTGATAGATAGATATGCAGATGGGGAATTAGAGAGTGGGGTAGAATGGGGGCTAGAGTACTTGAAAACTGTTTTTCGTCTATTTTGAATGTTTTACCCCTTGGTCATGTTGTGCTTTTTGGTGACTTTAACCTCTCTACTCTGTGGGATTCCCCGTCCTGTGGCACTACAAAAAAAGCCCATGATGAATACTTTATTAATCACTTCGTATCAGCTCTCCGGCTGTTTCAACTCAATCCTCACTCATCCCGCAACGCTGGACAACATTGTATCCTATGTTTCTGCCCCTCCGAACGCAATTACCCCTGGCCGGAATATTTTCGACAGTGACCACGTTTCGCTAGATGCCGTTCTCAGAATTCCAGGCACTGAGAAACCCCGTGCTGTTTCCCCTCCCCCTCCACGACCCTCTCCTGCTTGGTCTAAGGTTCACTGGGATGACGTCAACAGCTGTCTCAACTTTATCCCGTGGTGCCTGCTGAGCGCTCTTCCCCCCGACGAGGCCGTTAGTCTCTTTTACGACCTCATTGATGGTGCTCTGAAGGACTTTGTTCCGGTTGTTACTCCTACATCTACATCTACATATTACCCTGCAAGTCACCTTAACGGTGGATGGCAGGGGGTGCCGCGCACCAATTTCCTAAATAATTATTATCCACAGTTATCTATTGCGGTCACGTATTGTCCTAGGGAAAAAGGACTACTTATACCTCTCCGCCCTACTATCTATTTCGCGAATCTTGCCCTCATTATCCCTCCGTCCGATATACGTTTGTTGTCGAATAATATTCTTAATTTCATTTACGAATATCTCCGATAGAGTGGATGGTAGAAGGGGAGGTATATATGGTGTTAGAAAGAAAGGTACATAGGGAAGTAGAGAGTGAGGTAGAGAGAGAGGTAAAGAGGAATGTTGAGAGTGAGGTAGAGAGGGAGTTAAGAGGGAGGTAGAGGAGATGGATGTAAAGATGTATGTAGAGAGGTAGTTAGAGATTGAGGAAGAAATGTAGGTAGAGAGATGCACAGATGTAGATGGAGAGAGAGGTTGAAAGGGAGATAGATAGAACAGTGAGAGGTAGGTAGAGATTGATGTGGAGATGGAGGTAGAGAGGGAGGCAAAGGTGCAGATAGAGAAAGAGGTAGAGAGGGAGGTTGAAAAGGATGTAGAGAGAGAGGTAGAGAGGGATGTATAGATGTAGGTAGTGTGTGAGATTGAGATGGATGTGGAGATGGAGTTAGAGAGGGAGGTTTGAGATGAAGTTAGAAAGAGAGGTAGAGAGGGAAGTAGGGATGGAGGTAGCGGTGGAAGTAAAGAGGGAGGATAAAGGGTGGTAGTGATGGAAGTAATGATGGAGGTAGAAAATGAGATAGATATGGATGTATAAAGGCAGTTAGAAGGAGAGTTTGAGATGGATGTTGAGTGGGATGTATAGAGGGTGGTATCGGTATAGATAAAGATGGAGGTAGAGAGAGATGTATAGAGGGAGGTAGAGAGGGAGGTAGATAGAGAGGGAGGTAAAGAGGGAGGTAGTGTAGGAGGTTGAGAGGCATTTAGAAAGGGATGTAGTGAGTGAAGTAGGGAGTGAGGTGGAGATGGTGGTAATTTTGGAGTAGAGAGGGAGGTAGAGAGAGATGTAGACTGAGAAATAGGGAAGGTTTTAGAGAGTTAGGTAGAGACAGAGGAGAAACGCAGGTAGAGAAGGATGTTGAGATGGAGGTAGTCAGAAGGAAGAGATTTTTCTGGAGCGGGAGGCGGAGAGGCAATAGAGGTGTATGTAGAGATGACGGTAGAGAGGGAGTTATGAAGAGACATAAAGATATATGTACAGAAGGAGGTAGAGACGGTTGTAGAGAGGGAGATAGTGCTGAAATTAGAGAGTAAGATAGACAGAGAGATAGAGATTGAAATAGGGAGATGGGGAGAGATGAAAGTAGAGAGGGTGGAAGAGGGGATTGCAGATTGTAATGTAGAGAGTGAGGTAGAGCAGGAGGTAGATGTAGAGGTACAGAGGGAGGTAGAGATAGAGGTTGTGAACGACATATAGCGGGAGATAGGGAGGCAGGTAGAGAGGGAGATTGAGAGGAATATAGTAAGGGAAGAATATATGGAATTATACAGAAATGTAGAGAGGTATGTGGAGATGATGGTAGAGAGTGAGGTAAAAAAATAATTAGAGAGAGAGGTAGTGTAGGATGTAGAGATTGAAGTAAATATGGAGGTATATAGAGAGATATAGAGGGAGGTAGATATGTTGGTATGAGAGGGAAGTATAAAATGAGGTAGAGAAGTAGGCAGAGAATGAGGTTTTCACGGAGGTAGAGAAGTTGGTAGACATGGAGGTTTGGAGAGCGGTAGAGAAAAAAGTATTGAAGGAGGTAGAGTGGGATGTAGAGAGGGAGGTGAAGGTGATAGTAGAGAAAGAGATAGACAGGTAAGTAGAGAGGGAGGTAGAGATGTAAATATAGATTAAGGTAGTGATCTACATCTACATATTACCCTGCAAGTCACCTTGACGGCGGATGGCAGGGGGTGCCGCGCACCAAGTTCCTAACTAATTATTATCCACAGTTATCTATTGTGGTCACGTATTGTCCTAGGGAAAAAGGACTCCTTATACCTCTCCGACCTACTATCTATTTCGTGAATCTTGTCCTCATTATCCCTCCGTCCGATATACGTTGGTTGTCGAATAATATCCTTCATTTCATTTACGAATATCTTCGACCTATATTTATCTAGAAGTTTAAGTCTCGCCTATAATCTACGATCTTTCAACGATGGCCAACTCAACTCTTCAATGAGTAACGTAACGCTCTGTTTTTTATCGTAATTCTTTTTCACGAATCTAGCTGCTCGCCGCTGTATTTTTTCTAAATCCTTTATGAGTCCCCTCTGATATGGATCCCAAACCGCTGCTGCGTATTCCATTTGAGGTCTAACCAACGATAAATAACAGGATTCTTTCACCTTTTCCGTGCTTTTCCTGACTATCCTACCCACAAAAGCCAACTTCTTATTTGCCGCACCTATCACTCGTCTTATGTGGGTGTCCCAAGACAGGTCACGATTCAAGGATACCCCGAGGTATTTCACGGATTCCGAAACAAAAATGCTCTCACCATCTATCGAGTAGGTAAACACGGACGATGGGCTTCTAGATTTCCAAAAGTTTAAAACGTTACTCTTTTTCTGATTGATTTCTAGCTGTCATTCCTTGCACCAAACAGATAACGCATCCAGATCATCCTGAAGCTGACGATGGTCGCTAGGACCACTAATTTCTCTATAGATGATGAAGGTGAAGAGGGAGTAAAATGGTAGGTAGAGATGCTGATATGGGAAAACCGTAGAGAATAGTATTTGTAAATGTGGTAACGTTGGAGGTATAGAATGTGGTTGAGATTGAAGTAGAGATGTTGGTAAACCGAGAGTTCGGGAGGGAGATATAGTGGCCAGTTTAGGGGGAGTTAGATATTGTGGTAGAGAGAGTGTTCGATGGGGAAGTTGGTAGTGAGGTTGAGAGTGAGGCAACGAAAACATATTGTGGCCTTGAGAGCAAAATGATTTCTGTCAATCAACAAGTTTCGGGCTCAGGGCAGACCTGTTGTATTAATTGATGAGACATGGATCCACCCCAATTACACAGTAAAAAATGGAGGAAAATTTAAGACGTGTCAGGTTTTGTCATTAATGGCATAACCAGACAGAGACTGATCATAACTCGTGCAGGGGGCTCTATGGGTTTAATTCCAAATGTTCTGCAATTTTTTTCAAATCAAAACAAAATGGAGGATTATCATAGCGAGATGAATTCGATAAATTTTGAGAAGTGGCTGTTGGAAAAATTAATATTTATTGTGCCGGAAAACTGCATCGCGGTTATGAACAACGCCCCATATCATTCTGTCCGTGTAAACAAGGCACCGACCTCAAAAATAGGAGCTGGAAATACATTGATGGTTTCGGTTCAATGGAATCGAATTTGACGTGGAGATGAACAAAAATTTATTACTTATGATCGTTAAGAGAAATCGCCCTGATCCCGAATACAAAGTTGACAATATTTTTGTGATTCAGGGTCATAGCGTACTCCGATTACCGCCTTACCACCGCGATATCAATCCAATTGAGCGCATATGGAATTCCATCAAACGCCGAGTCGACCTTCGAAATGCGCAATCCAGCCTAAAGGAGATTTTGGAATCAAGAGAATATACTGTAGACAGTATATACAAGCAAGAGTGAGAAAATATATTGAAGATAGAAAATGAATATCGTGTCTGTGATGCCTTAACAGAGGAAGAGATTGACACAAGTGTTGTCAACCTAATTTCAGACTCAGAAAACCGAGAGGAGTATAGAGACAGTGAGAGCTAGAGGAATAAAGGGAATTAGAAAGTGGGGTAGAGATGGAGGTACAAATGGACGTAGATAAGGTTATGGAGACGAAAGTAGACATTGTGGTAGAGAGGGAAGTAGAGATGTAGTTAGAGTGGTAGGTAGAGTGAGAGATAGAGATTGAGATTAAAGGCAGGTAGAAAGCGAAGTATAAATGGAAGAGTCATTGAGGTTGAGATAGAATTAGAGGTTGAGGTAGAGAGGGAGATAGAGATGAATATAGAGTTTCAGGTAAAGAGGGCGGTAAAGAGGGATGTCGAGATAGAGGTAGAGAAGGTTGAGGTAGATATGGATTCAGAGGTGGAGGTAGAGATGGATGTAGAGACAGAGAGAGTTAGTGTCATGATGTGATGGAAGTACAGAGGTAGGTATAGATGGATGTAGAGTGGGAGGTAGAGATGAAGGTAAATAAGGGGAAAGAAAGTGAAGTTAACGGCAGGTAGAGATGGCTGTGGATATGGAGGTAGAATGTGATGTAGAGATTGAGGTTGAAACTGAGGTAGAAAAGGAGGTAGAGAGTGAGGTAGAGAGGGAAGTAGAGAGGGTGGTAGTTAGGGTTGTACAGTTAGAGGTATAGAGGTAATTAGGGAGGGAGTTATAGATAAAGTTAGAGATTTAATTTGAGAGGGAGGTAGTAATGGAGGTGCAGAGTGAGCTAAAGATAGAGGTAGAGTGGGAGGTGAAGATGGAAGTAGAGAGGGAATTAGAGAAGGTGGTAGAGAGGGTTGTACAGTTAGAGGTATAGAGGTGACTTGGGAGGGAGTTATAGATAAAGGTAGAGATTTAATTTGAGAGGGAGGTAGTAATGGAGGTGCAGAGTGAGCTAAAGAAAGAGGTAGAGTGGGAGGTAGAGATGGATGTAGAAAGGTAGATAGACAGAGAGGGAAAGAGTGTGGTAGAGGGGGAGGTAGAGAGGGATGGGTAGATGGATGTAGAATAGGAGGTAGAAGGCAATGTACTGAGTGTGGTATAGATGGTGGTAGGGAGGAAGTTTATAGGTCTATCCTATTCATAAGTACATGCGCGGCCGAAGTACGCGCAAGGAGGGGAAGTTCTCTCTGTCATCTTGACTACCCCCACCCCGCCGCAAACCCATACTTCCTCTCCTAATGTTGTTAGTTCTCACTGCGTACATCTGATTCTCTAAGCGAAGTTTTTGAAATAATTCGCAACAGTGTAGTGGAATGGGACCGATACAGAAATAGCCCGTGCGGCAAGGAAGTGCGTGAGGTGAGGGTGTTAGGTAGATTGAGTGATTTGGCTGCACTCAGAGTACAAGCAAAATGTAATTTTAATCGTGGCAGCCCTAATGGGAAAGAGGAGTAAAAATCAGTAAGAGAGGGACTGAGAGGGAGAGGGACTGAGAGAGAGATGGATTGAGAGAGAGAGAGCGAGTGAGAGATAGTAGAAGTGGGTGTAATGGAGAGAGATGTCCGAAAATAGGCATAGATATACATAGTTTTCTACCTTAAATAGATGCCGAAAGGGGTAGTTACAGGGCCCACACGGGCAGCGGACTGACTCACCTCGCGATGCGAGGCGCGGGGTGGACGCGAGTAGTCCTGAGTTCCTAATGTTGATAAATAATTTAAAAAGTTTAAAAATTTATTAAATTAAGGAAGGCAGGAAAATGGCGGGAAAGGAAGAAGGAATGCGGTTGGATGGATGAAAAAGGAGCGAGAGTGGTGAGAGGCAGGAGGGACGGAGGAAGGAGAGAGTGAGTAAGGAGAGAAGCGGACGGTGGGAAGGAGGAAGTAGGGATGGGGGATGGAGTGTGGGAGGGAGAAAAAAGGGAGGGAGGGAGAAAAGATGGAGGGAGGGAGGAAGGAGGTAGGGAGGGAGGAAGGAGGTAGGGAGGGAGGAAGGACGGAGGAAGTGAGGAGAGAGGCGTGGGAGGATATGAATGATGAATGAGGAAAATTTCAAAGATTTAAGCAAAGTGACTGATTAGCTGAAAATAAAGGATTCCAAGGGTTAGTAATTGTTCGAAAAGCAGACTTCTGTTAGCTTTTATTATAATAAAACTTTTTAATAGACACCACGCAGGCAAGCACCGGGTGGAAATTTTTTGTGCGATAAATGTTAGCTATAGCAATAGAAGTGAGAAACCTTCTTTTCGGGAAAAGGGACAAAGCGATCGGAAGGTCCTCGCAAAAAATGGAATAAATGCTAAAAGGGGATTCAATACGAGAAACGGGTTTTATTCATCGTTCCCGTCGTTTTCCCTCCCGCCGTTAACCTTCCTCTTCCCTCGAATTTCTCCCGCCCTACTTGCGGATCCTGCTGGGAGAGGGGGGTGGCCTTAATGATCGGCCAAGAACATTCAAAGGCAGCGAGGATTTTCCCAGAATTGATGAAAAAGTTGCGGTCCACAGTTTTGGGTTGTGTATATTTCTCATAAGGCCGCGGTGCCTTTCTTTTGCTAATGCGCATCTACGTATAATATAGAAAAGCCCCCGTCTCTACCTCTCTTCACAATCACATCTACTTCTCTTCACATTCATACACTTGCCTTCCTCTCGTGCTTACCTTCAGACCTATTCTTCCTCCTCTCCCTGCTCCTCCCCCACCTCTTCCCTCCTCCCCCTCTCCCTCCTCCTCTTCCTCTTCCCCGCCTCGCTCTCCACTACTCTCTTCTCATCTTTTCCCCCTCCCCTTTTTCCTCTCCGCTATCTCCCCTCCCTTCTTTCTTCTCCTCTCTTCCCCCTCCCCTCTTCCTCGTTATTCCTCCCCTATCCTTCTCCCTCCTCTCTGTCCACCCACTCACCCCTTTCTGCGATAATAGCCCACGAGGACGAAGCTGATTTGCTATGTAACACACACACACACACAAACGCACGCACACACTCCCCTTCCATAATCCAAAAATACATGCATTCTATTTATGCGATGTGTCGCTTTGACAACAAAATTTCAAGCATTAAGTCCTCGTTCGCTCGCGTGGTTAAGAATACCATTGTCATCGCCAAGCAGGTAATGGATGGGCTTTGTTGTTAACATGTTATCAACACTAGCGAAATCTTTAAACATGTTATGCCGGTATCCAGTGGTGTAACTGGGAGATATGGTGCCTCTAGCAAAATTTCAAGGTAACACCTTGTGTGCAGGGCTCGGGAGAGAAATCCTGGGCCCTGGTGCTTCTCCTGCTCCCGGGCCCCTTACCACAACGTTCCCTCGCCATAATCATGTTTATGCCGGGCCCCATTCCTCAACTTTAATCAAGTACAATTTTTAACTATATATGAGAGAATATTAAGTGCAGTATTTTTTCTCAGCAAATGAACAAATACAGTTGTAAATTTTATGTAATTAATTGCATTTATTTAATGTTTAACAATATAAATAGCCATGAAATTGACGAAGTGACCTTAACAACAATGAAATTATTAAACAGTAATATGGCTTCGTGAATACATTTAATGAGAATTTAAAGAACATAAATGAATATGAAATTGAGGAAATGACATTAAATTAATACAAATATTAAAAATGGAAATGGTTTTATGGAGACATTTAATAAGAATTTATAGAATATAAAAGCGCATGAAATTGACCAAGTGACATTAATAGCATACACATATTAAACAATACTATATTTTTTTATTTAGGCAATTTGCATTTCTTAGCTTTCATAGAAGCATATGAATCAATTACATCGTCAAAATTTATACTTCTTGTCAGTTCAATTTCGATGCTTAAAATTGACAAATCAACTAGTCTCTCTTGGTACATTGTACTTCTTAAACAGTTCTTAATTAACTTTAATTTGCCAAAAGATCTCTCTGCTGACCCTATTGTAACTGGAAGTGCCAGAAATATACACAAATCAATGCAAACATTAGGAAACAAATCTTCCAGCTTAAGCTTTATTATAGCATTGAGAAGAGAAAGAGGAGGCAGTGACTCATCACTCAAGTTAGCCTTGTGAATCGTCTTTAAATGCAAAAGTTCGTCTAACAACATTTCTCTAGAGACATCAACTTTATATTCTGCAGAAAATTGCTTGCAGTCATTTGCTATCATTTCGTCAGTTCTATCAAGATATGACCATAAAAATCCAAACTTGTGGTATATATTAAATGTAGCCTTGTAGCGATGACTTATACCGTCTGTAATTTTGTCCAGAACCTTGTAAAATACATCTTCCCTGAAAATCATTCCAATTATAGCATCATCACCTGCACAAACTAAGGGGTGTGACAAATGATGTGAGGGGTGCGACTATAGCCATTTTTTAAATTTTAACTGTAAGAAAATTTAGTTTCTTCCTCATTTCATGTTTATTATTTGTTTACAATGTTATATTTCGCTAAACCTTCGTATTTACGAGAGTAACATGCTGGGAATCCCCACATTATTCATCGTGACCATTATCTGCACCATAAGCAACGCATTTTTTGTATCTACGCCGTACTCACAGAATGTTCTAACAATAAAATTGACAATGCTGTCGGAGGTTTCTTTAGTTAAGGATTTAATTTTTAGTATCTTTATCTGAATTAATTTTTGATTACAAAAATATTGAACAACTAAAGGAAAAACCTTATCAGTTTTCTAATTGCTAGCATCTGTGGATATTCCAAAAAACTGTGATTCACTACTTTGATTAAGTTAGTTCAAACTTTATATTCAAAAATATAATATTAAATGTTGTTCGTTATTGGACAGATTATAGCAAACATTAACTTTAACATGCAAAGCATAACTGTATAAATTATACTATAGACTAGAATCCTTTCATCGTTTAACAAAACATAATGCTTGTTGATTAAATTAAAGTATAAGCCAAAATTATGCCTTAGATCTCCCACCCATAATAATATATCCTGGTGTATGTAGCATGAAATAAGAAGTATGAAACTTTAAAAGTTATTAGTAGGCATTCAATTTCTTTCCCAATTTTTCAATAAATCTTGCAGTACAGTCTATATCAATAACTTTATGAGTTAAAAAGTATCATCTTACCTTTGAAATAAAAATTCAATTTGCAGATACTGGATGGGATGAAAATCTCTACAACCGTTACGGCCGTGGAAGAAACTTTCC
This sequence comes from Tanypteryx hageni, assembly GCA_028673005.1. Taxonomy (NCBI): domain Eukaryota; kingdom Metazoa; phylum Arthropoda; class Insecta; order Odonata; family Petaluridae; genus Tanypteryx; species Tanypteryx hageni. The sequence goes on from CM054112.1 coordinate 4,820,653, forward strand.
TTCTCTATCTTCTCTTCGTGAAATAAAGCAAAGGAGACACCACTACACCGAGATGAGAGCTGGGTGAAGGACCACAATGTAATGATTATGTCATTCTAAAACGACAATGTAGAAAATGAATAAACGTTGCTGAAAATGCGAGGTCGTTAAAAATAATACTTTTGAAATTTTGTTAAGAAACGTTAAGCGATGATTCAAATTCTCAGAGGACTTTTCCTGGGCGCGGGCCTCCCTTTAGCCCGGGCCCGGTTATTTGGACCGCCTGCGCCCCCCTCTCCCGGGCCCTGCTTGTGTACATAGAATATGAGCTTTGCTGCTATTTCGTAAAGAATATTAACGTTTTTATTAAAAATAATTTTAACATTTGAGTAATAATTTAATAATTACTTTTGGTAAATAAACTCTTGGCATTTTTGTGAAAACGTTTGGCGCCTTTTACAAACGTTGCACATGGCAAATGCCACCTTCGCCATACCCTAGTTATGGCACTGCTGGTAACTTAAGGCCTAGCTCAACCAAATTGTCAAAATCCGGAGTATTAGTTTCGATTACGACAACAAATATTCTGTTAGTAAACCCAGAATTTGCAAAGGAATTAGTAATTACTAGAGGATCTACAGAATTCCACGCAAGACTTTGGCAGCAAATGTTGAAAAGAGGTCATTTAATTACCGTAAACAAGGAATAATACTCACACATACACTCTTAGACCCATGCGTAGGTTTACGGGTCGTTACTCTTCTCCAGGTGGCACGCGGACGACCGGACGTTATGCCACAGGACTTAATGCCAAACGGACTTTATGCCGACAGGACGTTGTGCGGACAGGACCGCATGGTCGGGAAATGTTAGAACAAGCTATCTATATACATTTTCAAGAAATATGAAATCCACCGGAATATATATGCAATTGAACCGGTGGATTTAAATAGCGGAAGTATAAACAATTAAATGAGAAATGTTAACTGCCAGTATTATAATTTATTGAATGGTTAACGTGAATCACAAGAAGTATAAACAATTGAACGGGTGTATGGAGCCTGAGGAATTATAAAATATTTATCGGGTGGATTAAACCGAGGGAATTATAAAGTTTTGAACGATTAACTTGAACCCACCATAACTATAGTAGTCAGTAGTATAAACAATTGAAGAGGTAAAGTGTGAAACCCGAAGTTCGACCTTTTGAAAGGGTATCTGTACAGCATTACGCATAAACAATTTATTGTGTAAGCATTCGCACAAGATATATAAATAAATGAACGTGTCAATGAAACAACCCGTATTATGAACAATTGAACGGGTAATAAGTATGACAGTAACTATTAGCAGCAGAAAGGGAAATTGTTATCACCACTAATAAAATCTAACGTAGGCAATATAAGTGTCAATTGACTGGGAAAACATATATAATAATACCCAAGTAATTAACCAATATAAAATGAAATAATGGCCATAGAGTAAGGAGGCGGAAGAAATCCTAATAAAACGTAGGCAATTTCTATCGACTTACATACAGATTAATAAAACACGATAAAATAGGACTTTGTAATGGTATTGTGAGAAAGGCGGGTGGAACAAATAAAAACATTATATCTTTGAATGTTTGGACTACCACTGTCCTTATTAATTATCATTGTACATAAGCTTTAAATATGGTACATGAGCTACTATGCTTGGGGAAATTTATCGAATGAAAATATGTGAATAAGATAGTGACTGAAAAATCGCTGAAACCATAACTCTACAGGTTGTTCCATTTCTTAAGCTTTTGAAGACAGCTTTTTGTACACATAGCTAAGGATACAACTTCCTTTCTTTGGACAACCCCCTTTTCCTTTTTTCACTTCTCTATAAATTTTTAGATGATTATCTTATGTATTGGAATATGTTCTGCAACAATTCGTCGCCAGTCAAATCGTCGCGCTACAATTCTACAATTCTTCGCCTGACAAATTAGTCGCGTGACAAATTCACCGCAAGAAAAATTCATCGCAAATTCAGGAATCGTTGTGGAAATAGGAAATATTTTTCTGTCATTTTCAGTAGTAGTCGAGAGGATTGGATTACTCTTTGTATATTAATATTGCGACCCGTTATGGCCAGTGTATATATATTTCAAAAAAAAAAATATTTTTCTGTTATTTTTAGGAATCCTTGTGGGAATACGATTCGACATTCCGTATTATTATTCCTAACCGCCGTGGTTTTGTATGGTGGCAACAGGGGGAGGGAACTCTTATGGGGCGATTTGGTTCTCGTCAGATACATCAAGTTAGGGCAGGCGTAATTGAGCGCTGTCGTCGCTCTAATTTGAATTGTAAGGCAGCCAATGAGTGAGCGCCAAGCCGAAATTGAAGTGATCATGTGATCATGTTGAGAAGTTGTAACGGTTGAACTAGGTAACTGCGTAACTGAAAGTTTATCCGCCATTACGGGAAATCTTGGGAAAGTGTTATTTTTTAGTACAGGTAAGGATGTTTTGACTATAGAGGAGTATATGAATGAATGGTTAACAACTTCATATATGCTGGTGATACATGTGACTCTCTGTGTGTGTTAATTAAGTTATTTATTTCTGTACGTTGCAACGTTTCCACTAGCTTGCAAAAATGAATCAAGCAGTGAAGATGGTGCATTCACGTAAGTGCTACGCACTAACCTGCAAGCATACGAGGGGAACGACCGGAGATCTAAAGTTGAAATTACATTCGTTTCCTCGCACGGAATCTACGTAAGTACTATTAGCTATATTTGTAAAAATATTTTTGTAAGTCGACAGAATTATATGCAGTAATACCTCGATATACGAAATAGAAGCGCTCCGTGAGTTGCTTTCGAGTATTGAAACAATATATCGATTAATTAAAGTACTTCTGTATTTTATTACCGACAGTACTACATATTGTGTAATAATATTACGTACCGAGAAAAATAAAGAATGAGTTACGTTTATTTTTTAGATTAATCTTACTATGGTTGTGTTTACGTATGTGAAATTATATCCAAATTGCAATTTGGAACACACGAACCTTGTTCTACCGCCCAACTCAGCTTAGTTGTTATTTTTGATCCTTTAATAAGTGACTGAGAACGTTCTCTCGGATGTGTTTGTTTATTCCTAAGAAAGGCTGTGGCCTTATATCTATTGCATAATAAGTATAGCCAATTTGACATCCTATACATATATGTATATGTCCTGGGATGAATAAAAATTATTATTGTTATGGGATTGCAATTTTTAAGTTGAAACCTCTCGTTTCGAGATACGGCGAGTATATCGTGGACTACCTGTAGTAAAAAGGTCACTTATTTAGTGTACAGATTATTCGAGTTATTACTGTAGTTAGATATGTATCTCAGTATTTTCAACTTCATTAATAGTAACCATTTAACGAGATACTTTACTATGGCTTGTTTTCATGTGATGCATATCTTCACTTTAGGCTCTTTAGGAGCAAAGTTGTATTTGATGCATATGTTGAAGTGTTAATAATTCTGTAATGTTATCATTCCAGGTGCCGAGAATGGGTTGCAAGGGCAGGGAACCCCCCTTTATTTGATAGGCCCATTATGACACTGAACAAAAGGGCATATTTGTGCGAACATCATTTCACCCCCTGTCAATACAGGTCCTATGAAGAACGCAAATTGTTACGTGGTACTTCATATACTTAATGGTTGGTGACTGACTTGAATGTTTCATTGCAATTTCAATCAACATGTGCTTTGATTCCTATGCTTATTGATTCATTGAGACTGGCAAAAGTCACTTCTGTTCATACTTTGTCATGACTTGTTTCTTTATTATTGTTATGATGTTTGTCTGGTGGCTGGCTTCTGCAGCTTTCATATGTTAATTATTCTTTCGTCTGTTACAAACATTCTACTGTATTATTTTTTCAATGTGTGCATGTTTCCTATATTTATTGAACAATAATTGATCTATGTGGTTCAATTCCATTTAATATCTGTTATATGTAAATATGTACAATATTTCTTCTGCAATAAAACTATTTAAATTTAAATTGTTATTCCTTCTATTCTCACCCATTACTCCTCTGGTTACGTTATTCGTAAAAAGGTTTGATTTGCTAAATAAATAAATTAGCGTCATTTACTGAAAAATAATGAATAAAACTAAATTGGTGTATGATTTTTGAAAATTGCGCTCGCCGTCTGTACGAAGCTGCCATTGGCTGCTGAAATTCGTCTGCTAGCTGACTGTTCTCCGCTTCGATTGGCTGCAAAAATGACGTCATACGTCACAACGCAACAGCAGCGCCAGCTAGCCAGTGCCTGCCCTAACTTTTTGTACTAGCCAGCAAAGACCACGATTTTAACATGGGAGTTCCCTCCCCCTGGTGGCAACGAGTATTTTTCAACAAAGTTTTGTTATAATTTTTAAGAATAGTAGAGACTAAGATTGCTCCTTGTGTTACAATAGTTACAATAATAAATTAATTGCAGTGATTAAAATGTTCAAAATAGTTTAAATGTATATCCGATAAAGGTTGCATGCCAATAACTTCAATAGTTTTCACGATATTGATTATATTGTTCTTTTAATCTGAGCAAACCTTAACAATTTATGGTTTTAAAATTTATTTCCCCTACTGTATTTTAGGAGAAATACTAATATAAACTTCAAAACAATTATAAAATTGTAATTAAATGAGAAATTTTATTTGTATAAATAGGGGACTGGTCTTAGAGGCAGCTCTGATAATGGAGATGTGTGCTCAAAACTCTGTAAAATAAATTTGGGCGGTTACTATTGTTTCAAAACCGATCAAAGAATTCAAAATTGTTTCGGCTTTGTAACACATCTTTGTTAAATATTTTGCATCATTGCATATTAATTATTATATGAATGCGCGGGTGCGCGTTGGATAGGTAACGTAACGATATGAAACAGTTTCTCTCCAGACAAGTCTTTACTTATTTCATGCTAGTGTTGGGTGACGACAACCGGGAAAAAACGAGTTTAGAAAGGGAAAAACCGGGACATTTAAAAAAATCGGGACAATGGGTATTTTATTTTTTAATATTCTAAAATTTAAATAAATATGTTTGCAAAAGAATATATAAACATTACTTGATTGAAAAGCAAACAAATGACATATTTCTTTCATAAATAAGTGGTATTGCAATGTAACATATTAGGAAAAAATAGTGTTTTCAATCATATTTTAAGTTACTTTTGGCCGCTTTGATAAACTTTTCATCATTTTTAATCATGTCATAAAAACTTTTACATGGTAAATTTATGTTGAATTTACACATGATTATGGAATTTATGGTTTTTATGTCCAACAGATTTCGTTCAACGGACCATTGAATTTCTATTTGCGAAATATTCTTTCTGCATCTCCATTGTGTGCTGGAATGGCGAACAAATAGCTACACAATTTCTCAAATTCTGATACCTGTTCTTTAAATTCAAATTTTGAAAAAAAATGTATGACCACCGGCCGTAGCAAGATCTGTTAAGGCACTTATCTTTCCTTTCTTTCAGTTCTTCGGTAATGAAAATTTTAAGCAGTGAAAACTGATTGAGTAACAAATTTTCGTAAACTGGAAAGCCCTTGGCAATAATATATTTAGACATATTTTGCACATCTTCCCAAATTGGAGGACTTTTAAGAGTATCCACTCCATGTACTTCAATTTCATTAAGGGTTCCATTCATTTTTTCTAAGGTATTGCACAGGCTGTAATGTACATCTCAAAAATTTCCTCTTTAAATGTATCAATTTCATCCTATTGAATATTATTATCCGATAAAACTCGAAGGGCACCCAAAGGAGTACATTTTTCGTCAATGCGTAATGCAAGAATATCAATCGTTTCTTGGACGTAATTTTTTACTTCAATTACGTTATTTTGCGCAACTTCAATTTTTAGAATTTGTTTATTAAATAAACCTAGAATGTTATGCACTGCATGTAAGTATGCTTCATTTACTGGTTATTCAAAAATTTTACAAAAATTTTCTGGGATTTTTCCTAAAAGAAAAATATTCTTTTAGTGCTTCAAACATTTTAAATATTCTCTCTACCGCATTCTACACACCCAATCAGCGAATTTTTGAATGGGCCAGTAACTTCAGTATTTTTACCACGACAATTTCTACATCACAGGATAATCTATCTGCTCCCAACTGCACTGCGTTATGCAAAATATGTGCAGAACATCCAATGTCTACTAAATCGAGATAAAATTTCTCGAGTAGTTTATAAAAGACATTATTTGTACCTTTTCTTAACAGTCCCCCAATTTTTGTGTTAGCGTTATCTGCTCCATAAGCAATGCACTTTTTTATATGAACACCATACTCACAAAGCGAGTTAATTGTGAAATCAACAATGGAATCGGAAGTTTCATTTGGTAGTGATTCAATTTTTAATAATTTTAACTGAATTCCTTTTGTTTTGAAAAAATAATGAACTACTAAAAAGAAAACCTTTTCAGTATTGTGATTACTTGCGTCCGTAGATATTTCGAAACACAGTGACTTTTTTAAATCTGACAATAATTCTTCTCTACAAAATACCCCAATAACGTTTTTAATAAGAGATGTAGTTTTAGTTCGTGCAAATGAATATTTAACAGCTATTTGTGAGTCACAAAATATTTGTTTAAATAGTTCATTGTTGCAATCAGCTGATCTAAAGGAATGAGGGTGTTTAACGATATGATAGGCAATTGTCAACTCACTTGCTACAGTAAGACGGTCCTCGATTGGATTTTTCACTCGAAAGTACTGCGTACTGCTGGACTTTATAGGGAGAATAGTTCGAAATAGCTCCGAAAAAGTGAAAGAATTATGCTATTTATCCTTGATTCGACCGCAGGTCGAATATGCTTCAGCTGTGTGGGATCCTTACGAAAAGGGACTCACTAACGAGATAGAAAATGTTCAGCGCAGGGCAGCTAGATTTGTAAAGAGGAATTACGATAGTAAACAAAGCGTAACATCATTAATAGAAAATCTGAAATGGACATCGTTAGAGGAACGTAGGCTGCAGGCTAGAATTAAACTACTGGAAAAATTTATGTCGGAGGGACTAGCGAATGAGGTAGTAGGACTTATCAGAAGCCCGACGTATTTCGGAAGGCATGACAGTGAGGATAAGATTCGCGAGATTGACTGTAGAACGGAGCGATATATCTACATCTACATCTACATTATACCCTGCAAGTCACCTTTTCGGTGGATGGCAGGGGGTGCAGTGCACCAAGGGTCCATAGTTTTCCTACGTTATCTTTTCCTATTATGGTCTCTTATCGTCCTAGGGAAAAACGATCCTCTATATCGCTCCGTTCTGCAGTCAATCTCGCGAATCTTATCCTCACTGTCCTGCCTTCCGAAATACGTCGGGCTTCTGATAAGTCCTACTACCTTATTCGCTAGTCCCTCCGACATAAATTTTTCCAGTAGTTTAATTCTAGCCTGCAGCCTACGTTCCTCTAACGATGTCCATTTCAGATTTTCTATTAATGATGTTACGCTTTGTTTACTATCGTAATTCCTCTTTACAAATCTAGCTGCCCTGCGCTGAACCTTTTCTATCTCGTTAGTGAGTCCCTTTTCGTAAGGATCCCACACAGCTGAAGCATATTCGACCTGCGGTCGAACCAAGGATAAATAGCATAATTCTTTCACTTTTTCGGAGCTATTTCGAACTATTCTCCCTATAAAGGCCAGCTTTTTGTTAGCGGCACCTATCAATCGGCGAATGTGGGTGTCCCACGAGAGATCACGATTGATCGTGACTCCGAGGTATTTAATCGAGTCTGAAACTGGAATCTCTACTCCGTCCAACGAATAATTATTATTCAACGAGATACTCTTGGTTCTCCAGAAGTTGATGACGCAGCTTTTCTTTTGGTTTATCTCTAACTGCCATTCCTTACACCATGCAGAAATAGCTTCTAGGTCATTTTGGAGATACTGGTGGTCTTCCGGATTGCTTATTTCTCTATAGATGACGGTGTCGTCCGCGAAAAGCCTAATTTTACTTCTGACTACTGAGCTGATATCGTTTATATAAATTAGAAATAATAACGGACCAATTACACTACCCTGTGGAACGCCAGAGACAACCTCCACTAAGTTCGAAGATTTCCCATCTATAACAACCATCTGCTTCCTATGATTTAAAAATTCACGGATCCAACTAACGATTTTAGAATTTACGCCTAAGGTTTCTAATTTCGTTATTAACTTCCTGTGAGGTACCTTATCAAAGGCTTTCCTAAAATCTAAGAAGATGGCATCGACCTGCGTATTCTTTTCACCGCTTCTCAGTAAACAATTAACAAAAAGACCGAGCTGAGTATCACATGACCTACCTTTCCTGAAGCCGTGTTGACAATCATCTAACAATAAATTACTATCAAGAAATCGCATTATGTTGCTAACGAGTATATGTTCGAGAATCTTACACGATATCGAAGTTAAAGAAATCGGCCTGTAATTTTCTGGGTTCTCCTTGTCTCCGCCCTTATGAATTGGGGTAACGTGCGCTAACCTCCAGTCGCTAGGGACCTCTGCGCGAGAAATGGATTTCTCGAAGATTATCCGAAGAAAAGGTGCTATTTCATCTGCTAATTCTTTTATAACGCGAGCAGGAATTTCTTCGGGGCCAGTGGCTTTGTTATGTCTGATGGAACTTAATTCCTTTGCTATTCCTACCTCAGAAAATACTATATCGTCCATCAGGTCCCCCCTTATTGCGGGTGCATAATGTACGCAATGGTCGCTGACGGCTGTGAATGCTTTTACAAAATGACCGTTTAACAGGTTGGCTTTCTCTACGCTATCATGAATAACGGCACCCGAGTCATTACGCAGGGAAGGTATTGTAGGGCCTCTACCTTGGACCTCTCTCACATAGGACCAAAACGCTTTAGGGTCCTCCTTCAAATAATTATTTAATACCTTATTCCGGAAGTTAGTAAAAGCCTCGCGCATAGTAGTTCTCGCTTTAGCGCGGGATTCCTTATACGTCTTAACTTTAGTTGCTCTATATTCATCGGATGATGTAGACGGCATATTTTTTATTTTCGCGTGGCATATTCTCTGACGCCTAAGCGCACTCCTAACTTGCTTATTGTACCAACGTGGCTCTTTATTGTCGACCTTCGATTTAATTGGAATGTACTTATCGATACTCTCTAGCATTATATCCTTGAATAGTTTCCATGACGACTCAGCACCTGATCGTTCGGTCATATCACGGAAGCCAGGTAGTATTTCTCGTAGGCGCGACCTGAAGCTTGAAAAGTTTGCCCTAGCAAATATATAAAACTTTCTTTGAGGCTTGGGGTGCCTCTCGATTTTCAACTTACACTCTGCATATACGGCCTGATGATCACTTATCCCATCTTCAATGGTGACTTTGTTTATTCTTTCTGGGACGTTAGTTGCTAATAAATCTAATATGTTTCCCGATCGTGTTGGCTTTCTGACTAATTGAAGGAGAGAGTGCTCGCAGAATGTTTCGATTAATGCCTCACAGGATTCGCGTTCTTTACCTCTAGATTCGAAACATAGATTTTCCCAATCAATTGAGTGTAAGTTAAAGTCACCACCGACTATAACGATACCATCTTGATTTATCAGTCTAAGCTTTGACAATTGTTTCTCGAGACTTAAAATACAATCTACACCAGCGTTAGGTGTCCTGTAAAACGAGCATATGAAAACCTTTTTGGAGCCATCTTTACCTATGCGGCACCAAACACTCTCGATATCCTCGTCACTTATCGGAATCTCACTGCTATCGTACTTATCGCTAACCGCTATGAAAACTCCCCCGCCGGATCTATTAGCGCGATCTTTTCTATAGACACGATAGTCTCTAGGAAATATCTCCTGACTCTGAATTTCATCCGTTAGCCAACTTTCTGTGCCTATCACGACGTCGGCATGCAGACTGCGAATAACATGCTCGAACTCAGCAATTTTCCTACGGATGCTGCGACAGTTCAGTACGACGACGTTTAATTTCTCACTAGCACTTCGCATGCTAATCTCACCCTTGACTTTCTCTTCCACTCTAAAACTACATGCGCTCCCACCACAATCACTCCCACGACTGTATGGCGTCGCATCAAAATTGGAAATGCGACCCGTCGCGCCCTTAACGGAACATTCTATCAATGACCTATCGCGAAATTGGTGGTGCATGTCACGCTCGGTGTATATTCTATCATTAGATAATCTTGCGGGATTCTTATTTTCTACAAATGCATCGATTATCCCCTGACCCAAAACTGACCTACACCCTGCCCTACTCTCTAGCCTAAAAAATCCCTACTGTGCTCGAGAATCCTACTCGCTACTTTTTGAGCCGATTCGGGCGTGTAGTGAACACCAGAGTGATCCAGTGGTGCCCTGCACGATTCGATATTCGGTCGTAGGTCGACGAAGTCCACTCCCAAGTCCCGACAGAAATTCCACAGCCTTCGGTTCAGACCTTCAACTCTACTCCAAACCTCAGAACCGCGATCAATCCTAGGGACTATACTGCAGACAGTAAGCCGCACATCGGAACCCGACTCCTCTCGGACACGAGCAACCTCAGAGGCCAAGTCCTTAAAAGAACTTAAAATCTCCTCGGACCCGCGCTTCGAGGCGTCGTTAGTCCCAACATGGGCCACCACCCGCAGCCGAGAGCAACCTGTCGCCACTACCGCTTCTCTCACCGTGTTGGTCACTTGCGGCACCGTGCCTCCTGATATACATCTGGAGAAGACCCGCTCTTCAACTCCCTCCCGGCGGGCACTGGATAACAGGGGTGCCATTACACGCCGAACGTTAGAGCTACCTAACACTAACAACCCTCCTTTCCCAACCCGACTCCCCTTGGGCCCGGCCTCCATCGAAGAGACGGGAGTGGGTACGGGCGCAATGGCCGTGGAGTCGTCCTCCGACAACACCTCGAACCTATTACTGACAGGAAGCGAGTCAGCCGAAGCATTCCCAACTCCCTGCCTCCGCAGCACCACCCCACGATCTCCCCGAGTGGACACCACTCTCCACTCATCGGATTTCCCAGCCCGAGGACCCTCCGCCCGCGGTAAGGAGTCAGAGTCAACCCCGATCACTCTACCGGCTGCCGCACCCAGGCGAACCCGGGCCGCCAATTTGGCGCGGCGAGCTTTCAGGGATGACCCCGCACCCCCCACACGAACCAAGGCTGCCTCGGACCTTTCCACCCTCTGAAGGAGGTCCGCAACCACCCTCTCCAGCTCCGTGATTCGAGCCCTCATGGCCTCGCAACCAGCGGCGCACAAGAAGGAGGAAACGGGAGTCCTCGGTGAAGCCATCCTAAACTTACCTAATTTATATACTAACGCAAAAGAGTTACAATATAAAAACAAAAGCTGAAATGGGATAAGGCTAAAGAATTTGGTCTGTTTTAAAGCGGGGACGCTCTTCGTGTAGCGTACGAGAAAGGGTCAAGCGCAGGTATAAAGTGAAAGGCGTAAACAACACAAACAAGGTTAGATCACGCACAGGAGATGATAGTACACAACAACGAAAAATATAAATACTATGGAGCGTAAAACTAAAACAACCTTACAAATGTAACGAGAATATGCTAATACACAATAACTACTATGATATAAATATTATTTTCTAAAAGGGAGAATGAAATTTCTAGCAAGAAACTACGAGGCTTAAAAGTTAACTATTACGGTAGAGAAAAATAAAAACTATAACGTGGATGTTATAACAAAACTAATTACATAACTTAAACGAATGTTAAATAAAATTACCGAAGGATAACAATAGAATAAAGTAAATTGTTAGTTCTACTTAACACTACAGCTACTCTAATGCTACAGCTACTCTAGTCGCTCGAGGCTACGTAGGAGCTCGCAGGAGCAAGTGAAAGGCACGTCCGTTCACTTCAACAGCCAGGTAAAGACTGTATAGAGGATCGTTTTTCCCTAGGACGATAAGAGACCATAATAGAAAAAGATGACGTAGGAAAACTATGGACCCTTGGTGCACTGCACCCCCTGCCATCCACCGAAAAGGTGACTTGCAGGGTATAATGTAGATGTAGATGTTATGTAATATTTTGCGAAAAACCAGGTTCCAGGAAAAGTTGATTTGATTTTATGCTTTTTTGTATGAACATCGTAAGTTACATAAGATTTCCCACCGTGACCAATGTTTATGTAGCATTTGCACTGTTCATACTCCACCTCATTATCAGTCCTTCCTCTCTTGATGAATCTCCACTTCTTCGAATACTCATCATTAAAGGTACATTTTCTCTTTTGCATTTCAGCTTAGCGGTTCTTCGAAAAGTGTTTCCAATTGAAATAAATAATTACTTTAAATTCGAGAGATTATGTACGCAAAAATACGCAATTTTTCATCCCTTAGATAAAAAAACAGTTAAAATTTGAACTTAAGGATTATTTAAAAGTTTTAAATAATGTTTATTTTTTCAATGAAAAATAATTTTATGGTATGCAAAACTTAATAACTTTTATATGCACGGTACTTTTCATTTACAGTTTTAAAAATGAAAGCCAAACAAACTTTGCTCTACAAATTAAAAACAAAAGTTTAACATGGAAACAAATGGCGTTCTAAAGATTCATAGTAACACGATTAAACACGCACCATCACTGATAAAATAATGAAAAGCTATTTTTGGGGTGCTCAAAATTTACCTCGAAAACTTTTTTGCAGGAAAAAACATTTTCTCCATAGATTCGTATATTTTGAAAAGTAAAAATTATGAAATAATTATATTTCCACTGCAAATAGGTACACAATTATACATTTTCTAAAGTGTAAAATACAGAATAAGTCGCCCATAGACCTTATTTACACTTTGTAATTATATTTCACTAACCTACACAAATGTATAACTAGAAGAGTAAATGAAAATATTCTTACCTGTAAACTATAAATAATGTCCTCTGTAGATGTGTTGTGGATTTGGACGTCCACTCCAGTTATCCGCCGAAAAGTATAATTGCTATTCTTTCTTCTCCTCTTGAAATATCACAGAGAACAGGTCACTACGTTGCTTTCACCAGGTACCACAGCGTAATGTGTATACAGAGTAGCGACTGACTGAACTTAGCAATGTTTCGAGAAGACGGTTGGAAATTATATTTTGAATCTTTCGAAGAATTAGAAAGGATAGTGAATGGTGCACTAGAAAGAATGGTGGCAATGAAATCTCTGTACTACTCATTACAGCTTTTGGAGAATTACCAGGGTTCGGACAGTAAGAATGGAAGGTAATTGCCTTAATGCGCATCATTAAGGGGGTGGCCTCAAGCAATGGGAAACCCCTCTTTCTAATCAAGCAAGGCCTCGCAGCAGGGAGGGTATACTGTTCAAGGAGGCATTCTTGGGAGAACGGGAGAGAGGGGGAAACAGAGCGCGACACTCACACTATACCACTCTTCACATTGAACGGCCAGTCCCTGTATTTTCCATCTTGCAATCTAGGAATCTACATCTACATCTACGTGTTACACTGCAATTCACCTAATTGGTAGGTGGCAGGGGGTGCATGCACCATAACCTACATAAAATTCTCTATCGCAGGTTGACATTTTCTATTGTGATCTCGTATTGTTCTCGGAAAGAACGAGCCTAGATAACGCTCCTTCCTGCAATCGATCTCACGTATTTTACGGTCGTTCCTACCTGTATAACAGCGGCGAGCAGCTAGATTCGTGAAAAAGAATTACGATAAAAAACAGAGCGTTACGTTACTCATTGAAGAGTTGAGTTGGCCATCGTTGAAAGATCGTAGATTACAGGCGAAACTTAAACTTCTAGATAAATATAGGTCGGAGATATTCGTAAATGAAATGAAGGATATTATTAGACAACCAACGTATATCGGACGGAGGGATAATGAGGACAAGATTCGCAAAATAGATAGTAGGACGGAGAGGTATAAGAAGTCATTTTTCCCTAGGACAATACGTGACCACAATAGATAACTGTGAATAATAATTAGTTAGGAACTTGGTGCGTGGCACCCCCTGCCATCCACCGTCATGGTGACTTGCAGGGTAATATGTAGATGTAGATGTATACGTTGGTGCTTCAATTATTCCTACATACTCGTCTTTTAAATATTCCGATCTATATTTCTCAAGAAGCCGAATCCTTGAGTTCAATCTAAGATCCTCCAGTGGTACCCAGTTCAAACCCCTCAATAATGAAGTGACGCTTATCTTATGTTCGTACTTTTGTTTTACGAATCTGGCTGCTCTGTGCTGAACTCTTTCTAATTAAATTATATGTCCCTTCTCGTACATATCCCATATGCATGAGGCGTATTCTACTTCTGGTCTAACTAGTAATAAGTAACATTTTTCGCGTAGTTTTTCTGTAGTGTTCCGTGCTATTCTACCTATGAAAGCCAGTTTCTTGTTGGCCGAGCCTATAACTCGACGAATGTGCATGTCCCATGAAAGATCTCGAGAAATGGTTACTCATTAATATTTAACATACTCGGTTGTTTGAATATATATTCCATCTATTTTATACTCGAAACCTAATTCTATGTTCTTAATTTTCCAGAACGTAACTGCATCATATTTAATGTAATTAATTTCAATTTGCCTTTCCTTGCACCACGCAGAAATGGCTCCTAAGTCTTCACGCAGCGACTGAAGGTCCTCCTGATTTTTTATTTCTTTATATAGAATGGTATCAGCGGCGAAAATCTAATTTTACTACGAATTACTGAGCAGATATCATTCACATAGATTAAGAAAAGGCCGAATACACTTCCCTGAGGAACACCCGACGATACTTTGGCGGGAGACGAGTATTTCCCATCGATGAAAACTATCTGTTCTCTATTCAAGAGGAAATCTCTCCCCCAACTGACAGCTTTCGGACTGATACCATATTCTCCTAACCATGCAATTAATTTATTATGAGATACTTTATCGAACGCTTTCCTGAAATATGGCACTGACCTGAGTATTTTTCTCTCCGCATTGCAACAAATCCTCCACGAACAAGCCGAGCTGCGTTTCGCATGATCTACCCCTCCGAAATCCGTGCTGGCATCTGCTAAGCAATGAGTGACTATCTAAATAGCGCATTACAGAACAAAAAATTATGTGCTCAAATATCTTGCACGATAACGAAGTTAGGAAAATTGGCCTATAATTTTCGGGTTTCTCTTTGTCGCCACCCTTATGGATGGGCGTTACCTGTGCCGCCTTACAATCTTTAGGAACTACACATTTGGTAATTGATCTCTAGAATATAATTTTTAAATACGACTCGATTTCATAAGCTAACACTTTCAATACTCGCGCGGGAATTTCCTCCGAACCAGGAGATCTATTTGGTTTAATTGAATGAAGTTGGAGCGCGATACCATTTTCGGAAAATGTTATATCTTCCATCAAGTCGCCCTGATGCATAGTAGGAATAGAGGTTTCACATTCATCGTCATTAGGAGTAAAAGCTTTCAGAAAGGGTTGATTTAAAAGGTTTGCATTCTCAGCACCATCGTAAACTACATTTCCCGTTTCCGATATCAGTGACGCAATAGTGGGGCCTCTTCTTTGGACTTCTCTGACATATGTCCAAAAAGCTTTCTGGTTCTCTTTCACGTTATCTTGTAAAATATTTTTTTGTAATTGTTTAACGCATTACGCATTGACACTGGTTATGGAGCGCGCGTCCTTGTATTGCTGCCTTAACGTTGCGATTTGTTCGGACGTAGCTGTTGAGGCTGTGTTATTTGCGCGAGAGTGGACTTTTCTTTGCCGTCGATGAGCGCTCCTAACTTCCTGATTGTACCATCTAGGTTCTGCATTTTCACGCTTCAGTTTGCTCGGAATAAATTTATCTGTACCCTTTCGCATCATATCTCTGAACTTGCACCAGGATTCTTCTGCGTCTGCAATATCTGTTACCTCGCAGAAATTAGTATATTTATTTCTCAGAAAAGACCTTAATCTAGTGAAATCGGCTTTGACGAATACATTATGCTTTCTTTTAGCTTTTACCCATTTCAAAATGTTGAGTTGAAACTCCACGTGCACTGCCTTGTGATTGATTATTCCCTCAGAAATAGGTACCCTATATATAGGATTAGGATTAGGAAATTAATAACCAATAAGTGTAATACATTATTAGACCTCGTGAGAAATCTCACTAACTGATACAATGAGTGTTTGCCGAAAGTTTCAATTAAAGCCTCGCAAGATTCACGCTTTCTACCTCCGGGATAAAAGTAATGATGGCTCCAATCAATTGACGGAAGATTGAAATAGTCCCCGATTATAATAGCTTTATCTTTATTAGACGAATTTAGCGTCGCCACTTGTTTCTCCAGAGAATGAATAGTTTCCACGCTCGCATTTGGGGGTCTGTAAAAAGCGCATATATTTATAGTTTTTAAGTCGCTTCCTTTCACTCGACACCAAACACTTTCGACTTCGTCGTCGTTAATCTGTATTGGGAACTTTGGTATTTATTGCTAACTGCTATAAAGACTCACCTCCCAACCGGATACATCGATCTTTTCTGAAGACTCTATAGTCATGAGGAAATATCTCCTGACTGGCTATGTCTGCCGTAAGCCAACTTTCTGTGCCTATAACAACATCAGCACGCAGACTACGAATAAGATGTTCAAATTCGGCCTCCTTCCTGCGAATGCTGCGACAATTAACCGTAATGATTTTTAGTTTTTCGCTATGACTACGTAACGATTCCTCGCGCTCTACTGGGCTATTATTATTGATGTTTTTAATAATATTATAATTATTATGATTATTTACTGCCTCCTTATCCTACCTACTATGTTGACTATTTCTACGCTTGGAATGTATTCTACTGTTACTTAACGTCGGGTTTATAGCGCTATTAAGATCGCACGCATTATCTACGGAACTGTTGCATGGAAAATCGTTTATCCCCATAACTTCGATAATTCTGTTACCGCACGGATTTCTTACATTTTCCTCTATTGTGCTCTCAATTAATCTCGTACGTGTAAGCTGCCCACATTCTAACCTACCATCTAATTTACTATTGACGTGCATCTCAACGCTTGCTGAAAAATTACAATTGCTTAAATCTAAACTAAAAAGCCCTAGAATGCTCAAACACCCTACGCGCTACCGCCTCTGAAGCCTTGGCAGTGTAGTGCACACCAGAACCGTTTAGGGATGCTCTACATGAGTCCAGGACCTGCCTCAGGTCGACGAAGTCCACTCCATTGCCCCTACAGAAGTCCCACAGCCTACGGTTCAGCCCGACCACTCGGCTCCAAACCATAGAACCGCAGTCCGTCCAAGGAACAATGCTACAGATGGAAAGCCGCACATCAGCACCAGACTCCTCTCGGACACGAGCAACCTCAGCTACCAAGTCCTTAAAAGATCTTAAGACCTCCTCGGAGCCGCGCTTCGAAGCGTCATTGGTAGCAACATGGGCCACCACCCGCAGCGAGGAGCAACCCGTGCCCGATACCGACGCCCTGAACACCTTCGTCACCTGGGGCACCGAACCTCCTTATATAAACCTGGAGAACACCCGCTCGTAAACTCCCTCCCGGCGGGCCCGTGACAGCAATGGCACTACCACACGCCGGACGTTGGAGCTCCCTATCACTAACAGCCCCCTCTTTCCCCCCGAGCTCTCCTTTGGCCCGGCCTCCACCGTGGAGACTGTAGCGGGCACGGGCGTAACGGCAGTGGAGTCGTCCTCCGACAACGCCGCAAACCGATTACTAACAGGAAGAGGGGCCACCGAGGTGTTCCCAACTCCCTGTCCCCGCAACACCACCCCACGACCCCCACGAGTGGACACCACTCATCGGGCTTCCGGACCGAAAGACCCTCGACCATGACCTTCCTCGATCGCTCTGCCGGCTTCCGCACCCAGGCGAACCCGAGCCGCTATTTTGGCGCGGTTTGCTCTCAGGGAAGAACCCGCACCTCTCCCACGCGCCAGGGCTGCCTCCGATCTTTCCACCCTCTGAAGGAGGTCCGCAACCACCCTCTCCAGCTCCGTGATCCGAGACCTCATGGCTTCGCAACCAGCGTCGCGCAAGAAGTAGGAAACAGGAGTCCTCGGAGCAGCCATCCTATCCTCTTAACTAATATGTACTATCAATATAAATATACTAGAACTAACGTAAATACGCGGTTGGCTGTCTTCAAGGTTAAATTATGGTCGAGCGCAGGTAAAAATTGAAAGGGAAAGTGTTTCACTGCACCAACAACGTTAGTAAATTAGCAAGAAAGTTTATCACAAGAGCAATGTAGATTTAGAAGCTAAAGAAAGGATAAGGATGAGTGTAGCGTTTCGTTCAGAGATCAGTTAACTAAAGTAAAACACAAGTAACGTAATAAGATGATGAAAATAATAAAAATACTTAATAAATATATATAAGGCAAGAGATACTGGTTCTACATAACACAGCACTACGGCTACTGCTAAACTACTGCTACTACTACAGGTGTCGCTCGCAGGCTGGTCATCGCTTGCAGGAGGGAGTAAAAGGCACGTCCGTTCTCTTCGAGAGCCAAGTAAAGACTCCAATCCACACATTTTAGATTTTCCAGAAATTTCACTATGCACACAGTAGCTGGAAATATGCGAAAGTGAAAGTTTTGCTCGATATTTTATTTAAGATAAATGGAGTAAGTAGTTTGGTTTCCAAAATAATTACGTATTTAGAGGGAAAAACAACTGCATAGACCACCTCTATTACTAGAAATAATCTGGACATAAATGCTTCCCAAAAAATAAATTCGGTACAACGGGTCAAAGCTTTAAAAACCGGGACAAATCCTGGAAAACCGGGACGCCTGGTCACCCTATACTAATGTGAAAGTTTAGTTTTAAAATATCATGTTTTGAGCAAATCCTAAAAATGTTTTATAAAATTCCAATATAAAGGTGAAAGTTAGGTTTTTTTATATATTTTTTGCAATTTGCATCTCGAATTTTGAATGCTTTTTGTCATCGCTGAATAGCACCATTATCTTTGTGATGTCCGTCCGTCCGTGCGCATATATATTATGAAAGAATTGGCTAAATCAATTCAGGATATCATACCGGAACCCATCCCAGCCCAAACCGAAAAATACCGATATTTTAGCTGTGGAGAAACAGAACCCTAACAGAAAAAATGATATTTTTCAGAACCCGAACCGAAACCGAAAACCGTTATTTATTTCGTTCCAAATTTTCGATTCGCATTAACAGTGGGAGAGAAAGAATTTTCCTTTAATATGAGTCTTCTTTGAAAGCCTCACTTTACAACACCGAATGAGGCAAAGGCTATCGGTTTTCTTGAGAATACATTCTCCTAAGCCTTTCGAGAGCTGCATCTTTGTGATACTATCTGTCGGTTTTATGATGGGATTTTCTATGGAAGCTCATTACGTAGAGAGAGGGTCAAGGATACGTCCTGCTGAGGTTTCTTAGAACCCTGTTAAATGAGGCTAATGTAAATGAACTTAGTATTGCTTTCAAGAAAGCCGCTAATCCTCTTTGTTCCATCCCCCTGAGCCTACCCCGTGAAGTGTTCCGGGTAAAAATGTTACAAGATTGTTAACTTGGATTTTGCTTAAAGTTGGAGGTTATTGTCTACATAAATATTCATCCTTTCTCCATATGGATTGAACCCTTATATTTTGGTATATTTTCTCTAAAACTTATCCAGGAAAGATCGCTTCGCAGTCGTGCTTTTGAGGAATCCACATTTCTGTTATCCTTTGTTACAAATTAGTAAATTACTAATCATATAATGCATCTTAAGCAAAATGTACACACATATTAGCATTCGTTGCTTAAAATTGAAGCAGAATTAAGGATTAATGTGAATTTATTTTCTGTAAAGTATTTTGCCGATTGCAAAAACGCACATTAAAGACACTGCTTGAAGAAAGGCAGTTGATTACGCGCAGAATGTGTAAGTCTATATTTTCTGTTTATGTGTGTGTTTGATTTCAAGATGTTATTTAGTAAACCGATGTTTCGTATGCATTTCCCCTGGAAAAACGCAAAAATCTGTCCTGACTCTATGAATTACATTCTACACTCAAATGTGTGTTAATATTATTGTACCTGTTCAAGTACGTGCACGAGTACTGTTGTAAGTTAATTGATTATGATAATCAGAGTATCTGCATATATTGGAATCTGGAATATTGGAACTGTAAAATCAAATAAATTTTGACTTATGAAAAAATAACAGCGGTTTTACATCAAATTAAAGACTAAAATATAAACAATATTTTAAATAGATTTATACGCACTAAAATGGGAAAATATAAAATTTAAATTCCAATTGAACAGTATTAGACGGAGTTTTGTAAAAGGAGCTATGCACACAAATTAATTACCAAAATGGCATATTTGGTCCGAATCGACTCAGCAGAGGTGCCACAATTGCAAAGTTAAACTTTTGGCTAATTATGCATTTGGAAGGAATAAATAACCAAAATAGGGCATATCAAAAGGATCGACTAAAGAGGGTTAGAATTTTCTATAATTATGAATCTTGAAGGTATTAGCGGAAGGAATTTCAAGGAAATTTCGTTTGTACGGCGAGTATAGAATGGAAAAACGAAATTAATATGTTTAGAACCGATCAAAAAAGCAGGGCTACCACAATATAAGGAAAAATAATTTTCTTATTTTAAATTAAATACATTAGTATACGATTATACTACTGCGAATTTGACGAAATGAACTTTTGTACCACGGGAAACCCGAGTACATCGCTATTTGTTAAAAATATACTTCAGCATCTGGTGGGATTTAAATTAACGTCATTCGGGCTCAAGGTGCTAAGGTATTTTAAAATTTTAACAAAACAAGGCTTGCAACATACGTTCCAGCTCTTCCCTACTTAATCAAAAAGTATTCAAACCCGGGATTATTTTCGTCATTGAATTTAAACGCGAGACTTATGTATTCCTGCCGAATCTCAATCTTCTATATAGAGGAGAAGTTTGTTAAAACAAAGCGTCATACACAAAGTGACAAAAGGAATAAGCTTTTGATTACTATCTTGATCAGATAAGAAATGATTATTTTATCGATTACATTTTCAGAAACTTTTATTTGGAAAATTGTTGTGGATAATCTGCACTGGAGTCATATAATTTATTCGGAATTTATAACTTTATAGTGTATTGCCCGTCATCTGACCATTGTTGTCACATTCCTACTATACGTATGAGAGATTAAATTATGATCTACTTTAAGAACATTTAAATTCATGTCCGTCTTTTTTGACGGGCACTGATTCTAGTATTTAATACTATCTCAGTTAGTTAGAAAAAGTATGTGTTTTGGAATTGACCAAACTGGAGAGAATAGTACACATTTTCTACAATCTTCTGTTCAAACTAGACATTTTGAATTCTTCCAACGAAAGATTTAGAGGTGAATATCATTGGCATTATGTGAAAGAAATACCACCAACATATACAGGGCCTCGCTAGGGTGGAGGTAGCAATTAGAGTACTCCCTACACCCCGCCGACTCCTAAAGAGCTCCGATTTTCGTTTGCCTCTATGTGAACATTTCTGAGAGGAGAAAAATGTGAGTACGTATCGTAAGGATTCGGAGGTAAATTTTTCTATAGCTCTGGTATCTCCAGCTATCCCTTCCGTCATTCACACATACGTGCTAAAATGTGCGAAATATTAGGGCGATATGCATCTTTCAGTCGTTATGTCTGAAAAATTAGAAAATGCGGCCACTTTTAAGAGACAACCAAGATCTACTAAGAATTTCATCACTGAACATTTTCCTAGCATAACAATCATTAATCAAAACGATTAACTGAGAAACAATTGCTGTTGCCCCTTGATGTGAAATCATTTGTTTCTTTTTCATTTTGTTTCCAGAAAGTTTTTTATAATTATGAGTGGATATAATATTTGTAGAACTGAAAGTTGTAGAAGAGAACCATTTATATCCCGTCTAAGAGACGGGACAAATTATAATGTTCTCGAGTTAGAAAAGCAAAGATGGCTAAGAAATGGAATCTAGAGAAACTGAAAGAAAGACAAAGAGGAAATCGGTTATGATATGGCAAACCAGATGAAGAGAGGAAATACACAGAACGGAGGAGTAGAGGAAACATGGAAGAGAATTAAGAATGGAATATTAAATGTGGCGGAAAGGGAAATAGGATACAGGAAAGGCAAGAGAGCTAAGAAACCCTGGGTAAGAGGGGAAATGATAGCAAAGATGGAGGAGAGAAGGAGATACATGAATGTAAACACAGAGGAAGGGAGAAGGAAATACAGGTGGTACAACAATGAACTGAGGAGGGA
Organism: Tanypteryx hageni; assembly: GCA_028673005.1. Lineage (NCBI taxonomy): Eukaryota > Metazoa > Arthropoda > Insecta > Odonata > Petaluridae > Tanypteryx > Tanypteryx hageni. The sequence continues at coordinate 4,842,994 of CM054112.1, forward strand.
GACGGAAAGGGCGAAGGAAAAGTGATTGGAGGAGTGCAAGGAGATAAAAGAGCTCGAGAAGAGGGTAAGGTACGACCTAACGTATCAGAAGGTCAGGAGTATTACTTGGGATGGACAAAGATCTGGATGTGGAGGCTCAAAAGAAATTGAGAGCAAGGATGGTAGGATACTGAAGGAGGAAAGGGAGGTTATGTGCAGGGGGGAAGAATACATGGAGGAGTTGTATTACACGAAGGAAAAGCCGACAGAGCTGGAAATTGAGGAAGAAGGGGAATTGGATAGGGAGGAGATGGGGGAGGTAATACTGAGGGAGGAAGTAGTGGCAGCTATGAAGGAAATGAGGGAAGGAAAGGCGGCAGGAGTAGACGGGATATCTGTGGAACTGTTGAAGTGTCTGCAAGATGATGGCATTGAAGAGGTGACCAACTTGTGCAATGCAATATATGAGGGTGGGGAGTGGCCGGAAGAGTTCGTGATACCACTACCTAATAAAAAAGGGGCAAAGAAGTGCGGGGAGCATAGAACTATTAGTCTGATAGCTCACGCGGCCAAGATAATGTTGAGAGTGATGAATAGAAGGTTGGCGAGGGTAATGGAAGAGAATGTAGCAGAAGAAAAATTTGGATTTAGGAAAGGAATGGATATGACGGATGCCATAGGGGTGGTAAGGACGATTGGAGAAAGGTATTTAGAGCGGGACAAGGGTATCAGTCTGTGCTTTGTGGACTTGGAGAAGGCTGTCGAAAGTGTGAGGTGGGAAAGAATGATGGAGATATTGAGGGAGAAGAAAGTAGATTGGAGAGACAGAAGGTTGATAAGGAATCTATACATGAGACAGGAGGCGGCCATGGGGATAGGGGAAAGCAGAACGGAGTGGTTCGAGATTGGGAGAGGAGTTAGACAGGGCTGCAGTTTGTCACCAACCCTGTTTAACATCTATACTGAAGAAATGATAAAGGAGTGTTGGGAGACGAGCACAGGAGTAGGCCTTGGAGGAAGGATTACATCGTCAATTAGGTTTGCGGACGACATGATATTGTTTGCTGAGAGGACGGAAGACTTGAGGTAGATGCTACAGAATCTGGTGAGCGTGAAAGACAGATATTAGTTAAGAATAAATGGAAAGAAAACGAAAGTAATGAGAATATGGGGCGAGGAAAGGATGGAAGTGCAGGTGAGGGAGGAGAGGATAGAGCAGGGTGAACAGTACACGTATCTTGGTACGTTGTTGACAGAGGACTGGAAATGTGAGAAGGAAATTAAGATGAGAATAGGTTTGGCAAAGGAAGCGTTCAATAGAGAAAGGAAGCTATTTAACAGCAAGATGGATTTGGGATTGAGGAAGAGATTGGTAATGTGATATGTTTGGAGTGTGATGCTATATGGGTCGGAGACATAGACATTGAAGAAGAGAGACAGGGAGAGGGTGGAGGCATTTGAAATGTGGGTATGGAGGAGGATGCTGAAGGTTAAATGGACTGACAGGATTACAAATGTGGAAGTGCTAAGAAGAGTAGAAGAGGAAAGGAGTTTGATGGACACGATAGTGACTAGGAAAAAGAAATGGATAGGACATGTTTTGAGAAGGAAGGAATTACTGAAGGATGTTATCGAAGGAACGGTGGAGGGAAGAAAGAAAAGAGGAAAAAGAAGAATTAAAATGTTGGATATTCTAATGGAGGGAGGAGGGTATGGGGAGATGAAGAGAAGGGCACAGGATAGAAAAAGGTGAAGGAGGAGCACCTGAACCTGCAGATATGCAGAACACTATTTATTATATGGTTTTCAAGGCAGAAAACGGTTAAAAGAAAATTTTTTCTAAAATATGTGATTTAACAATTTAACACTCACGTTTCCTAAGGAAACTTTCTCGTATATGAATGGTGGCTAAATATTTATCCACGTTATGTTAGGCAGAATTTTTAATATTTATTGAATATTGAACATTTAGTGGCTAAATATTTAGCCACCTATATATATTTATTTAAGCTACGAGTATAAAATGGATTTGTCAAAAACTACTGCAGTGCGTCAACTTAAACATTACAAACGACTCCAATATGAAAGTTATCCAGTTAAGCTGAAAAAGTATGCGAGGAGTCGGTGAAAAATGTGGTGGCTAAATGTTTAGCCACCAAGCGCTAGAGAATTAAACGATAAATTCGAGCGATTTCCTATTGATGAAAAAATTCAATAACAATAATAAGAATCTTTAACGAGACTTCATTAACCCATGGAAGCCTGAATTTTTTTCGCTGCCGAATTTCGCTCATTTTTAGATATTTTGTTGCTATACCACCTTAGATGCAGAAATAGCTATTGGTTTTCATTGACCTCTCTCCCACCGAAAGAAAGTGGGTGGTACCAAACGGTACCGCAAGACTTGGGCGTTGTCTGCTGTTTTGTATAAATCCGCTGTTTCTTGTCTATAATGACAGTAAACAACTGCAAAACAAGTCTCTAGTTTTCCACCGAGTGCAACTATGAGAAAAGTACGAAGTTTGAAGAGGATTTTAAGAATAGCCATTTTTAAAGGGTAAGTCTATTCCCTTTTTAGTGGAAACAAAAGCTATGTGTTTATTTCTTTTAATGCTGTATCAGCTGTTTAATTTGCATAATGTTTGTGGAATAAAATATGCTGAGCCATTATACCAACAGGAAAGTACAAATAAATCATATTCTACTGAGTTACATGGTCATTCAAAAAGAAATAATCATTTTCTCACAAAAAAAAACGAAAAAATATTCAAAACTCTCTAATAAACAGAAAAAATAATGAACTTTTTCCTTTGATTTGTAACTACTTATGCCTTCTTATTGTAGAACTAAGTGTTACAATAAATGCAAATTCCCACATCACATTTGCAGCATTCCGTATATGTTTGGCTAGCGCATGTTTCCAGAGCACAACGCCTGCGTACTCCCAGAGCGCAGCTCGTAAGAAGGAGGTTTATGCCATTGTAACGGATCTCATCCGGAAGTCTAAAATGTGCAAAACAAGTGGTTAGTGTAAGGCTACTGATAGCACAAACATTTTGTAAAATAGAAAGGTTGCGGCGACTTCCACAAGGAAGGTGCTGAAAACGCTGGAGATACGTCTGTACCACTGTTTTCTTGAATTCCATCTGTGATAATACATTCCCAGCCATCTTCAGGCATTGTTCACGGAGACGTCAAGCAACCACGTCATTATACTCTACCACAACTTCTTCCCTCTGATTCCTATTCGGTATCTGTTTATATTTTCGTCAAATAGGTCTGTTCCGTCCATATGTTTGTTGTATTCTGTGAATATGGCTGGCAGAGGAACTTTAAATTTCCTCTTTTTCTTAGCTGAATAACGACTTACATTTGTCACGGGTTCAACACCATGCACTGTGAACATAGCTGTCATCACAGTATTGTCTACCCAGCGAACAACAAGGATGCCCTCGTTTCGCGTAAGTGTTGAATGGGAAGGAACTTTCCTTTTTTTCATCGATTTTTTGTCTAATAAGAGTACGTCCTTCGTAAGACGATTGTCTCTGACAGAACCCGTCCCTTCATATCCTATTGAATTCAGAGTGTTCAAAAGATTGAAACTCGTGAACAAATTATCGAAATAAAATTTCAGGGGAAGACTTTTACTGGATTCAGGCAACTCATTAATCATGTTCATCAGGAGAGCAGCCGCCTTTCCAAATTCCACGTCATACTCCTCTTTTCCTTTGAAGCTCTAATAAACGTCAAAATCAACCAAATAGCCATTTGTTTTGTTGAGGCACTATACCTTGAAACCAAATCTGATCGGTTTGCCCCTTATTGAAGGATTCAAAAACCACGCGGAAGCCGTCTTCAGGACCAATTCACACGGTGCGTGCAGTTTGCGGCCCGAGAGATGGTTGATTGTTCCGCCTTCGTCCTCTTCCGCTGAGTCCTCGTCAGTTACGACAGCTGCTTCTGGAGGTTCGATGAAGATATACTCCGGATCAACTTCATCATTTTCCTCCAAAATAGCCAAAACATCGTAAAGAGTCAAGCCGTCTCTGCGAACGCGTGCATAACATTATTATATGTGAATGATATGATGAGTGAATGATAAAATACTCAAAACCGAAAGTTTCGCATAGTCTGTACTTCATATACGTCCGTTTTCATTTAACAATAAAAGCGTATTGCAAACAAAAACAAGACGCAGAAAAACCAATGAAAAAGTCTATTAAACGGTACCATAATAATTTAACTCGTTATTAGCCGCATTTACTGAAACAGCAGGTTGATGAACTTACATGATCGTACACTACTATACTTAATAAGCATTAATAAACAGAAGTCATGTCATACGCGTATAAAATTAGAGGAAAAAAATGAAATCTACAAATACTTAGTATCCATTTCCTCGTTTTCGTGGCCTCCTTCAAACTGTACTTCCAATAGGTGTTGTCTGCTGCCACTCTGATCATGTCTACTGGCGTTGCAATGCTGCAAATTGTTACACTGATGTGCTCACTATGGAACAAAGTAAATAACTGTGCTCTGGTACTCAATTTTGATGCTTGTTGCATGATTTACGAAATGCTTGCAAGTGGTACCAAATTAGGCCGCTAGGCTTTCATGGGTTAAGGTAGTCCCCGTCCAAAGATAGTTGGTCAGTTTATTTTAATTAAAATTTGCAAAAAATTTAAGCCTGCAAGTCGAACAATAGGTTTTTACGTGTTATGTTACGAGAAACAGAAATTATATGCTGGAGTAGAATCCGGGTCTTTTTTGGAGCTTTTTATTGTCATTGACTTTAATATGTGATTAAATATTCCCTGCCGAATTTTAGTAATGAACCTTGCCGAAATGCTTGTTAAAAACGCCTTATAATTAAAAACGTTCATATGGTGGATAATTTACTTTTCAGAACAAAGAAAATACCAAAATTTTTAAAGGAGTTAAAATTAATCATCTGACTGATTTTGAACAACAAATCAACATCTGAGAGGGAGCAATTATTATTAATTCCGATGCGTGAGGCCATATTGTCCTACTTTGCGTTTCTCCGGGGGCATTTTGTCCGGGGACATTTTGTCCGGTTCTCTGTTAGTTATATAGATATGCGTCTTTATTTGGGCGAGATTGAGACTAAACAGTCTCTTCTTCCATCTCACCCATTGTCAATTACAGACAGGAAGATAGTAACAAAAAATAAATATCTTATAATTTTTATCTGTGCAAAACATCAAAACACTTAATAAAGGTGAAATAATCCTTTAGTCAAACAATTAAAGGGTTACAACACCCAATGCATTTCGCCCACAAGGTGGGCATCGTCAGGGGTAAAACCTGTTTCAACAGTTTCAACAGTTGGCAGTTGGCTCCCAGTCACTGTTGAAACAGGTTTTACCCCTGACGATGCCCACCTTGTGGGCGAAATGCATTGGGTGTTGTAACCCTCTAATTGTTTGGCTAAAGGAGTATTTCACCTTTATTAATCTTAGCCAAAGTAATTGAGCTACTATCAATTATCAAAACACTTGTTCACCCTAATTACAAGAAAAATCGTGATTTTTGATGGTTATTAGAGTCTTAGAAATGAATCTAAAATTTTATTAAACACGGTAAAGTAAAAGTTGATTGCATAAGTATCTATGATTTTTTTCTAAACTATATTACTAATAAGTAAAAGTTCTATATATGATATGAAACACTCGCCAATTATGATACAAAATGCAAATCTGATCCCTTTTTTAAAGGATTGCCGCTATTCTTCTCTAAAAATCCTCATCAATAGAAATTATTCAAAATAATAATTAGAAAAATTACAGACTTACCCTATAGTTTCCGGATACTTCACTGCTTCTTCTTTACAGGAAGGTGGGTATGATGTATTCACTTAAGCTTAATAAATTAAAAAAAATTCTTACAGACGGAGGAGCCCTTCTTTCTCTTTTTGCTGCAATCACGAACACTGCACAGAAATCCTTCTTTGCAGAGCTAAATGATAATGGCTGTTAGGAAATACTGCAGTCTTTTCTTAAGAATATGAAAAAGGTGCAGAGGATAGGTACGAATTTGGGTTTTTTTCTAGGATAATGTCGGCTATGTAGATGAAGAATTGCCATCAGTAACAAAACGAAAAGCGTAGATTAAGGAAGAGGAAAGGAAGCCATAAATGCACTCCTTTCTCAGTTGACCGCAACAGCGCCCAAGTTCTGACCTGCTAATACTAAGTCTGTTTCCAAGATAGGAGTAGAACAATGAGAAAGACCGAGGGTTCGTCGGTTGTCCTGGGATTCCGGTTTCCACTTTCCGTTTTCGTATATGGGTGCTTAAGCCGCCGAAAACCCATGGCGAACACCGGGTGAGCCATCCCCCTTTTGTCGGTGGAAGCCCCTCAATTACCGGCCGCCATTTTGCGGTGCATGCGTTGCAAAAGAGTTGTGTGTGGGACTTTTCGGTAGCCCTTTTATTCTTGATTTTCGCAGTCAAAAACGAATTTGAGAAATATTTCGCAAATTTTCATTTTTTGAAGTAATACTGGATCAGTCAGAATGGCGCCCCCACACCCAAGATTCGGCGCTGCGGGCGGTCGCTCGGCTCGGCTCGGACCGGTACAGCATACCGTCCGTCGTCATACCGTCCGGCCACGTCTCCAGAGAGACAACAGCCACGCATCATGCACACTTCATGTACACAAAACACTCGCTTTTTTAATATGGAAACTAGGACATGATATCTGCCATTGGTATGTTACTTTTAATCTCGCAAGAAATAATATCAAAATAAGGGCTTTCGGAATGGCTTTCTTAAATACTAAATAATTTTCAGACCTGGGAGCTGCATTGAGCTCGTCGTGTTAGCAGGTCGAATTAGAGCATTACCGTACTTCAACCCCGGGCCCGCTTCATTTTGAGCTGAGAAGAACGTTCCTGTTTTGGGAAGCCATTCGTCTCTCCAATCACATCGGCCAATAATTGTAGAGCTTTCTTCTTATCCAAGCATTACTGTTGAATAAACTCACTTCACTCCAACATACGATATAATGCCGATTTTTGAAGCGCTGAAGCAATCATCCATTTGAGCACTTAAGCATAATCGAGTCCCATGTTCTGCGCCAAATCATCTGCCTTTTCCTTTATAAAATTCTCCTACACTGGGATGTTATTAATCCTGACTTCACAAATTCCATAACTTTTCTTCTGAAGTTTTGATTGTTGCGTTCTCTCCCGTTTAAGAATGTCTTTCCCTTTTGTTGCCGCTTTTGACAATGTTGACAGGTGAATGCCAAATTACATAGTATTTCCAGTTTTTTATTTTTCTTTTCTTTAAACTGCACATAGAATTTTCACCTTCTCTGATATTTTTAAAGCGTTATGCTTTCATTTAGCCATTTTATGAACTTGGCTAACTTAAGCTTTCTATTACGAGCGTGTATCTCCGGCACAAAAAGGTATACCTAGTTTGCCTAGCGTGTTCATTTGGTTCATTTCGTCCTCCTGTGTCTTTCAAGGCCATGACGACGCACGCGTCACAAAAACAATTTTTCCTTCGCGGCGTTCCTTGACTATAGATTTTCGCTCCGCTACATTTTTTTCTGTTTATCTCATGTCAAATGGTTTCCTTTGACCTCTGGAATCAGATGACCCTTGCTACTCCAAGCCCGGAAGGGATGTTTATGTAAGGGCCTAAGCAAAGCATGCTGAATGCACTTTATTTTTATTTATTTATTTATTTTCATTTTTGAGAGAGCATAACTGAAGAAGACTACACAACTGCGCTTGCGGCTAGTGGGAATCTACATCTACATCTACACATTACCCTGCAAGTCACCTTGACGGTGGATGGCAGGGGGTGCCACGCACCAAGTTCCTAACTAATTATTATTCACAGTTATCCATTGTGGTCACGTATTGCCCTAGGGATAAAGGACTCCTTATACCTCTCCGTCCTACTATCTATTTCGCGAATCTTGTCCTCATTATCCCTCCGTCCGATATACGTTGGTTGTCGAATAATATCCTTAATTTCATTTACGAATATCTCCGACCAATATTTATCTAGAAGTTTAAGTCTCGCCTGTAATCTACGATCTTTCAACGATGGCCAACTCAACTCTTCAATGAGTAACGTAACGCTCTGTTTCTTATCGTAATACTTTTTCACGAATCTAGCTGCTCGCCGCTGTATTTTCTCTAAACCCTTTAAGAGTCGCCTCTGATATGGATCCCAAACCGCTGCTGCGTATTCCATTTGAGATCTAACCAAGGATAAATAACAGGATTCACTCACTTTTCCGTGCTTTTCCTGATTATTCTACGCACAAATGCCAACTTCTTATTTGCCGCATCTATCACTCGTCTTATGTGGGTGTCCCAAGACAGGTCACGATTCAAGGTTACCCCAAGATATTTCACGGATTCCGAAACAGGAATGCTGTCTCCATCTATCGAGTAGGTAAACACGGACGACGGGTTTCTAGATTTCCAAAAGTTTAGAACGTTACTCTTTTTCTGATTGATTTCTAGCTGCCATTTCTTGCACCAAACAGATAACGCATCCAGATCATCCTGAAGCTGACGATGGTCGCTAGGACCATTAATTTCTCTATAGACTACGGTGTCATTCGCAAAAAGCCTGATATTACTTTTCACAACTGAGCTGATGTCGTTTTTATAAAGCAAGAAAAGCATAGGTCCGATCATACTACCCTGCGGCACTTCAGAGACTACATCTGCCACACTCGAGGACTTACCATCGATGACTACTTTTTGTTTTCTATTCCAAATGATAGCACGAACCCAGTTAATGACTTTAACATTAACGCCAAGATTTCCCAATTTTAATAACAACTTACGTTGGGGAACCTTTTCAAAAGCTTTTCTAAAATCAAGGAACACTGCATCGACCTGTTTATTATTTTCGCCGCATGATAAAATATCATTCACAAACAGACCGAGTTGGGTGTCACAGGATCTACCTTTTCTGAAGCCATGTTGACAGCTGACTAACAGCGATCTACTCTCGAGATAACGCATTGTGTTGCTAACAATAATGTGCTCCAAAATCTTACATGATAATGATGTTAGAAAAATCGGCCTATAATATTCGGGGATTTCTTTGTCACCTCCATCATGAATGGGTTTGACGTGTGCTAGTCTCCAATCACCAGGAACCTCACAGAGGGTAATGGATTTTTCGAATACTATCCGAAGGAAGGGAGCTATTTCTTCTGCTAGTTCCTTTAATACACCCGCGGGAAATCTTTCTGGTCCTGGGTTTTTGTTGGGCATTATCGCTCCCAGTTGCTTCGCTATTCCTGCCATAGAGATTTTAGTATTATCCATCCGAGTACATCCATCGGGAATAAGATTATCTTCAGTTTTATCTCCACCTGCCGTGAACGCCTTCGCGAAATAAACGCTTAGTAGATTAGCTTTATCCTCCCAATCGTGAAGGATGTCTCCGGAATCACATCGCAGGGACGGTATTGAAGGACCTTCTCCCTTGAATTCTCTTACATAGCACCAGAACGCTTTTGGATCCTTCTTCAATTTTGTATTTAATACCTCATTCCGGAAGGTATTAAATGCGTTACGCATGGTTTTTCTCGCTAATACGCGGGCACTGTTATACTCATGGACTATAGCTGTGCGATACTCATCGGAAGCGGTGGTAGGTATGTTTTTCAATTTTGCGTGGCTACGCCTCTGTCGTCTTAAGGCAATCCTGACTTCCTTATTAAACCAACGAGGTTTTTTTCTTGTCAGATTTTAACTTTCTGGGGATAAATCTATTGATACCTTTTCCTAGTATATCCTTAAATAATAACCATGATGGCTCCATATCTAATCGTTAAGTCTTTTCACGATAACTGACAAAGGTACTTCTGAGATGTAGGCTAAAACTTTTAAAGTCGGCCTTGGCGAAAGCGTATACATTCCGAAGGGGCGTAGGATCTCTTTTGAGCTTTAATTCGCACTCCGCATACATAGCTCGATGGCCGCTAAGTCCCTTTTTTGTGGATACCTTAGTTATCCTATGCGGGATGTTAGAAGCAAGCAAGTGGAGAACATTGCCCGAACGCGTGCTTGTCATACCATCTGGATTAAGGAATATTCATGAAACCTTTCAATTAAGGCTTTACACGATTCGCGTTCTTTACCTCCCGTAACGAAACATAGGTTTTCCCAATCGAATGAGGTAAGTTAAAATCGCCTCCAATTATCACATAACCGTCGTTCATAATAGATCTAAGCTCGGCTATTTGGCTCTCTAAACTTAAAATATAATCAACTTAGGCATTAGGTGGTCTGTAAAATGAGCATAAATATATCTTTTTCGAAATATTTTTACCTAGGCGGCACCACACGCTCTCGGTCGTTTCATCGATAATAGGGATCTGACAATGGGAGAGTAGAGCGAAAGGGTAACTCGTCATTTGCGCCCGGTCGTTAAGCAGCCCTAATTCCGGTAAGATAGTCTTGCCTCTTCTTGAAGGGCGAGTTTGGGCCCGTGTCATGTTGACCTTTTTTATCTGAGCAAAATGTAACTCGACTCGTCACGTCCAAATTTTAACATGAAGGAAGATTCTACTAGGCCCAAACCGGGTTGGATAAGTTAGGAGAATTGGTTTGGTCCCTCCTTACGTTCCCTGTGTACCCCCCTCGGGTTGGGTTGGGTTCATCTTAATATATCAATCAATTTCACCGTATTTCCCGTAGAATGATTTACAACAATGCATCCTCTACCTCAGCTGGATCGAGAAGTGGAAGGCCAAGGACCCATAACAGCCAACTTCCACATTCAGATTGCGGGACTTTGTAGCACACTGCGAGCACTGGACGATTGAAAAGAGGTTCCAGAGTTTAACAAAAATTTTAATGGCAGAAATAGGTATGCGACTCTGTGAGAAACTAAGATTTACCACCACAACGTTCCATTATGATTCCCTCTCTCTTCCCCTCCTTATTCTTACAAAGGTGTTCGCGAAGGAAACAAAAGTGTAGAAACTTCTGAGAATTCCTTAACAGAGCACTTAGAACTGCAGTCGAGCCTTTCCTAACGATTTCAATTTCACTGCTAACGTAGACAATGGAGACGAAATATGTATGCTTAATGCGCAAATAAAATTAAAGATATCTAACAGACGAATAAATAAAATGGTTGTCATTCAGTTGTTCCTATTATCAGATTTCAATATATATGTACCACCTTCAAAATTTATTTCAGAAGAAGTCAAGTTTTGAGCAGAACATCGAGCTAAATATTTAATTAGAATTAAAAAATGTAGTTCTGGAAAGAAATAATCCGCCGACTTTCCTTTCAACAGAATTGTAATATATAGCAAGTATGGTTGTACACAGGTTTCCCGTGGTAACGAAATGCTTTTCGTCAATTTCACGGTAGTATAATTGTATATAAATGTATTTGCTTTGAAATCAGAAAATTATTTTTCCTTAAATTTTTTTGGCCCTGGTTTTATGATCCATTCAAAATATATTCATCTCGTTATGACATTCTATACTCGCGGTACAAAATTTCTTTTAAATCCGTTCTGCCAATAACAACCAAATCCTAAATTACTGAAAGAGTTCAATTTGTAATTGTGGAAACCCACTTTGGCAAATTAGGTTTAAATATGCTAATATAGTTTTGTGCATATTCAAATATTATAAGTGTTAAATTTCTTTAAAATTGATAAGGACAGTTTAACACAAATACGGGTAAAAATTATTTTTGTATTCCTTGAATTATAGCATCCCTGCTTTCTGTATCTATACTAAACATCTTGATATGGTATTTTATTGTTGAGCAACTCCTTCCACGAAATTTATATAACTTATATATATATATTATATATATATATATATATATATATATATATATATATATATATATATACTAGTAGAAGGTGCTTGCATACTGCAAGAATTTAATCGCACCTTGAAAAAAAAACATTAATTTTCAGAGAGATATTTCATCATGAGGAATATTTCTTTAATTATAAAAATTTCTCCCCTGGACGGGTTTTTGTTTTTTCATTATGGAATAATAATGAAGTAAAACAATCAATATTTTGCAATTTTCGAAATATTATACTTTTTCCACATTGAGTTAACAATACCACACATTTCTGCCAAATTTTAAATTTATAGTATAATTAAAAGTGGAATAACATTTATCTAATTGTTTAAAATTAAATAATTTATAATGCTCAAAATAACAATTTTATGGATAAGTTGAAATAATTATTCGTTTGAATAGATTAACCTCAAAATAATTAAAAATTTTCAGCTTTCAAATTTGCGGCGTAGTGTCTAAGCATCTATCTAATTTTTTTAGTTTACAGAATTTATAACTGCCAAACAAATTAAAATATCAAAATTTGTATAATCCCTATTTCGTTTTTTTACAAATCCTACTTCTAAAAATAAATTCAGCTCCGTAGCACATTTGAAAATACATAAACCTTGAAAATTTGTTTTAAAAATTGCGAATTTTCAGCGGCTGCATTAATGCATTTTTTCAAGATTTTCGTTTTCTCTAGTCGGTTTTGCACAAAAGCCTACCTAAGAAAATAATTTCGAATCTCCAGCTTATCTGGAAGTGCTAAACATTAATATCCTCCTATGAATGTTATATGTAATCTCCTCCTCCTCCTCTGTAAGGAACGTCTATCATTCTATATAGACGTTTCTTACAGAGGAGGAAGAGGAGGAGGACGAGGAGGAGGATATAACATACTAGTAGTTGGTGCTTGCATTCTGCAAGCATATCATCTCAACATAGAAAAACATTTATTTTTAATATTTCATCATTACAAATATTTTTTTATTTCTAAATATTTCACCTCCGGAGCGATTTTCGATTTTCCCTTATGTAAAAATAATAGAATAAAACAATCCTAAAACTTTGCAATTTCAAAAATTTTATGCTTTATCTATTATGGGGTACTAATGATACACATTTCTGCCAAATTTTAAAGTTGTAGTACTTCTAGAAGTGAAATAATATTTTCCAATTGTTTAAATTTTAAACATTTAAAACCTTCGCCGCAATATTTTTATGGAGAAATTCAAATTTTTATTTGTGCAAATGCACTACTTTGTACATAACTTGAAAATTTCAACTTCCTAGTTCATCCTGTTATGTCTAAACAATTATCTATTTTTTTTAATTTAAGAATTTTTAACTGCCAAACAATATAAAATATCAAAATTTGAGTAATCCTTATTTCGTTTTTTTATGAAATCTACTTACAAAAAATATTTCAACTCCGTAGCACATGCGGTAATACATTAACCTTGAAAATATGTTTATATCTAATTATATGTTATCTCCTCCTCTATAAGAAACGTCTATATATAATGATAACATATATATAGGAGGATACTAATGTTTAGACACTTCCAGATGAGCTGGAGATACGAAATATTTTTCTTAGATTGGATTTTGCGCATTACCGAATAGAAAAAACGAAATTCTCAAAAAAGTGCAACAATGCGGCCGCTAAAAATTCGCAAATGTTTAAACTAATTTTCAAGGTTTATGTATTTATGTAATTCTTAATAAAACGAAATGAAGATATTACAAATTTTGATATTTTAATTTGTTTGGCAGTTAAAAATTCTTAAAATTTATATAAATAGATAACTGTTTAGGTATTACGGGATAAGCTAGGAAGCTGAAATTTTCAAATTATTTACAGAGTAGTACATTTGCACAAATTAATATTTCAATTTTACCATATACGAATTGCGGCGGCCGTTAAAAATTATTTAAATTTAAACATTTTGAAAAATTTTATTTTACTTCTAGAAGTGCTACAACTTTAAAATTTTGCCATAATGTGTAGCATTAGCACCTTATAATGAAGAAAGTGTAAACTTTTTAAAATTATAACATTTGGGGATTGTTTTAAACTATTATTTTCACATGTGGGAAAAACGGAAATCGCTGCGGAGGTGAAATATTTAGAATTAAAAGAATATTTGTTATGATGAAATATCCTCTCTGAAAAATTAATGTTCTTTCAAGGTGAGGTAAAATGCATGAAGTATGCAAGCACCTTCTACTAGTATATAATGCTAACATATAACATATAAGAGGATACTAATGTCCAGCCCAAACTACAAGAACTAGAGAGCTGAATGTTTTAGTTTTTGTAGATATGATGGAGAAACATTCAGATAAAATGAGACTTCTTACCTAAGTGACATGAGTTCGACTCTAGAAATTCCGAAATTTGCGTTTTTTCCCGTAAGAAAAGTATTGTGCCATTTTTGTAAATTAGTTATGGGCACCTGCCGGTAAGCTAGAAAAATTAAATTTTCAGTGATGCTAGATGGCCGCAATATCTATTGGGAAAATTGTCACTTTTTCTTACAGTGTCTTGGGTTCGACTCCAGGGACCCCGGATTATGTCCCATATGTTAGCATGGGAAAACGCATTCCAGTGTGTAGACCAATCTAATAAGTTTAGGAAGCTAAAATTTTGCAAGGTTATAGAACAATTTTTATAACTAACTATAAAATTCGAAAATGTTAAAATTGTTAATTTTTAGGGGTTGTTTTAACCCCAGTTGCACATTAAATTTTAATAATTTTTAAGGTAAGATGAGATGAGCTAGCTGCAATTTTCAAATATTTTACAGAACAGTGCATTTGCACAAGTAAACATTTCTATTTCTCCATATATATATTGCGGCAACCGTTAAAAATGTTTAAATTGTAAACAATTAGAAAAATATTATTTTACTTCTAGAACTTTAAAATTTAGCTCAAATGTGTAGCATTAGTACCCCACAATGAAGAAAGTGTAAAATGTTTAAAATTGCAACATTTGGGGATTGTTTTAAAATATTATTTTTACATGCGGTAAAAACGAAAATCGCTGCGGAGGTGAAATCATTAGAATTAATAGAATATTTGTAATGATGAAATATTTGCCCGGAAAATTAATGTTTTTTCAAGGTGAGATGAAATACTTGCAGTGTGCATGCACCTTCTACTAGTCATTCAAAATCGACGTTTCTTATTGAGGAGGAGGAAGATATAACATACATATAGGAGGATACTAATGTTTAGGCACTTCCAGTTGAACTAGAGATTCGAATTTTTTTTAGGTAGAATTTTGTGCAAAACCTACTAGAAAAAATGAAAATCTTGAAAACGTGCAACAATGCAGCAGCTAAAAATTCGCAATTATTTAAACAAATTTTCAAATTTTATGTATTTTCGAATGTGCTCCGGAGCTGAAATTTTTTTTAGGGGTAGGATTTGTAATAAAACGAAATAGGGATTATAAAAATTTTGATATTTTAATTTGTCTGGCAGTAAAAAATTCTAAAAATTTAAACTAATAGGTAAATGTTTAGATACTACGGGCAAGTTAGAGAGCCGAGATATTCAAGTTATTTAGAGTTTAGTCTTCTTAAACGAATAAACATTTCCTTTTATCTATGAAATTCTTATTGCGGCAGTTAAAAATTATTTAAATTTTAACAATTAGATAAATGTTATTTCACTTCTAAATGTGCTACAATTTTTAAATTTGGCATAAATGTGTGGCATTTTTAACTCAATGTGAAAATTGCATAATATTCATAAAATTTCCAAAACTAGCAATTGTTTTACTCCATTATTTTTCCGTCAGGAAAATGGAAATTTGCTCCCTAGGAGAAATCTTTTGAATTAAAGAAATATTTCCCATTATGAAATATCACTCTAAAAATTAATGTTTTGTCAAGGTGAGATGAAATGCTTGCAGTATGCAAGCACCTTCTAATAGTATGTTATATCCTCCTCCTGCTCTGTAAGGAACGTCTATATAGAATGATATATATATATATATATATATATATATATATATATATATATATATATATATATATATATATATATATATATATATAGTTGTCTCTCTCTTTTTCTGACGAAGGTTTTATCCTCGAAAGCCTCAGTTTTTTTGTATTTTACATTTGTCACTTCCGTAATCATTTATTAGAAACTGGAAGATATATACTCTCTTCCATTTAAAGCTGGCTAGACCTAATAATCTGATTTTTACAAAATAAACTGCAAGCGAAAATTGAACGAACCTATTTATTACTAACAAATGTATACTTCGCTTTCAATATTATTATATGCCGAAGTTGTTTTGATTTCGATTTTGAAATACGATGCCATTGAAAACTAATTCGTGGAAAATTAATGTAAACGATTATTATTCGAGTAATCAATGTCTCCATCACATGATGACGTCATCCATGAAAGAACGGTGTCCATATTCGCATACGCGAAAATTAGCTAAGTTATTCATGTAAGGGCTCACGGTTTTATATCTAAAAAGTTTCGAGAGTGAGAGAAAGGGGTATCCAAAGAGGATGTTGACTGGAAAACGGGGAGAGGCAAAGCAGTTGGCAGAGGGTGCCAATAGGATCTGTCGTGGCTCAAGCTGCTGCCCGAATCATCTGAATCGTCTCCTCCCTCGGCCGCCTCCGGCAGATGTCCGCGCTCGTCTCTGCGGACAGATTGACTCGAAATGGAGAGGGTGAGCTCGAAAGGGTTGCCGGGGCAGCTATTGGCTGATGAATTCAACGGCTGCACCACCCCTTAAAATCAACCCATTCAATTCGCCCGTTAAATCACACCCAGTCTCTTCCGCTTCCGTTTGCCTACGACACAAGCTATGTTCATGTTTAACGAATCGGAGAGTCTAAAACTCGGCAGGGTTAGAGCAAAGAGGAAATATTTTACGAACGGAACCGCCGTTAAAAATGATTTGTTATTATTTCTTTCTCTCGATTGGGATGGAATGAGATAATGTGACTGTGTTGGATGTAAGTTTGTCTAGGTTTGTTGAAAATCGGAGTAAATGGGTGAGAGGTGGGGCAAGAGAGAATGCTTGCGTCCGGGTGAGGGGATGGATAAGGGGGAGAGGGTGGGGAGGAGGTGTATAGAGAGTGGGGAGGGAGTGGAGAGGGTTGGGGAGGAGATGAGGAGGGTATGGGGAGCGGATAGGGAGGGGGTAGGAAATGGCTGGAGTTGAGGTGGGATGGGGAGGGGGTTGGGAAGGAGTGAGAGAGGGGGGAGGGGGTGAGGGGAAGGGGGTGTGGGGATGTGTTGGAGATGGGGCTGGAGCAAGAGAGAATTGCTGCGTACGGGTGAGTGGGTGGGGAGGGTTGGGAGAGGGGTGTGGATGGGGCCGGAGCAAGATAGAAGCGTTTGGTCAGGTGAGGGGTGGGTGGGTGGGAGAGGGTGCGAGGGCAAAATGGAATGGTTGCGTCGGGGGGTGTAGATCAAAGGTTTAGAGCTGTGGTCCCCAGCCGTTCACCTCCATGGGGCCGCATTGGCCTGTCCTCTCGGGCCGCTGGCAAAATCTGTCGAACATTTTTTAGAGTAGTAGTTCGCCACAAAATCTGTTGAGCTATTTTTAGAGTGTGTTAGTCAAATTGCGTCCTTCTCAGCATTAGAGAAGGATGCAGGACAAAGCACTTGAGACATTTTCCATAGGTCAGCCGCAATTAACTTTAACATTTTCAGTGTACTGTGGGTGTGGCCTAATCCCTTACTCTTCTTGGCACCCACCACTCTCGACCTTCTTACCGCACGGGCTATCGCTTTCTCGGTCCATTTCCAACTACACTGTTGCCAAATATTCGAAAAACTTCGTATAGGCAGTCAACTATAAACATTGAGAACCGTGAGAACACAACCTAAGGAGGAGAAGGATGTGCTTGCAGTGGGGTGGGAGTAGTCACGATGACAGAGGGAACTTCCCCTCCGTGCGCAGGCGAAATCCGCGCATTATCTTATGAATGCGACCGACCTATAGTAAATATTAAAATTTAAGGCAAGATGGACAAATCGCGTACATCTAAAGCTTAGGAATGGACAATGGACATACGAAACAAAAAATGATAAAAATTAATTACTGACCTAATTGCATACTGTCCGCGTCAATAATACGTGCTTCTCAAATTTGACGCGCGATCATTTGCACTACGTTTATTGGAAGGAATGTACAAAAATACAAAGAAAAACTTTATTTTATGCTTAATATTTCATGATATTCTAATACTTATAGATAGAGAACTTAAAATTTTGCGGCGAGTTAAACAAAGGAACTACCCGTAAAAACCAGCTACTCAGCCGACTTTCGTGAAAGTATTCATATATAATAATTCATAAACGAATGACTATTGAAGAAAAGTTTTTGAAATTTAAAACATTGATGAACTATGGTAATATAGAGGCAATGATATAACTTTCTAAGCTTTATGTTAATTACTATGGGTTTATTTGAATTAAAACTTTAAAAAGAAAAATGATAGAGAAATTTTAAAAACACTTTTGTAAAAAGAGACATAGAGAAATGTTTTTATAGGAACCAGAATTCGTTTTAACGTTTTTGTTGTCTTTTAATAAATTTTAGTCTACACACGGTACCATATATGTCTTACTTTCTGGTCGCTTTGCGATGTTGCCAAACGTCACCTTTCATTCCCTCGCTGGCAGGCGGTCGCTCACCCACGCCATGGTCCGCACAAAAACCCTGATCCCCTCTTTAGTATCGTCCTCACTGCTTTAGTCGCTGCTGGAATCTTCATCGAGGTTGAAAATTAAGGGTTCCACGATATTCTTCAGCACTTGGTCCTTGGCGGCGTAGAAGTCCTCCACCTTGATAGTGTGCTTCATGGCGTTTTTCAACACGCGCTTTGGGGTGTTACGCAGTGCCTCCTTGCGCAGTTGCAGGACGTCTTTGTTTTTGTGCGTTTTGTGGCGCTTCGCCATGTAATTGTTAACCCAAACCCATATAATCTCGATATCATTGGGCTCACAAGGGGCCACTGTAGTCCAAATTAGCTTTACTCTCTTGCCGCTATCTTGGATGATGCTATCTAGCAAGTATCGGTGATACTTGAAATGAGGTTGCCTAGTTCAAGCAGTTCGCTAATAGTTAAAGACTCGTGTGTCTTGCCAGCCGGATTCATCTACCTCTCGCTCGAATCAATGTTCAATTAGCCAGTTTATTATGTCATCCTTACGCCAACTTTTGGAAGGATTTCGTGTTGTTGGGTCTTAAAAAATTTGATACAGGGCTTGGTCAACATCAATATCGGTTTTATGATCCATCGCATTTAAAGTTCTCCGAAAATACTCCTCAAAGTGATGATTGTCACCATCATTTTTGTTACCCTTGAACACCAGGATACAGTCCTCAGGCTCGAGAAAACCGGCTTCTCCCCCTATATGCAAAATAATTATTCTTTTTCCGGCATTAGAGGGAGTAATAAGGCCACATTTCAGCAATTAAACTCTTGAATTACACCTCGATCAAAGTCAATCGATCACTTTTCCCAGCCAACCATATTATAATATGTTATTTGTTCCACAAAATGTTTCGTCCAAATATTTAATTTTCCATCCTCTTTTACGAAATGACTTTATTTCCCTAATAAACTTTGCACGTTGGTCCGGGATTTGGCGACTTTGAAAGCATACAGTTTTCCTGTTGTATTTTTTAAAGCGGAAGCCAAGCATCTTCATCCACCATAACAAAGTAGATTCACTAAGATCTGGAACATCAGGAAAATCTTATTTAAGTTATATTAGAATATTAGACATTGAGAATTCTTTTCTTAAGTAAAAACTATGCACTTTTCTTAGTAGCACTCATTGAAACATTTCGTCTAATACAACTCCATCTCTATTGCTGCTTTTTTGGAAGAACATCCTGAAAGACGCTCATTTTCCTTGAACTCATTACTTACATTTACTACTGTCCTTTCACTAACATTACAAAATATTTTTTAAAACTTGATTAGGGTCAAATTTAATCACACCATCTTTGACTATTTGAAAAAATGTTCTAGCACTTTCAATTAAATTTTTCTCATGGCTACGTAATTTTTTGTTAATCACAAACTATTTAAATTATTTTCTTGATCACTCGCAAAAAGAGCGTATTTGTTACGAATAATATTTTCCATTCGTTGTAAAGCTTGTCGCTTTCTTTGAGGCATAGCGAAAATACGAGGCACCAACTGGACTGAGTTGAGACATCAAGCGAACTGAGAAAAGAAAAATATAGGCAAAACAATTACCTTCATTTTACTCATTATGTAAGTCATTAGCCACCTCCAATGAGGCTGGATAGAGAGAGAAAGAGAGGAGTTTAAACCCCGCTCACCTCAGATTGATGTGGCAACGCCGCTACATGGACCAGCCTTTGGCTACAGAGAAAAAAATCCATATCAATTTATTAAATCTGGTTCCTACAAAATATTTTCTGCATGTCTTTCTTTACAACAGTGTTTTCAGAAAACCTCAATCATTGTTTTCCACCGACGAGTTACTTTTTAAAGATTTAACCTAATTAAAACCATAGAAATTAACATACAGCTTAGAAAATTTTATCATTGCCTCTATTATATCTTAGTTCATCACAATATCAAATTTCAAAAGCTCGGTTTTCCAACAGTTTTAACCGTCCGTTCTTCCCTGTAAACCTAGGTCTCCTCCACAATTTCGGTTTTCCTCCCAGTTTTACCCATATGGTTAAGTCGGTACGTTTTTATTGCACACTCTCCGTCAATTATAAATTCCAGTTTGCATAAATACTTTAAAAAACTTATACTTGTATCTCGTTCAATTGCATCCGTCAAGCAATAATGAAAAACCATAAATTTATCTCCCTAGCTCTTATATGATCCGTAGCCTATATATTTCAAAATTACTCGGATAGAGGACTAAATTTGCCACAAAACAGTCCGCGAGGCTACATAATTACGACTTAAATTTCGGATATGATATAATTTATGCAATTTTTTCTTCAAAATGGTTCCGCAGATCGTATGTTAATTCTTTTTAATTTTAATCTAAAAAAAATAAAATCCTGCAAGTAGAAAAGTCCATTTTTACATGTTATGTTATGGAAAATGGAAAAGTCGCACCCAGGACTTTTCTAGAGACTTTTTTGGTCATCACCTTATAATATGTAAATAAAGTATTTTTTCCAAATTACGAACTAGTGTCTCGTCCCTTTATTGAGTAAATCGCATTTATCACCGTGACGGAGGTCGACAAACTATTAATAAGACGAGAGAAAATTGCGGTCGAAGGCCACTTTCGAGGATGTCTTGCAGACCGTGCGAACTCGATAATTTGTTCATTTTCGTTACCAGCGTATTATTCATCGCAACCAAGGTATCGATTAAACTTCAAAACAGTGTCTAAATTTAAAAATTTGAATAGTATATCGGCGTCATAACTTATTTCCTGTGAGTTTGTGCAACACAATACAACTTGAGAAAACTGTACGTTTCTGGAAGGAACACGCTCCACAATGACAGACTCGCCCGTACATACATCGTGACTGGACCGAGCGAAAATCAAGCGGCGACAGATTTCGTTCGTTCCATTCCATCATTCCAGATTTGTCCTCTACATTCTCCGTTTTACCCTTACAGTTTCAGCCGTACGGTTAAAACAGACGGAAAAACCGAGAGTGTGGATCCGGCCCGCGAAGGAGTTTTATCCGGTCCGCGGAAATTTTATTAAACATTAAAAAATCAGTGTTTTCAAATTAAAAACAAACGTATTGTATGCATTAGAATTTTTTCTCAGAAGTATTCACGTATATTTATAGTTATATATACATGTATGCTTAGGTAATTTTGCGTCTTACAATTTTTTAAAGGAACAATGGAACAATTAAGATAATTAAGGAATAAAAGCCTTGGTAATATTTTTATGAAATAAAATAGCTAAAGCGGAGCCTTTCCGGGGGTGTTAAAAAACCTTAGCCCGTGCCTGCATAGAGCAGTCCTTTAAATTTCCAAGAAATATCGTGGTTCTCTATCAGTCAGTCCCACGATCGTTCCCACGGATTCCGTCTTCTGGCTCTCTGGCTCTCCGATATAAATATTTCCCGGTAAATCCCTGTAAATCACCAATTTCTCTGGTGGCAGGGAATGCAATGCGCCAATGCCGGTGGTGTTGTAGTTAGGACGCTGCATGCTACTCGCCTGCTACTCGCCCACTACTCACCTGTCCCTAATAAGTGCAGCGGGTACGAATCCTGCGCAAGTAGAATTTTTCCGTGGTCGCCCAAACCCCTCTTTGTGCGGTTTGTGGAGACCGCGCAAATTCAGCGTTCGGTCCTTCGGAAGGGACGTTAAGCAGTTGGCTCCCTTGATGCTTTTCGTAGAGAGTAGGCTAATGCCGGCACCGGGTTTCCCTCCTCTTTCTGTGTGTATGCTCAGGTGATGACAGTGCAAAATGACTTAAAAAATCAATTACTACTACTGACCCCGTACACTTGAAGTGCATTCAACCGGTGGCCTAAATAATGAAACCTAACCTAACCAACCACGAAATGAGTTATGGGCGAGTGAATATTGTCAAACAGGTTTATATATTTTATCCTTTCGTGACCTGCTATAGGGATGCTTGGCAATCAGTATTTATTCAGTTTGGAAAAATCTTTGTTTTCGCACGTTTGAGGTTGTCGGCAGAAGTCATAAAACTTTTGAGTAAATTGAGTATGATGATTTATCATATCGTTTAAGCGACCAAAGGCGAGTAGGGATTATCATATGTGGTCGAGATTAAAGACAGAGTGCAATAAACCGATTATATGGTTTTGTCCTGTGTCCCGTGTCATCTAAGTGTGGATCCTTAAGACATAAGTTATCTTAGAAAGGGTTTGGAATACGGAGTGAAGTGTGGCTGTCTGGTATGAAAAATGCAGATAATCTCTTCTGTTTTGGACGTTTGACGATACATTATATAAATTTTGTGTGTGATAAAGGAAATTTAAAAATGCTGGCGAATAATTTCATAGAAAATTTACTAATGAAAAATATGAGTAATCGACACTTATCGACGACAATTCATTTTCGTCGATTTTAAATGTTTTACGAAATCAATGTTTATCGACATTTATCTATTAAAATCGAAAACTACAAAGGCTAGTTATAAACAAGGAACACTATGCACTCAGCAATTGCATCTAGTGCTCACACCTTAAATTGTGTGAAATTCTTATACACTATTTAAACAAATACATTTGTGGAGCATTTGTGGATGATGTTATTGTTTACAAGGAACCCCTGTAGTAGCCTCGATGTCGACCGTGGGCCAGGAATCACATGTTGGAAACCACTGGTGTAGGAACTTTTTGGAACCAACAGGCCGGATGCACCGGAAATATCGGACAAGTCTTCACACTTGACCATCATATTTTAATGGAAAATGAAGTGTTATCGAAGTTCTTCATTGGCATTGTCTGATAGCCACAAACCTCAAAAACTCATTTTGTAGCGTAATTGTGGAAACGTTAAAAAAAGGTCTCGACATTCCCCTGGCGAAATCTAACCACCCCTAAAATAACGTGTGGGTTTTGTGCTGCTTGATACAGTCAAAGGCGTTGAATTTACCTCCATTAAACTTGTGTGTGTGAATACCGATGCATTGTGTTTGATTGATCGGTTACTGGGGTAGGTTTAACCCTCTGGTTACCAAGCGGGGTCTTTTAAGGACCCCATATCCACAATTACCTTAATTAAAACTATTCTTGCAGTACGGAGTCTGATATGTGAAACTCATGTGTAGAAGATTATAATAGCTCAGCTTGGAACAGAAATATAAATATTTGGAAATTTTATTAAAGTAAAATCCGCTTCCTATCTCACTTATCCCCTTCCCTTCAATTCCCCTATCCTACACTTCCCAGCACTTCATACTCATCGCAGGTGGCGTCTATACACTGAAAATTACGAAATATTCCACGTAAGTTTCTCCTTTACGTTTTTCTGCACTGTTTGTGCGTCCTGCACGTAATCTGTGTGTGTGTGTATATATATATATATACGGCTAAGCTGTAGCCTAGCGCTACAGCTTAGCCGTATATATATATATAAGAAGAAGAAGAAGAAGAAGAAACCACCTCTGCCCAGGCACGTCGTCGCCCTCATAAAAGAAAACAGGAGAATTTACCGGGAATTCAACAAAACAAAGGACCCAGCACTAAAAACTGTTTGGAATAGGAACCAGGCCATCATAAAAAGAAAGGTATTGGATTACAAGGATGAGTTATGGAAAAAAAGTTGCGCGTCTCTAGATTACAGGGACGGAAAAAGATTCTGGGACCGATTCAAATGCCTCTCGGGAGCGAAACGACAGGAAAATTCCCACCTAGAACACGACGGGAAAAGCCTATGCACGGAGGAAGAGAAAGCCAAGGAATTCCGACGCGTGCTGAAGGAGATACACACGCCGACCGACGACCCGCTGTTCGACGAGAAGTTCCATAGGGAATCCACAGAGGTAGTGCAGAATCTTTTACCTAACTTACTCCCCACAGATATTACTGAGGAAACCGAAGAAGGAATCACCGAAGAAGACCTGAAGGAAGCCATAGCCAAGACGAAGAACTCTGCCCCGGGACCAGATAACGTGCAACAAACGCATGTAAGGTATTCCCCCACTCTCAAAAAATCCCTCCTAACAATCTATAACTCCTGCTTCTCCATAGGTTACTATCCGAAAAGATGGAGGAATGCGCACACCATCATGTTCCCGAAACCAGGGAAAGACGCTAAAGACGCCAAAAATTATCGCCCTATCAGCCTAACGAGCGTCCTTGGAAAGTTGCTGGAAAAAGTGGTCGTGAAAAAACTCACGACCATCCTAGAAGCAGGCGGCATCCTCCCAGAACATCAATATGGATTCAGAGCGCACAGGGCAACAACAGACCCGCTAACGCTGCTGACCAACACGGCGGCGGAAGAAATCAACCGAAAACGCTGCACGGCCGCAATCTTCATGGACATCGAAAGGGCTTTCGACAAACTCTGGCATGACGGATTATCCCTAAAAATTTCCCAAATTCCCGACATCCCACCCAATCTGTCCCGCTTCCTATATTCCTTTATCTCCGACCGACATGCCAGAGTCAGAGTAGGTAGCACCCTGTCTGATCCCTTCCCTATCCAATCCGGCGTACCACAAGGAACAATATTATCGCCGCTACTTTTTATTCTCTATTGCTCTGATATGCCTGCTCCCGCTCTTCCACAGGTGACCCTCGCGCAGTACGCTGACGACACTGCGCTGTGGGCCACGGCACGCAAGCCAGACACCGCGGCGCGATATCTCCAAAAGGACCTCCGGCGGCTCGAGGAGTGGATGCGGAAGTGGCGCCTGCGGCCGAACCCAGATAAATCCATCCTAATGACCTTCACTCACAAGGGGGCTCAGCAGCAACCGATCTCAGTCACCCTTTGGGGGAAAAGTGTCGGCCTGCAGAAAGAGGGGAAATACCTAGGTGTTACCCTCGATCACCACCTGACGTTCGCCCCCCATCTGAGAAAAGTCATATCCACCGTCACCAGGCGCAGCAACCTCATCAGAGCCGTTCGAGCGGGAGGAAAAGGCGTCCCCAAGGAGACGGCCATACATCTATATAAAGCCTTTATTAGACCCGTCATAGAATATGGCGCCCTCGCCATCACGCCACTCACCAAAGGAAATATCTCGAGGCTGGCAGCCATCGAGAGAACTATCCTCCGCAACACTATGAGGGCCCCCGTCCGCACACCGAAAGCCGACGTGTACGAGCGGGCCGGAATAGAACCGGTCCTGCATCGCTTGGCAAGACTCCGCAGCAGAGCGGCCGAAAGGATGAGGGCACATGTCCCCCACCTCTTCCAAAAAATCCTCGCTCCCCTACCCACTATCCTTCCAACACACCCCAAGTGCAAGCGCCCCTCTCCCGGCAGGGTAATAGAGGCGACGCTATCGCTCTATTACCCAGACGCCCCTATCCCTAACGCCCGCACCAAGGTTCCTATCCCTCCCCACCTGTGCCCTCAGGACGGATGGCCGCTGCTGCCGCCAAAGAGAGAGAGAGAAAGAAAAAGAAGACAGAGCTAGCCCAACCGAATCCAAATATATATCTATTTACTCATGTTATAATAAATTCTATAATCTATTTTTACGCATTTCAAATGCTATTTATATAAAATCAAATCTAATTTTACCCTGTTATCTATTATATATTCTATCATTTTTTGTTGTTATGCATTACAAATGCCTTCTGTTATATAATTTATATATATTTATATTTATTTATATTATTTATATATAGGTGAAAGTGATAATCTGGTGCTTTTCAAAAGTGATACGTGATTAAGTGAATACGTGTTAGAGACCAACTAGGCTGTCTACGGAAGGTTTTGCCGGGTTTCCCTTCCGTCTCGGGCGAATGCCAGGCAAAAAGCCACCCCCGGAGAAATCTAGATACCACTGGTTATACTTAAACAAAAGAACTATAAATACCTGTATCAGCCCTGAAGAGGCCTTTTGCCTAAACAGGGTATTTTCTGATCAGGCCATATACTATGTAGATGAGTGTAAATTGTATTTTATTGTAATGTATTGTATTTTGGCTTATCAGAAAATAAAAACCTATTGAAATTGAAATTGAAATTGGAGCCTAGCGCTAGCGAGCTGGGCTTGCAATATCAAGGTTTGGAGTTCGCTACCGTTTTCGGTCACTTTTATTTTCCTCGCTTATTTTACTATTCCTGTTTTCCTTTTTCGCGGTTAAGTTATACTCGATATCCACAATCACTTTTTAATTTTAAATATAACATTCAAGTTTACACAGGCAAATTATCAGGACGAGCAGAACAGAATTAAGTTAGCAGAGTAGTAAAAGATTTAATTGAGCAATTGTATAATACAGGCCATTGTTTTATGGCTGAAAATTTTTTCACTTTCGTAAAATCGTCACTTATATATTGGCAAAAAATATAACTTTACTTGGAACTGTCCGGAAAAATAAGACCGACACTCCTTACGAATTAAGCCAAACTAAGGTACGCAAATTTATATCTTCAAAATTTGCTTTTCTGCATAAAGAGAAAGAAAAAAACAAAAAATTGAGTGGGGTCACTGGAGGACTGATTTTTTCTTTTTTTCAAATTTAAAGCGGTATTTTGTCGGCCAGTGAGTGGACGAATATTTGTTTCGTATCTGGTAATAGTTTTCCTCAAAGCATGGCTGGCCTTTTAGTTTTTTTAATCTGTTAATTGACCCTTGTTTGTGTGTGAACCGGCCTCGGTGGTGGCAGGGTAACGTCCTCGCCTGCAAATCCGAAGGTCGCGGGTTCGAATCCCGCCTAGGTGGGTTTTTCTTCACCTAGGGCATGGATGTTTGTGATAGTCCTTGTTATTATGTTAATGAGCCCCTTGTAAAAGGCCGATTACGGCTGTTTAGGGGCCGCATGAAAATAAATAAAAAAATAAACGTTTGATGTGTGCTTGGAGGGTCACAGGTGTGGAGTAACTTCCAATAAACCCTGTGCTTTGTGTGGACCTGTGTGTGTGAGACGAACAATTGGCGTGTTACTACTGAGTCCCATACAAGGATTAGTCTCTCCTAAACCCTTACTAACTATGTGTCTCTAGTGAGTTCCTTTGAATATTGTGCGTGTGTGAGATTGAGTGTTTGACTGCCTGTTTTGTAGTACCTGCGAAAAGTACTATCCCGTTAAACTATGTATCCATATTTGTTTAGTGTATTATGCATTGTTTCTTCTTCTCATTCATACAGCATCTTGAGTACCTTTCACTTCTTTATAAACGACCGAGGCGGATATTAATCCGTTGAAACTCGTCTCCATACTTTTCTTATAATCAATTATTTTGTCTTCTTAATTCTCAATTCAGTCAATCAATCGGAGGAGCATTCGTTCTCCAATGTGACCCGTTAGACTTCTTATTATTCCTTGGTTCATTGGCTGAAGAACACTTGCAAAGTAAGAAGACAGATAAACAAGTTTAATGTTGTTTAATTTTAAGCCAAGTTTATGAGTAGTTTGACAATAATCAATTAATTACAGAATTACTGTTGTACTGAATTATATGTTATATCAGCAATAATTTTCCCAAAATATAATTGAGTCTCTGAAAAATACTGATTATGGCAAACAAGATTATAAATTAATCTAATCACCTTATCGGTATGGCACAAAAAATACCCACAAATTATTGCCTGTCTTAAAAAGAGCTTTGAAATTTCACTTTTAGTGATATGCAGTTATTTGCAGTTTTGTAGAAGTCAGTTTTGTTGTTTGTGAGAAAGTAGTACAATGGAGGCAACCATCACTTAGTGCTCGTAGTTGGCCTAAGGATAAACAAGCGTTAAGTGAAACAGCGCTACACGAATCCTATTTTCCCATAAGAAAGAATGTAAATGGCTTTAATTCGTAATCTATATCTACATGATATCCTGAAATTCAGAAAACTGGTAGGTGGCAGGGGGAGTAATGCGCCGAGGCATATCTAATAGTTATTACTGTCAGATTTATATTTTCTGATATGGTCTCGTATTGTTCTCGGAACGAAAGAGCCTCTATAACGCTCCGTCCTAAATTCGGTCTCACGCATCGTTTTTATCTATGTTTGTACGATGGAGCCTAAATTATTTCCAATACATCGTCTGCTACACATTCAAATTTGTAGATCTCTAGGAGCTTTAACCTTGAGCACAGTCTACGTGGTCTTCCCGATATCTCCGTTTTAAGTCCTTCAATAATGATGTCAATCTTTCCATATGTTCGTATTTTTGTTTAACGTATCCGGCAGCTCTCCGCTATACTCTTTCTAACCTAACTTTATGGCCCTTCTCATACAGATCCCATATATTGGACCTGCGAGCTAACTAGTGAAAAATAGCACGCTTTTTGTACTTTCTATGTACTATTCCTCACTATTCTGCCTATGAACGCCAGTTTCTATTTAGTATCGCCTATAATACGACGAATGTGCATGTCCCACGAAAGGTCACGGCAAGTGGTAACTACTAAATATTTTACATGTTCAGCTGCTTGAATATTCCCTGTATTGATTTCGCGCTCGAAACCTATTTCTCTGTTCATACTTCTCCAGAATGATACTGCGGCACATTTACTGTAATTAATTTCAATTTTTCATTCCTTACACAACGTAGCGTCGGATGGTCATCTCGGCTGAGTATCTCTCTATATTGGACGGTGTTAACTGCGAAAATCCTAATAGTGCTAAAAATTCTTAAATTTTAATAAATAGATAACTGTATAGGTGCTACGGGATTAGCTAGGAAGCTAAAATTTTCAAATTATTTACAGAGTAGTATTTGCAAAAATAAATATTTGAAACTCTCCATAAATATATTGCGGCGGCCGTTAAAAATGTTTTAAATTTACATCTACATCTACAGTTTACCCTGCAAGCAACCGCAAGGGTGTGTGGCTGGGGGTGCATTAACACCAAGGGGAAAACTCCAAAATTAGGTCTGGGTTTACGCCCCTACGCGAGGTTACTTTTTATCGCAAGTTTAATTATGCTCAGCTATCGTTCTAGGGAAAAATGAACCTTTGTATCTCTCCTCCCTACAGGCTATCTCTCTTATTTTACGAGGATGGTCCATTCTACCGATATAGGTGGGAGTTCTTATTATTTCTTCGACGTCGCTGGAGAAAGTACTCGTTCTAAATCTTTCAAGAAGTTTTAACCTAGCACGTGATCGGCGCTCAGCTAGTGATTCCCATCCTAAGTCCTGTATCAAGCCTGTAACGCTTTTATTTAGATCATAAAATTTTTTGACGAATCTAGCAGCTTTTCGCTGTACTTTCTCCAACTCGGCGATTATTCCTTTCTCGTACGGATCCCATATGCTCGACGCATACTCTAGCAGCGATCTAGCTAAAAAAAAGTAACATGTCTCTTTGACATTTTCTTCGCTTTTACTTACTACCCGTTTGATGAATCCTAGTTTCTGGTAAGCTTTCCCGGATATATTTCGTATGTGTGTGTCCCACAAGAGGTTACTTGTTAAAATGACACCTAAGTATTTTACAGATTCGGCTAATTTTAGATGTACGCCTTCTATACTGTAATTCATCGCCTTAATTTCTTTGTTTCTCTAGAATCTCATGACGGAACACTTACCTAGGTTCAGCTCAAATTGCCACTCTTTACACCACTCGAGAATTGCGTGTAGGTCGTTAGAAAGTAATGCTTGATCAGCAGGACTGTTAATCTCTCTGTAAACTACCGTATCATCCGCGAATAACTTGATTTTACTTGTAGTAATCTTATCTAAGTCATTTATGTGTATAAGGAATAATAGGGGACCGATGACACTTCCCTGTGGAACGCCGTAGGACACGCTGACCGAATCTGATTTAAATCCATCTATGACTACTATTTGTTCCCGATCATTAAGATAGTCCCTGATACACTCGATTATCTTTCGATTAATTCCACAGGCTTGTAATTTTTTCAATAATTTAATATGAGAGACTTTATCGAATGCCTTCTTGAAGTCAAGAAAAATCGCGTCTAGCTAGATCTTTCGATCACCGGATCGTAGTATATCATGTGCAAACAGAGCGAGCTGATTTTCACAAGATCTTGCTTTACTTAAACCGTGCTGATATTTACTGAGCAAGTCCTGGCTATCTAAGAAGTCCATCACAGAACTAACTCTGATGTACTCTAGAATCTCGCAAGATATTGATGCTAGCAAAATCGGCCTGTAGTTTTCTCGGTCGTCTTTTTTCCCGCCTTTATGTAGCGGAGTTATAAACGCTAATTTCCATTCCTTAGGTATAACGCCATGACTAAGTGACTTACTGAAAACTGTTTCGAGATAAGGTGCTATTTCTAAATTTTAAACAATTACAAAAATATTATTTCACTTTTAGAAGTGCTATAACTTTAAAATTTGGCAGAAATGTGTAGCATTATCACCCCATTATGGAGAAAGTATAAAGTTCTTAAAATTTCAAATTTTTGGGATTGTTTTAATCTATTATTTTTACATAAGGGGAAAACGAAAATCGCTGCGGAGGTGAAATCTTTAGAATTAAAAAAATATTTGTAATGTTGAAATATGTGCCTGAAAAATGTGTTTTTTCGAGGTGAGATGATATGCTTGCAGAATGCAAGCACCTTCTACTATTATATACTAAGGAGACATTGATAATATGCACCTCGGTGTCAGAACTTTGATTTATTGTGGGGGTGAGGGAAGTAACAAATTTGAGTCTATATTAAATTTGTTCATACCAATTAAAGGGGAATATCAGCCACTTAATTTGAGAGTACGTTGAGTTTAGATGAAAGTATTACCGAGTGATATGTGCATGAAAAATTTGAAAATCTATACCCGGAGCAAAGTCCGGGCAATTTGGTATCTAGTTGTTAATACGACAAGGGAGATCTGATGGACAAAACTTGACACACGAATACTTGGACGCGAGCTGATTGCCAGAGATATTGGAAATTCCGAATTGGTACCTCAATTTGGTGGAAAATGAGAAACATTCTGCGAAGACTGTTGAAATATATTTTTATACAATAAAAAATTAAGGAGCTTCCCATTCTTCCTCCCTTTCCCTCTTCCACCCTCCCATTCTCCTCCATCTCTCACTCCCATTGGAATATCTCTCTCTCGCTTCCATTCTCTCTCTTCCTCTCCATTCCATTCTCTCTCTCCCCCATTCTTGATAGACGGATGGTTACTATGTCTGCGAACATATACTAAGATCGCGGGTTCGAATCCCGCCTCGGGCATGGATGTTTGTATTTGTTACGATTACATGTAAAAATTTCCATGATTGTCCATATATCGGGCTCAATAAAGACGGATTATTATTATTATATTCTTCTCCCTTTCTCCCTTCCATTCTCTCATTCCTCCATTCTCTCTCCCTCCCATTCTTCTTCCTCTCTCCCTTCCATTCTCTCTTTTTTCCTTTCTCTCTCCATTCCATTCTCTCTTCTTTCCTTACTTTCTCCCTTCCATTCTCTCTCCCGCCCATTCTTCTCCCTCTCCTTTACATTCTCTCTCCCTTCCATTCTCTCTCCCTTCCATTCTCTCTCCCTCCCATTCTTTTCCCTTTCTCCCTTATGGAGGCCGCATCTCCAACAGGTTGAGAAACTCTTTTATAGAAGATGTAATAGACCCAAAGGATTACGTTGAACTAATAATATTTATTTTACCAGAAATATTTGCACTTTAAAATTACCTCACAAATATATGATACCGTTACGTTCTCAGCTGGTTGCCTTCCTAACTGCCCAATTCCTAAGAAATCTCTCACCGCAAACAATGACTATCGACCGATTAGCTTTCTTCCCACTTTATCAAAAGCCCTGGAGCGACTTGCACACGAACAGGTAGCAGATTTTCTCGACATTAATCATCTACTTGACCCCCATCAATCTGGCTTTCGGAAGTCTCATAGCATCACCACCGCGCTAATTAAAATAACTGATGATATTCGCAGACACATGGATGACAGAAAACTCACGGTACTAATATTGCTTGATTTTAGTAAAGCGTTTGACTCAGTAGATAAAGACATACTCCTAGCAAAACTCCGCTGCATGAGATTCCCTTCATCTTCAATAGAGTGGTTCTCTTCGTACCTTAGCAACCGTTCCCAGCAAGTCATCTACAACGATTCCTTGTCCTCTCGGCTTAATGTTAACCAAGGCGTACGCAGGGCTCAATTTTAGGTCCTCTATTGTTCTCTTTATTCATAAATGATTGTTCTCAATACTTAACTTACTCCAAGCATCATTTGTACGCCGATGATCTCCAAATCTACTTAGACACAAAACCCAATAACTTATCTTTTTCCATAGCTAACATAAATCATGACTTGGCCCAACTTCAAGAATGGAGCTACGATAATTTTCTCACCATAAACCCCTTGAAATCTCAAGCCATTTTAATCGGTTATCCGAAACTACTGGCATCTATAAACCTTGCAGAATCAGTTCCTCTGTCTTTGAACGGCTCAGTTATACCCTATTGCAAAATCGTAAAAAATCTCGGGATTCTAATTAATGAAACGCTCACCTGGAATAATCATATAATAAAAATCTGCAAGACGGTAAACTCCTCCTTACACTCTCTAAGGCCTCTCGTTAACATTCTTCCCTCGTCACTAAAAATACAGCTAGTGACCTCCCTAATTTTTCCTCACTTCGATTATTGTGATGTTGTATACCAGGACTTATCAAAGGAACTCGCCATTAAGCTACAACGTTCTCATAACTCCTGCATCAGATTCATATTTAATCTTAAAAAATCTGACCATGTCTCAGAATACTTCCGTCGACTCTCCTGGCTAAAACTTGATTCCCGAAGAAACCTTCACCTTCTCTCTCTATTGCATCAAATTCTAAATAACAACATCCCTTGTTATCTTTCAGCAAATTTTGTCACCATTAATACAGTTCACCATTGCAATACCAGAGGATGTGATAAACTACTAACTCCACTTCATAGAACAGAAATTTACAACAAATCCTTTACTGTCACTGCTTGTAAACTCTGGAATGGCCTTCCAACGTTAATAAAAAACTCTCTATCTCTAAGCACTTTTAAAAGCTTGTATTACAAGCATCTTCTCTCACTTTCCATGCATTGAACCACTTTCTATCTTTTCTTTCAGGTTGTCACAAGAATGCGCTTATTAGGCATAAATTTATAATTTTATTTTATTTATTTTTCCTGTATCATAATGACGATGTAATCTCCAAGGCATACCTTACCCTACAATCCCTGTTCCCCTCTCATCCCCCTCCCTCATATGGATATAAATGTATGTACATATGTTTTTATTTATGAATGTTTTTTTTTCTCTGTTTCTCATATTATTGATTTTTTTTCTTTTCCTTCCCCTGAACTATTTAGGAATTTTCGCGGTTTTTTACACCTCTCTTCTCTTCGTAGGTGTTTTCCGCAGTGGGAATTTTTCTGTGTTAAAACATGACCGATACACAGTTTTTTATGACCCACAAAACTAACATTCTTTGGTAATGCTCTGTTATCTACTAACAAATATATTAACTTGTAATTAATTTGTATTTTGTTAAAATCTGTATGTATTTAATTCCTCTTATTTTGTAAATATTGTAATTACTTATATGACGAAAGGGTTAAATGTAAGAAGGGACTACATAGTCTCAATTTCGCCCTAATAAAGTCGTTTGTCTGTCTGTCTGTCTGTCTCTATAATTAAGGGTAATTTGTGACTTCGCATTCATTATATTATTTTATTTAGACTGCGTTCTAATGCATCAGGATGTTATTTTAGAACATGATGTTCGAGAAATGATCGCAACTCTGGTGCGTATTTTTTGATAGTGCAAAGTAGAAGACTCCGTGACGTAGGGAATTCAAAGAAACTCACTCAAAACAAATGACACGAGCAATGCCGCGAGAAAAATCAAAAGCGATGCTATCCAATACCCCACTATGATTTAAGCAATCATCGATTTAGTTTTTACAATGATTACCTAGCTGTACATTATTCGATGATTTAAATTCTCATTGATCCTATATTGTCAAGTTACATCGGTGTAACTGTATCTACTCCTCAAAATTACACCATATTATATTATAGTCAGAATTTTTAGAAGATATT
The DNA here is from genome assembly GCA_028673005.1 of Tanypteryx hageni. Classification (NCBI taxonomy): domain Eukaryota; kingdom Metazoa; phylum Arthropoda; class Insecta; order Odonata; family Petaluridae; genus Tanypteryx; species Tanypteryx hageni. The sequence goes on from CM054112.1 coordinate 4,877,456, forward strand.
ACTCGGATTATATTTATAGAAAATATAGTTATGACAATAAAAATCAACACTTATAGACCACAATTACAGTCAAACTCGGCTATAACGAGCGCCACGGGACCGTTTAGTTTTGCTCGTTATAGCCGTTAAACTTAATATCCCTGTAGGCAAAAGCATGCATGCGTATGGTGAAATAAGACATAAGAAGTAAAAGTGAATATATAAACAGAAAGGTTATTTAGTAAATTTATGAAAAAACCTAAATATGAGAATAAACTAGAAAATTTAAAGTAAACATACGTAGATAAAAAATGTACTCACAGCTGCATCCTTAATCACTCCCATTTTCACAAAAATAACTTTGAATAGTAACCTGTTTCATAGATTTCACTTTGAAGTCTCTTAAGTTTCCACTTATTACACTTAGTGCACTAAAACACCATCGAAAATGTCAATGTTTTCAAAAAAATTATTTAATGTTTCCACGGCATCCTGAGTAAGGATTGTGTTTTCGACACATTCAGCATTGTCTTCATCACTGTCTGCTGTGCTTTATACTGTCTCTATTATTTAACTCTCCGTAGGAATTTCACTGGTAATCAAATCATCATCAACTTGAACAAAATTGTCAATGTCATTTACATGGTCAAAAATCGCAATTCCATTTTCTTAAGCCATTTTGATCTTCATCAACGTTATGGTTATCAATCGAAAATTCTCCCGATATTAAACCAGACATTCGAAAACAGTTTATGATAGTTGTAGGTGAAACATGCATCTGTCATCAAATGAATTGCATCCAATACAGAGTCGTTGCCATCTAAACCTCTTTCCCTCCTTTCAATCAACTGTAGAACAAAAAATCGCTTGAAATGGCATTTAAAACTTTTAATTATCCCCATGTCCATTGGCTGCAAAATAGAAGTCGCATTTGGAGGTAAAACACCAATTTTACATTGGATAACTCCTGCATATGTGGGTGCGCAGGACAGTTATCGACAAGGAGTAGAATGTTTCTATTTTTCCTCCGTAACTCGTTGTTCCACTGACTTACATATTTCTGAAAAATATTGGAAGTCATCCATGTCTTTTTATTAGCTGCATATTCAACGGGAAGCTTCTTTACATTTTTGAAACAACGTTGCTTTTGTGAATTACCAATAACAAAAAGTTTTTTTTTTGTCAGTCCCATTTATGTTTGCGCACATTAAAACTGTTAAATGATTCTTAGTTCTTTTGCCACCAACACATTTGTCACCTTTGAATTTATACGTTGCATCAGGCACCATGTAGTAAAAAATTCCAGTATCGTCGGCATTGTAGATGTCTTCTTCTCTGTAACCTTTTCGACACTCCTCCCAAACACTTTTCACCCCTTCACTTGCCGTTTTTGAATCTGCTGACAGGGCCTTTCGCATAAAAAATGTTATGCCGATTTTTAAAACGATCAAGCCACCCGTTATTGCATGTGAAGATCTCGTGACCTAACTGTTTTGCAAATTTATCTGCCTGTACCTTGATGGGGAAACCAGCATTTCTCTGCCTCTTAAACCACTCCAGAAGTGCTTGATAAGCAGTACCCAAGTCGCACCTCCTCATTTTCTTGTTCGTTGTTAGGAAGTTCTCTAGTGTAGATAAAATCGCTTCTTTGTTTTTCCATAAGGTTGAAACCGTAGACGACGATAAATTAAATTTTTTGCACACTTCAACATTTTTTTACCACGTTCTAACTCTCGAATAATATCAACTTTTTCGCGAATAGACAAACACTTCCTTTTATGTACAGACATTTTCGAGGTAAAACGAACCGCAGGAAAAATAGTCCCCCAATCGGATCTCCGGGCGGGGACCGCCTTGAGGAAAACATTTGTCGGAAGTAAATTACGAATAGGGACTTGGAACGTAAGAACTATGAGAAAGGCAGGAAAGCTAGAGAACTTGAAAAAAGAAATGAGAAGAAATAGAGTTGACATTAAGCGAAAATAGATGGGAGGGAGAAGGACAGTTTAACTCGAAAGAATTTACGGTAGTTTATTCTGGAGGAAATAGTGGGGAAAGGGGAGTAGCTCTGGTACTTAGGAAAGATATGATGAAAATCGTGACAAAGATAATAGCAACAAAGGATAGACTGATGGCAATAAAGCTAAAAGCAGTCCTAGTGGACATGCTGATAATCCAGGTATATATGCCAAGGTCAGCTCATAAAGATGAAGAAATAGATGAGATCTATGAGCAAATTAATGAAATTTACGAAGAAGACGGAAGAGGAAAGGTAAACTGCATAATAATGGGAGATTGAAACAGCATAGTGGGAGTAGGACAGGAAGAAAATGTTGTTGGGCAATACGGACTTGGGAAGAGAAATCGAGGAGGGGAGAAACTCGTAGAATTCTGCATCAATAATGACCTTGTAGTGACTAATACATGGTTAAAAAACCATAAACGAAGGTTATACACATGAAAAGCCCAGGAGATAGAATGAGATGCCAAATAGATTACATCCTTGTAAAACAAATATTCAGAAACTGCATAAAGAACGCCAAGGCATTGCAAGGAGCAGACATTGATTCAGATCACAGCCTTCTAATACTTGACGTGAGTACAAAGCTCAAACAAATAAGAAAAACGAGAAGAGAAAGACAGAACTGGGACCCAGAAAAACTGAAAGAAAGGCAGGATGTAGTCAGCATGAAGTTGGAAGATAACCTAAGAAAGTTGGAAAACAAACCGAAGACCGTTGATATAGAATGGGATGAAATTAAAACCAGTATCAAGGATACCTTGGATAAAGAGATTGGAAAACAATAGAAGAAAATCAGAAAACCATGGATCACGAAGGAAATGCTGGAGAAAATGAATGAGAGACGAAAATGGAAAAACGTTAACAGTGAAGAAGGTAGAGCCGACTATAGGCGTATAAACAATGAGTTGAGAAGGGTAACAGATAAAGCTAGAGAAAATTGGATAAAAGGAAAATGTGATGAAATAGAACAAATGGAGTAGTTAGGACGGTACGATATGATGTACGCTAGGGCACTGGAATTAGAAGGTAAGAAGTCTAATGGAATTTGTGGTAAAGGAATTATGAATACGGATGGGAAGATAGTCTCAGAAACAAAGGATGTAGCACAGGTTTGGGAAGAATACATTAAGGAATTATACAGCAAACAGGCAAGAGCGGCTAAAATAGAACTGGAAAATGAGGAAAACATTGAAGAAGACAACTTAGGACCAAGCATTATGGAGAGCGAAGTAGAAAAGGCGATAGTGGAACTAAAGAAGGGGAAAGCCACGGGCAGCGATGGAATACCGGCTGAGATACTTAAAGTCATAGGATCAGAAGGACTAAAAGCGATCACGAAATTAATTAATAAGACTTACGACACGGGAGAGTGTCCTCAGGATTTCCTAGAAGTAACAATGATCCCTCTAAAGAAGAAGCCAAAGGCAATGCAGTGTAAAGATTACAGAACTATAAGCCTTCTGTTACACACATCGAAGATCATCACGAGGACTCTTAATAAAAGGCTGGAGAAAAAGGCAGAAGAAATAATAGGGAAAGATCAATTCGGTTTTAGAAATGGACGAGGAACTAGAGATGCTATAGGAGTAGTTAGAATCATATCAGAAAGGGCAATAGAGTACAGTCAAGGTATCTGCGCATGTTTCGTAGACTGGCAGAAGGCCTTTGATAGTGTAAATTGGGTAAAGTTGATGAAGATATTAAAGGATATAGGTGTAGACTGGAAAGACAGGAGACTGATTAGGAATCTATATGAGAATCAAGTTGTAAAGGTCAGTTTTGAGAATGTGGACACCTGCGGAATAAATATCGGTAGAGGAGTAAGACAAGGCTGCTGCCTATCGCCAACCCTATTCAATATATATGGAGAAAGTCTAATGCAAGAAGCTTTAGAAGGCACAGGGGATTTCAAAATTGGAGGAAGGATTATAAGAACAGTAAAATACGCAGATGATCAAGTACTTCTAGCAAGAAAGGAAGAGGAGCTACAAAAAATGATAAATAGACTAGTGATAACAGGTAGAAAATACGGTATGGAAATAAATACAGAAAAATCCAAGGTCATTTGAATATTGGGTAAAGAAGAGAATCTGAACATAACTAATTGGGGAAAGCCATTAGAACAAGTTTCAGAATATAAATACCTTGGAAGTATCATAACACGAGAGGCAAAATGTACGGATGAGATCAAAACTAGAATAGTTAAAGCAAAAGCGGCTTTCAGGAGAAAGAAACAACTACTTACAGGGAATATAAGTGAAGATATCCGCAAGAAGTTGATAAAATGCTACGTATGGAGTATAACATTGTATGGAGCAGAAACATGGACGCTAAGAAAAAATGACATCAAATACTTGGAAAGCTTTGAAATTTGGACTTGGAGGAGAATGCTGAAGATAAAATGGACAGATAGGATGAAAAACGATGAAGTGCTACGAAGAATAGGAGAGAAGCGAATGATTATACAGACTATCAGAAAGAGGAAGGCTAACTGGGTTGGACATTACCTGAGGAGAGAGAGTATGATTAAAGACGTGTTAGAAGGAAAACTAGATGGGAAAAGGGAAAGTGGTAGGAAAAGGTTTCAGCTGATTTACGATTTGAAAGGGAAAGAGAGTTATCAAGATATAAAGAGGACAGCGGAAAATAGGTGTATATGGGGAACCAGGTTTAACCAAGAATAATCACGGACCTGTCTACGGACAGACTACCTATGATGATGATGATGTTACTCGTTCAAGTTCAAAATCTCAACTGATTTTTGTGATCAACGCTACGATCTTTCTTTGCAAACTGTGAGCATACAAATTCCAGGAAGAGGTAATGAGGAGACGGATTAAACGTGGGATTTCCCATCTTTGCGTGGGAAAGGTTGCTGGGTGCATTCGGCTGAGCGACGGGGTGGGCGCCATTTTACATGCCCTTACCCCTTACCCCCTTCCAAACACAACCTCCTGGCTGTAAAAGAGCTGGGGGTTGGGAGGAGAGGACAAAGGACCTCCGCGAGTGCCACTGTACCTGCAAGTTGGGAATTCTTGGTTTGGACGAAGGGATTATTTTTAACCTCCCCGAGGGATAGGGTGAAGGGGCTGGACTCAAGAACACAAGGTTACATATTTTGGGTCACTATGAGGATTGAAGGGGCTGACCACCGCCGCGTTTGAGACAGTGAGAAGTGGTCAAAGTTTGCTCGATATATCCGTGAAGCGTGCTCGTTATATACGTGAAATATTTGTATGTAAATGCTGGTAAACATATCTTGGAGGTAGCATTTGCTCACTATAGCCGTGAACTCGTTACAACCGTGCTCGTTATAAACGAGTTTGACTGTATTTAATTTAAAATTTTTAAAATCCAGAGAAAACTTGTCGATTTTAATCGAAAACTTCTAAGCCTATTTATTTCCCAATTACAAGTATAACAATTGACTCTCGTAGATATGCAGGAAGAATCACGCCGAATTAATTATTTCTACGAATGACTCTGCCAGGTGAATTACTGGGTGTATCCCTTTTACTTTCTAACTTTCTTTCTCTATCTTGCTCTCAGTCACCCATACCACCCATCCTCAATTTCTCTCTCCCCCTCTCTCTCTCTCGCCGTGTATCTCCCTCTCTCTTGCCATCTTTCTTCCTCTAGTGGACATTAGCCGCATTGCATTCACCGCGTATAAGTCTTAGGACGTAATTACTCCTTTGAATCGACCCACGAACTCTTTAATTGCCGTTTTATGTTTCCTTTAAGGATCTTTTAATACGCACCCTCCTTCCTTACAAGGGTAATTGGAGCAATATTTCTTGGCTGCGCTCCCCTTCACCGCTCCTGTCTTTCCCTTTCCACCTCTCCGCGTCCCCCCTCCAGCCCTCAACATCCTCGCTCGCCTCCACACTTACTCCCTCTCTACGCTATTCTTTTGTCTTTCCCTCGCTGCTATTCTTGCCCCTTGCTCCGTTCCATCTCTTCTCCTATTGTGTTGAGGCGAAGAAGCGGGTTTTGATCATAACGTTGACCATGGTTTTGTTGTCAGCCTCACGTGGACAAAGAGATAAGGGAAAAGGGAGGTGTGGTATGGGAGAGCGGTAAATAGAAGTGAATGTAGAGGGGGGAGGGAAGAATTGAGTGAGAGAGGTGGGAATAACTTCCTTTACACGTCGATAGGGATGGCAATGTTTAAGGATTGCCACGCTCACGATTCACTAAAGAAGTAAAAGGTCCGATTCTAGAGTAAATGATGGTTCTATGATCACTCAAATATCCAATAATGAATTATTCTCCTTTTACACATTTTTTCAGATATTTAATGAATTAAATGAATCGGATCTCCGGGTGGGGACTACCATAAAGGATGCACAGAGGAAATGGAACATTAATAAGAAAGCAAGTAGTGAGAAAATAAGAATAGGCATATGGAATGTTAGGACTATGAATTCAGGGGGTAAACTAGAGAACATAAAAAGGGAAATGAGAAGAAATAATGTAGGTATAGTAGGTCTTGGTGAAGTTCGGTGGGAAGGAGAAGGCGAGATAAATTCAGACGAATTTAAGATTATTTACTCGGGAGGAGAGAAAAAGGAAAGGGGAGTGGGGACTATAATGAGAAAAAAGATAGCTGAAAGAATTAGCAAGGTTGTGACAGTTAATGATAGATTTATATCCGTAAAACTTCAGATGGAGCCAGTGGAAATGCTTATAATTCAAGTGTATATGCCAACAACTAATACTGGCGACGACGAAATAAATGAAATGTATGAACAGATTATGGAGATATTGGAGGAGAAGGGAAGAGTAAGGATTACCACCTTAGTAATGGGAGACTGGAACAGTGTAGTCGGAGAGGGACAGGAAGATTACATAGTGGGAAAATATGGACTAGGGAAGAGAAATGAAAGAGGGGAGAAACTTTTGGAATTCTGCCATAGAAATAGATTGATTGTAACTAATACATGGTTTAATCATCACCAGCGGAGACTTCACACATGGAGAATCCCTGGAGACCAGAGACGATACCAGATAGATTACATACTAGTCAATGAATGATTTAGAAATAGCATTAAAAATGTGAAAACACTACCAGGAGCAGATATCGATTCTGACCACAACCTTTTGGTGGCAAATACACAATGTAGACTGAAGAGCGTTAAGAGAAGCATAAGAGTTAACAAGAAATGGAACTTAGAGGAACTCCTTAAAAACAAGGAGGCTATCATGACTGAGCTGGAGGAAAGGTTGGGGGAGAGATCTGAAGAAAATAGGAAGAGTGCTGATGAGGAGTGGAGATACATCCATAGCAACATTAAAGATGTAATTGAAAAGAAGGTAGGAAGGATAACGGGTCAAAGAAACAAAAAACCCTGGATCACAGCAGCCATGCTGCAAAAAATGGAAGAGCGGAGAAAGTGGAAGAATATAAACACTGAAGAAGGCCAAAGAAATTACAAGGAGTCAAATAATGCTTTAAGAAGAGAAACAGATAAAGCCAGAGAACTGTGGATAAATGAGAAATGCGAGGAGATTGTCGAGTGTGAAAGAATTTGTAGAACAGACCTCATGTATAGCAAAGCAGGGGAACTGTTCAAGAAAAAGGCAAGAAAGATAGGGTGTAAAGGTATCATGAACAAAAGTGGTAAAATAATCTCGGAGCCAGACAATGTAAAGAATGTCTGGAAAGAATACATTGAGGTGCTGTATGACAAAGAAGGCAAGCCAAGAAATATTGAATTAAATGAAAAAGTGTATGTGGAAAAAGATCAGCTAGGACCATGTATACTCGAGTCTGAAGTTAAAAGAGCAATTGATGTCATGAAAAGAAGGAAGGCTGTTGAGAGTGATTATATACCCGTGGACGTTGTTAAGGTTTTGGGGTCGAAAGCAGTTAAGCAACTAAACAAATTTTTTAACCAAGTATATCATACTGGCATATGGCCTGAAATTTTTAGACGTTGTAATGGAATCACTGGAGAAAAAGAACAATTCAAAAAGTTGTAAGGATTACAAAACTATTAGTTTAATTTCTCATACAGCTAAAGTTCTAACCAGAATAATATCCAAAAGAATTGAAGTAAAATAGAAAAGGAGCTGCAAGATAATCAGTTTGGTTTCAGAAGAGGAAGAGGAACTAGAGATGCTATAGGATGTATGAGGATGATGATAGAAAGTGCGCAAGAAGTCAATAAAGGCGTGTATTTTTGTTTTGTAGATTGAGAGAAATCTTTTGACCGAGTGAAATGGGATAAAATGCTGGGTGTTTAAACAAAATAGGAATAGATTGGAAAGATAAAAGACTGCATAAAAACCTTTACTTTGATCAAAAGATTAGAGTCAGGGTTGAAGGAGAAAAAACAGAAAGTACTTCAATATGGAGGGGAGTGAGGCAGGGATGTCCTATTTCACCAGTAATATTTAATATTTATACAGAAACAATAACAGAAGAAGCGTTAATGGAAGAGAAAGGATTTAAGATAGGAGGTGAAAGTATTACCACCATTAAATACGCAGATGATCAGGGCTTAATTTCAGAAGATGAGAAAGAGCTTCAGATGATGCCAGACAGACTAGTGGAGGTTGGCCAACAATATGGAAGGAAGATCAATGCAGGAATATGAAAGTCATGGTGGTTTCAAAGGAACATAAAGAATTAAATATAATGGTAAATGGCCAAAAATTGGAACAAAATAAGCAGTTTCAAATATCGTGGCAGTATTTTAGCGCAGGATGGAAGTAGTACACAGAACATCAGAAGCAGAATTGCAATGGCAAAAGCAGCATTTAACGAGAAGAAGGAGCTTCTCTCAAGCAAGAAAATAAATTTAGAAACAAGAAAGAAATTTGCAAAATGCTACATATGGAGCATATCTCTTTATGGTACAGAGACGTGGACGGTAAGGAGGAAAAATATTTAGAAAGTTTTGAGATGTGGGTATGGAGGAAAATGATGCAAGTAAAATGGTCAGAGAGGAAGAGAAATGAATAGTATTAGAAATGGTGGGAGAAAAAAGGATGCTAATAAAAACAATCAGGAAAAGATAAGCAAATTGGATAGGTCACATATTGAGAAGACAGTGCTTACAAATGACGATTTTAGAAGGAAAAATTAGTGGAAGAATAGGAATAGGGAGAAAAAGCATAGGAATATTAGAGAATATAAAGCAGGGATATAATACTTATAGAGGCATAAAAGAGGCTTCTAGGGAGAGAGAGAAATGGAGGCAGCGATTCAGTTAAAACCTGTCTTTGGACAGAAGCATGATGATGAATCTTCCTGAGCGTATGAATAGGGTATCTGTAGCTGAGGGAATAAGCGATCAAAAGGCAGTGTACGTGGAGTTTCAACTCAACATTTAGAAATAGGTAAAGGCTAAAAGAAAGCTTTATGTATTCGCCAAAGCCGATTTAACTAGATTTAGGTCTTTTCTTCGAAATCAATATATTAATTTCTGCGAGGTTAAAGATACTGCAGACGCGGAAGAATACTGTTGCATGTTCAGAGATATGATGCGAGAGTGTACAAATAAATTTAATCCGAGCAAACTGAAGCGTGAAAATGCAGAACCTAGATGGTACAACCAGGAAGTTAGGAGCGTCCGCCGACGGCAAAGAAAACTCCACTATCTCGTAAAAAACACATCCTCAACAGCTACGCTCGAACAGATTGCAACGTTAAGGCAGCAATACAAGGGGACGCGCGTAATGCGTTTATTAATTACAAAAAGATGGTTTTACAAAATAACTTGGAAGAGAACCCGAAAGCATTTTTGGCATATGGCAAAGACGTCCAAGGAAGAGGCCCCACTATTGCGTCTCTGAGATCGGAAACGGGAAATGTAGTTCACGATAGTGCTGAGAAAGCAAGCCTTTTATATCAACACTTTCAGAAAGCTTTTACTCCTAATGACAATGAATGTGAAACCACTATTCCTACTATGCATCAGGGCGACTTGATGGAAGATTTGATATTTTCCGAAAATGGTATTGCGCTCCAACTTCATTCAATTAAACCAAATAGATCTCCTAGGCCGGAGGAAATTCCCGCACGAGTATTGAAAGTGTTAGCTTATGAAATCGAGTCGTATTTAAAAATTATATTCAAGAGATCCATTACCAAATGTGTAGTTCCTAATGATTGTAAGATGGCACACGTTACGCCCATCCATAAGGGCGGCGACAAAGAGAAACCCGAAAATTATAGGCCAATTTCCCTAACTTTGTTATCGTGCAAGGTACTTGAGCAAACAGTCTTTAGCTCTGTAATGCGCTATTTAGATAATCTCTCATTGCTTAGCGGATGCCAGCACTGATTCCGAAGAGGCAGATCATGCGAAACGCAGCTCGACTTGTTCGTGGAGTATTTGTTGCGATACGGAGAGAAAAATACTCAGCTCGATGCCATAATCATTTACTTAAGAAAGGCATATGATAAAATATCTCATAAGAAATTAATTGGGAAGTTATTACAATATGGTATCAATCCGAAAGTTGTCAGTTTGGTGATAGATTTTCTCTCGAATAGAGAACAGATTGTTGTCATCGATGGGAAATACTCGTTCCCAGTTAAAGTACCGTCAGTGGTTCTTCAGGGAAGTGTATATGGCCCTATACTTTTCTTATTCTATGTGAATGATATCTGCTCGGTAGTTCTTAGTAAAATTAGACTTTTCGCCACTGATACCGTTCTATATAAAGAAATTAAAAACTAGGAGGACCTTCAGTCGCTGCTTGAAGACTTAAGAGCCATATTAACGTGGTGCAAAGAATGGTTAATTGAAATTAATTAGACTTAATGTGATGCAGTTACGTTCTGGAAAAGTAAGAACATAGAAGTAGGTTTCGAGTATAAAATAGATGGAATAAATATTCAAGCAAAATAAAATATTTACGAATAACCATTTCTCGAGATATTTCATGGGACATGCACATTCATCGATTTACAGGTGCGGCCAACAAGAAACTGACTTTCATGGGTAGAATAGTACGGAACACTACAGAAAAAGTACGCGAAACATGTTGCATATAACTGGTTAGACCTCAAGTGGAATACGGCTCATGCATATGGGATATGTACGAGAATACACACATTATTCAATTAGAAACAGTGCAGCACAGAGCAGCCAGATTCGTAAAACAAAAGTACGAACATAAGGAATGCGTAACCTTATTATTGAGGGATTTGAACTAGGTACCACTGGAGGATCATAGATTGCACTCAAGGTTGCGGCTTCTGGAGAAATATAGATCGGAATGTCTAAAAGACGAGGTTGTAGGAATAATTGAATCATCGACATATACAGGTAGGAACGACCGTGACGATAAGATACAAGAGATTGATTGTAGGACGAAGCATTATCTAGTCTCGTTCTTTCCGAAGACATTACGAGATCACAATAGAAAATTTCAACCTGCGATAGGCAATCTTTAGATAGGTTATGGGGCATCGCACCCCCTGCCACCCACGAATTGGGTGAATTGCAGTTTAACATGTAGATGTATAGAGGACTTTTATTACGAGATAGAGGCAGTAGCGAGTCAAGTATTCCCAAAAGCGATTGCGTGTCTAACAAAATCGTAGAAAATTGTTCATCCAAAACTGCTCGCTTGCCTAAAATTAACATTCCTGTATTTGATGGGCAATTTTCTAACTTTGAAGAATTTTACAATGTTTTCCATAGTCATATTCATATTAGTTCTAATCTAACGAATATCGAAAATTTCATTACTTGGCGGATAGCTTGAAGTTTCATGCTCTCAATTTAGTTTCATCTACATCTACATCTATTTCAAGCGTGCCATTAATCTCAGAAAATTATCTCATCCATTGGAATACTTTAATTCAGCAGTTTAAAAATATACGACTCTTGGCCTTCCATTAACCCGATAAGTTGTGTAATTTCCCTAAGATGCAAAGTGATTCATTAGAGAATTTACAGCATATTTTTTAAAATTTCTCCAAGAAATTGAATGCTTAGAATGGGATTGAAATTTCTAACTTAGCGAATTTTATACTATTTTACGTCGGCTCTCAATCCCTAGATTAAAATACTAGGAAACGATTTGAAACGGAATATCGTTGAGTTATTGATGCAGTTTGGTCGATATTATTCTTCATTCATCGAGGTCTAAACAGACTCCTTAAACTATTACTAAAACAAAAGGGGTAATTAACAGACGGCCGACTCAAAAACCTCTTTAGTGACTGATGTTAATGAGCCGCGGAAATTATCTTTTCCTCTATGTTCACAGCCAGACCGGTTGTATCAATACAAAGACATTTCTGGTTCCCCCGCGAGTAAACGTAGGGAGTTAGTGAAATCTATAAAATTCTGTTTTTATTGTTTAGGTGACTCACTTAAATCTCTTGATTGTCACTCTGCAGCACTTTGTAGAAGTTGTCAAACGAATCATCACTCATAATTATGGGAAACCACTGCGATTAATAATAAACCTATTTCGAGTATAAATCTAAATAAGATTTCGGTATTTGGAAGTGATCATAATAGTGAACCTTCGGTTAATGAGATTTGAAATATGGATCATTTTCCTCAATTGCATTGTGCGGCCTCATCTACTAGTGCTGTTTCGATTTTGGCGAGCCATATCATTTCGCAACATTCGCTTGTTTTACTAGGTACAGCTCTAGTTCAGATTCAAACTGGATCGGGTCTCTTTGAAACAGTTTGCGCTTTAATAGATCCAGCGTCACAAGCTAGTTTCATTACGACTAGTTGTCATCAAAGATTGCGTCTTTTTCGGAAACGGGCTCTTCTTACTTGTCTAGGTCTTGCAGCTACACCTGTTACTACCATAAAGGGTGTCACTACTGTTATTTTGCGTCATTGTCTGGGAGCTAATGATTTGTGCACAACTGCGATTGTGATTCCGAAAATAACTCATGATCAGCCAAGCGCTCCTATTCCTTATCATGTTCGTGAACATTTTCGCTCTTTGGATTTAACTGACCCTAATTTTTACTTACCGGGCAACATTGATTTTCTAATTGGGGCTGATTTGTATTCGGAGATTATTTCTGATGATCCAATTATTCGGTCAAACAGTCTTCCAACTGCATGGCCATCTGTTTCTGGTTACAATCTCATTGGTCCTATCCATTCTACTTCATCTCAAACAATACTGTCTGCCAATCACTCTTCATTAGTTGTAACGGAAACATCTGATTTAAGCGTCATATTACACCAATTTTAGGAGACATGGGAATCACCTGTTTCTTTTGAAGGTAACCCAGAGGATGATTAGGCCGAGCAACAGTTTTCAGAGCTTCATTATCGAACCAAAGAAAGGCGCTATGTAGTTCCCATGCTAATTAAGAAAAACAACCTGGAATTAGGTGGTTCTGAGAGTTACGCAGTCAGGCGAGTCACAAACTAAATTGAAGAGAAATTCTGAGCTTAAATCTGAATACATTAACTTTCTTGATGAATATTCATCATTGAATCATATGTCGCGTGTCGACAGGGGCTCTGTATTATACTCTATTCTCCATCATGCTGTCTTTAAACCTAAGGGTTGTATTTGACGCATCAGCAAAAACAACAATGGGTTACAGTTTGGATGATATGATATTAAAGGGACCAAAGCTAAATCCAGATATTGCAGACCTAATTATTAGGTTTCAATTACATTGTATAGCGCTTGTAGTTGATGTTTGTAAAATGTACAGGATGATATCAATTTTACCTTAAAACAAACCATATCAGCACAAAATTTGGTTTGATGTTGATAATTCTTCTGCAAGTGTTTGTGTTAAACACAGTTATTTATGGGCTTAAGACTATACCTTTTGGCGATGCGAGTCCTTAAACAATTAGCAAATGATAAAGCAGAACGATTCCCTCTAGCTGTCCAGATAGTTTCACAAGATTTCTTTGTAGATGATTTATTAACTGGGATTTCATCCCCAACCTTAGCTATGGGAATAATAAAGCAATTAAATGGTATCTTGAATGCTGGTAGACTACCGCAAGTTTTTGAAGATATGCCTTATGGCTCATGTCAATCACAAATAACTTTCAATTCAAAAGAGGATAACATAATTAAAATTTTATAAATTTATTGGGAGGCAAGTTCGGACATGTTTTCCTATCATGTTAAAATCACATCGAGTGCCTCTACAAAAAGAGGAGTCTTATCTGAATTAGCCTAAATTTATGATCCCTTAGGTTGTATATCTCCTGCAGTTTTCTGGTGCAAGCATTTTATGCAAAGTTTGGGAAAATTAAAATTGGATTTTGAAGAGGAATTGGCTCCTATATTTTTGAATTCGTGGAAAACATTCCTTCACCAATTACCTGTGTTAGGAAATATTAACATTCCTCCGTTGATAGCTAAGTCCACATAATCATCTTATCAACTCATAGGGTTATTGACGCCTCAAATCGAGGTTATGCAGCTGTTGAACATGTAAGGTCTGGTGCTTTATTTATTTCCGCATCTGTTAATTTGCTAGAAGCAAAAACTCGTGCAGCACCAATAAAACCTTTATCTTTACCTTGTGTAGAATTACTTGGAGCCTGCTTGTCTACTAAACTCCTGCAATACACAGCCAAATCGCTACGAGGACGAATAAATATTGAGTCTATTGACGCGTGGACAGATTTGGAGGTTGTGTTATTATGGTTACAGACTCCCCCACGCATTTAAAAATGTATGTAGCTCACAGGTTGAAGAAAATACGAGATTGTAATTTGGAAGTGGCTTGGCATCATATATCTTCCATGTCTAACCATGTTGATCCCGTAAGTCCTGGATTATTACCTAGTCAACTGTTGGAATGCAAATTATGGTGGTCAGTACCACTGTGGGCTTCTGACTCTTTTGATAAGTTCCCAATTATATCGTCCAATCTACTTAAACCTGATGATCTGCCAGACATCAAATTCAATCCTGTTAGTGTATTAACATGCATGTATGATGCGTCCTTTATTGTAAATTTTCATCACTATCTCGTCTTCAACGAGACATATCATATTGCTTGAGATATATCTCTTATATCAATCCGAAATGTGTAATTCGAAATCGAGTTCCATACACATTAACAGAGCTCAACTCTGCCTTAGTCGTATGTGTGCGGATAACCCAGTACCAATCTTTTAAGGATGTTATTGATAAACTGCTGAAGGGCCATATCTGTTCTCAAGCACTGAATAAATTAGCTCCTTTTTTGGACAGACATGGTTGTATCAGGGTGGACAGTTAGTTGAGAAATTCAGATTTACCGTATGGTCAAATGTCTCCATCGTTGCTCCCTAGCCACTTAACTAAACTTGTTATCGATCATTATCATAAGATGTATATGCAGACAGGAGCATTTACAGTGCAATATTTGATTAGTTTTAAGCTTTGAATATTTTCTGGAAGAAGTGCAATCTGTAATTATAAATATAAATGCATTAAGTGCACTCAGTATAATGCTAAACCGAAGATATATAAAATGGGTGAATTACCGCCTGCTAGAGTTCGGCCATCACGTGCCTTTTTACATTCAGGAGTTCAGTTCATTTATTACTCAGATTATGGGACCAACTTATTGGGTGATAACAAGCATATGGTTAGCATCAATAAAATGGCTCAAGCAACACTTCAAAATGATGATATAGGAAATAACTTTTGAGCGGACAAATTGTTCGGCACTTAATTCCGCCGACAGCAACACACTTTGGTGGTTTGTGGGAAGCAAATATAAAATCTGCTAAATCCCATTTGGGCGAATAATCGGAGAAAGAAATCTTACTTTTGAATAACTGTCTACAGTGTTTACAAAAATTGAAACCATACCTAATTCTAGACCACCAACTGCTTTATCATCTGACCCCAAAAGCTTTGAAGTTTTAATGCCAGGGTTTTTCTTAATCTGAGAACCCTTAGTAATGGCTACTGAATATGTTTATACCTATGTAAAAATTAATAGATTATCACGTTTGGAACTAGTGAAATAAATCTCACAGCATTTTTGGTGCCGTTGGTCTAATGAATACTTGCGCACTCTTCAGTCACGACCAAAATCGAACGTTGAAAACTCTAATTTATCAGTAGGGGATATAGTTGTAATCAAAGACCAACATTTAGGACCGCCACAGTAGGAAATTGGCCGAGTAAATTCAGTTTATCTGGGACAGGATAGTCGAGTACGTTTCGTTAGTGTCTGTACTCCTCAGGGTCTATTTAAAAGACCAGTATCAAAGCTAGTCATACTTTCGTTAGACGCCAAATTTCTACAATTAATGTAACTCTTTCATTTTTTATATGAGAGTTAATTTTTTTGTTGATTTATCTAGGGTTTACATCATAATATAGGTATTTTCCTTATTCCGTGGGCCACTTTACCTTTAAAAAGTCTCTGGTGCCATCCCCCTCCAGATTTAAGTTATTTTTTATCCTTAATTCCTACCCTTATTAATTGGAACCTTTCATTGTGAAATTATCTTAGTTTTTGGTTTATCTGGTTTGTAGCTTATAGTTCTGTATACTATAATTGGTTGTATATTGCCATTGTACTGTATTTCCAAGCTGCAGTTTGTTTAAAATTTGCTTCACAAATTTGGTGGATGGATATGTTTGCGCATATCTTAGTGTTTTTCTTTGTTTGCCAACAGAGGGCTAAAAGGGCTAGGATGTCACTGCCCTCAAGAACATCACATAGGGTTATGACTAATACCCGGTGAAGGTTGTTAGCTGGGCGGCCAGTCAGCTGTTGGGCTGGCTAGTCCAAGGTTATATCTTAAAGCAATCGGTCAGAGAAGACGACACCATTGCTATTCGCCTTCATTGCCTTCCAGTTACTAGCAACTTAAAGGGAAGCCCTTTAGTTCATTGGTGGCCCAAATTTATCAATGCAGTCCACTTCATTTATCAACCAACCACTTTACAGGAGTTGCTGAAAATGTCCACCTCCTTATTCTCAATTACGTGCTTCAACCCTTTTCAACGTGTGCATGTTTCACGACCCTTTTTTATTAGACGGTATATTCATGTCATGTCCGATACTTCCTTTCCTGAAAGCCTCACGAACTGCAGCCAAAGATTTCTAATAAAAATGATGCTTAAACAATTAACATACGTTCTCTTTGGGTAAAAACTGTTTTTGCAACTCCAACACCGTTCAGCAACTGAGGACGCCAGCTACGAGATATTCGAGGTCATATTAACATACGCATGTTCAGTAGTGTGAGGGGAATCAACAAAGAGAGAATGCCCCCCTCTTGATGCAATACCTGCGCTTGTGAACAATATTGAAATCTGGATTGCGTTATAAATGGTTCACCCTTTATAATAGAGATACTATTTAAATTTGTTTCTAGGTTCGAATCTGTTATAGATGATTTTAAAATAGCTGAAGAAAACGGTTAACGATATGATATGTGGCATTCGAATATCTGAAAAAAATAAAAGGATTTCGCTACAATTAACATGAATGATCAATGACACTGCAGGAAGAGCATTGAAGCTAGAAGTTGATTCGCTGAAACGGTGTCTCAAATCATTTTTCACAGTATCAGTATGTAACGGCAGAATTCTGACAGAATGGGAATATTGTGGTAGATATTACCATTTACAAGGATAAAAACCGAACAGGTGTAGGTAATTAGAGTCAATAAATCTTAACGCCAGTAGTATTTTTAATCAATGGAGAAATTCCTAGAGAAATACATGTGCAACTTCCTCGAATATTTTAGGTGGATTCAGAAATTGCCATTCTTACGAACTGTCGATGATCGGTCATACCCCGGAAACGCTTGAGAATGCTGTAAACGTCGAAGAAATTGATATATCCAAAGCATTCGACGTTATACTCCATCAAATCCTGCTGACGAAACTTATTGCGCTAGAAATGTACAGGAGTTTGGTAAACTCTAAAAGACCAAAAGCAACGGGTGAGTATAGGAAGCATCCTATCAAAAGAAAAGGTATTACTTATATTTAAAGCTCCACAAGATAATCTTATAGGATCTTCTTATTTTTCATTTATATCAATGGCATGTCTATATACATTAAATCGATAATAAAACTCCGCACGGATAGATCATTTATAAGCAGATTTAATAAAGGCGAAAAAGACAGGAAATACTTCAAAATGATGTTTTTATGGCTTGGGTTAACATAAATATGATTCCGTTTTTCTTTTGACAATTTTCCTTAATAAATGCGACATTGGCCGGACCATCGTGGTTAAGGTCGTGATTATTCGGTTTCGGATATATTCATTTGTAGCATATGAGTAATATATTATATCGATGCGAGCAAGCTTTCGAATAGTTGGTTCGCTAATAGTATATTTTCTACACCTCAAGGACCTAAGAGATAACGATCACAGTACCATCTAAAGCTCTCATATATTATAACTGCGTTCATTCATAATATAAAACCACTCCACGTCCGAGCTCACTTCGAACAATGCAGCGCATTGTCCATTCAAATTCATCCAATATAAATATCGTTATATGAATAGTATGTTAACACAATTTCCGATAAAGCTAATTTAGTTATGAGGGAAATCGGTATATTAGTCTATATGAGTCACGAGTATTGCTAATTCATCGGGCGGCTTTATGAAGAGGGAATAGAGAATAGTGTGGGAATTATCGGTGTGTTTTAGCGCGTGGGATTACGTGCAGTGGGAGAATTGGAAGTGCGGTGTTGGCCGCGCACATCGTGGCGTAACCCATCAAGCGAAACCGATCGTTTCCCACGAACGCCAAGTTGGGGTGGGAGGGGACGGGGAGGGAGGGGGCGGAGAGGGGGGTGGTGAGGGAGGGGGGGCGGGGAGGGTAGGGGAGGGAGAATGCGGGTGTATCTGCCACCGGCCGCACCGTTTGCCCGCTAGCACCACCTGCCTCTTCTCCGTCCCTACTTGCCTCCCCCTCCTGCCTCCGCATTCCATTCTCTCACTCAACGCGACGATTTTCTATATTGTATTTCTGTCGAGTTCCGAGTTTTGCAAGCGCTGAACATTTTCACTCGTTATAATCCACTATACTACTTTTCTCAAAGAATTCTCTCGAGCTCACTCTGTCTATTATTGTTATTTCCATCGATGATGAATATATGTATTATGAAACAGCAACAGAAAAGCAATAAAATCAGTAGTTGAAAACAAACGGATCGCCATCAAAATTGATTCCTGCGGTAGCAAATAAAATATGAAATATTTTTATTTCGCGCATGAACGAGAAAGTTGATTCTCCTCTCGATTTACGCAAATACGATCCGTTACCTTCTCAGAATGCAGTAATGCGCGTTGGTCCGTAACTTAATGTGGAATCTTGTTGGAGCGATCCCGTTGAGTCAAACTTTTTACTACGAGGTAGTGGTATCGCCTAGTTCACGATGTGCTTCTTTTGTCGAGACGCAGACTGATGAAGAAGCGCTATTTATTTCTCAATCGTCTCCTTTCGCCCATATTATCTTTTCGAGAAATGATGCGGTTACTATTACAAAACCCTTCGCCAAAACGAATTAGAGTAGAAACTTACATGGCGAGTTCGACTTTATTTTATAATGTCGAATTACTCACACTTTCCCTGGTTATCTATATTCAATGGCTATTTTCGCTTTTATATATAATTTATGACTAATATTAGAAAAAATAATATTTAAATTTACTGCGGGTGTATTTAAGGTGATTACCCATCATTATTGATAGCTCTAGCCTAAACTCAAAAGATATTTAAATGCTCGTGGAATAAGCAGAATAGATTCGGTTTAGACAAATTTAAGCGTTCCCCCTGCTATAAAAATGCTCGCACAGCCATTGCATCGTCGAAACTAAGATTTATTTCCAACTCCAGCCTTTTTGATTGGTCACCTCGAGGGCGGATCATTGTCATTTCGAACATATTGCGTGCACTCACTTCACAGATGCCCAGCTAACAACGTTCACGGGGATGAGAAGACCACGCCACTCGCACGACCACTTTCTCCTCCCTTCTTTTACGCCTTGCTTGTATGGACTTTTCCACTGTCTCTGTTTGTTTCAGATGCAGTCTTTCTTTTCTTAAAATCTGATAAAAAGGTTTACTTTTCTCTTCACCAGGGAGCATTTGTGCCATTAAAACCATCTAAGAGCCTGAGAGTGGCATTAAGAGACACAGAAAATGAGGAGAAACCCTCTAACACAGTGGTTCTCAACCATTTGTATCATGTTTCCCACCTACCATTCTGTCAAAAACTCTAAATTCCGCCAGCCATTCTATTGAAAACTTTGGTCCCACAATGATAAAAACAAACTCTTTTTCAAAAAGTGGATTTTTTATGTAAATTGCATTTCAGAACCATATTAATCCTTATAGACAGTTTTTAAAACCTGGAGTAATTTTGTTGAGAAAAAGCTATACATTATACCTTCGAAACTTCGCGTTCCACCTAGACGACCTACGCGTCCCACCGGTTGAGAAACACAGCTCTGACACATTCGGCTCGACTCTTCCTCTTATTGAGCTCATCTTGCTGTCGATTGGACCCTGAAAGAAACGGGTGTAGATATCTTCAGAGACCGGGACTCGAATCTACGAATACCGTTTGGAAATGTCTATTTGTCCATTTCTTTTAGGCTATATTCATGTTCACATAATATCGTAACCTTTTGTAAGCAACACACTATCGATAATATGTACATTTAACGTAGTAACGCCTAAACCTTAAATTAACTATGAAAGACTGTAACAGGTACGAAACCAAGTTTCATAGAGTTACTCCTGGATAGGTTTTCGCAGAGGTCAGCGTTGGAGGGTGGTGCTTTCGAGCGATGCTGCTTCACGAGCATATTAATCTCGAAATTTCGTCCGCGTAGCAGTGAGCGTCTTCGGGAGAAGTTACATCTTACTACACTGATCATTGAGAGGTTAAATGCGGTATGTAATATCGCCAAAATTTCAATCGCCTTAAACAGTGAAATAACATTCACGCTTCTAGCAAGGCAGACTGAGTAAATGAGAGTATAGTAAAAAAACATATTCAATCCAATCACCATACATAATCTATACTTACAAAAATCAATTTAATATATAAATATGAGTGTCTGACCTCTATTCATTCGAACACCGCGAAAGCCAACGCAAACAAACTTTGCATGGACACCACTTTCATCCAGGAAATGTAGAGGACTATATTAACATCCGAATTGAAGGTATCAAGTTATATTCCAGATGCAATTCTTTTACCGATTAGAATTTTACTAGTAGAGTGCCCGCAGTACTACTGCGAGACCTTTTGAAAAACGTCAGTAAAATATTATAATAAACGAAGAACAAACAGAAAAGAAGAATCAAATATCGTGAGAGAATAGGAAATGAGGAAAAATTAAATACAAACAAAGATAAAACCATGAAGCCGAGCAAAAGTGATAAAAGCAATAACAAACGAAGGGCCAAGAGAAGAAGAATAGTCAAACGTCGATATTGTGGCAAATCATTTAGTCAAAATGCCTGCCAAAAAATAAACACATATTCCACCTCTCCTTATTTATTCCCTCTCTCTCTCCCTCCACTCCTATCACTCGTCTTCTGTCTATCCTTTCCTCCCACACTCTCGCCCCCTTTTCCTTCCTCCGATTCTGTCACCCTCTCTCACCTCCTTACTCCCATTCTCTCTCCCTCTCACTCTCCCTTCCCCTAATTCCCTCTCCCTCTCTTCCTTCCTAACATACTCTCTCCCTCTCTCTATCTTCCTCTCATTCACACTCCCTCCTCTCTCTCCTACTTTGTCGCATTCTCTTTCCATTTCTTTCTTATATTCTATCTCGCTTCCTCCTATTCTCTTTCCCTTCCATTATCTCTCTCTTCCTTCTTTCACTCTACAATCCTAATATTCTCTTCCTTCCATCTATTCTCTCTCGTTTACTCCTATTCTCTCCCCTTCCTTCTTTTCTTTCCCCCTTCCTCCCATTCTCCCTCCCTTCCTCCTATTCTTTCTCCCTTCCTCCCATTCTCTCTCCCTTTCTCGTACTCTCTCTGCATTTCTTCCATTCTATCCTCTCCCCCTGTTCTCTCTCCCTTCCCCACATTCTCTATCTCTCTCTCTAATGGTCTAGATTTCGCCCGAATAAATACATTTATCTACCTATCTATCCCATTCTCACTCCCTCCGTCGCATTCTCTCCCCATTCCTTCCATTCTATCTCGCTTCTTCCTATTCTCTCTCCCTTCCATCCTCCCATTCTCCCTCTTCCTTCTATTCTCTCTCCCTTTCTTTTCATTTATTCTCTCCCTTCACCCTATTCTCTCCCCCTACCTTCCTGCCGTTCTCTCTCGCTTCCTCCTATTCTCTCTCTCCCTTCATTCTATTCTCTCTCCCTTCCATCCTTCCATTCTCTCTCTCTTCTATTTTCTCTCCCTTTCTTCCTCCCATTCTCTCTCTTCCTTCTATTCTCTCTCCCTTCCTTTGAACCATTCTCTATCTTCCTTCTATTCTCTCTCCCTTCCTTCCTCCCATTCTCTCTCTTCCTTCTATTCTCTCTCCCTTTCTTCTCATATATTATCTTCCTTCACCCTATTCTCTCTCACCCTTCGTCCTATTCTCTCTCACTTCCATCCTTCTATTCTCACTCTCTTACTTCTATTCTCTCTCCCTTCCTTTTTCCCATTCTCTCTCGTTTCCTCTTATTCTCTCTCTCTTCCTTCTATTCTCTCTCCCTTCTTTCCTCCCATTCTCTCTCCCTTCCTCCTGTTCTTTCTCCCTTCCATTTTTCCATTATCTCTCTCTTCCTTATATCCTCTCTCCCTTCCTTCCTCCCATTCTCTATCTTCCTTCTATTCTCTCCCCCTTCTTTTCTCCCATTCTCTCTCACTTCTTCCTATTCTCTTTCACTCTTCATCCTATTCTCTCTTCCTTCTATTCTCTCTCCCTTCCTTTCTCCCATTATCTCGCGCTTCCTCTTATTCTCTCTCCCTTCCATTCCTTCCATTCTATTCTCTCTCACTTCCTTCTATTCTCTCTCCCTTTCATCCTTCCATTCTCTCACTCTTCCTTCCTCCCATTCTCTCTCGTTTCCTCATATTCCCTCTCTCTCTTCCTTCTATTCTCTCTCCCTTCTTTCCTCCCATTCTCTCTCTTCCTTCAATTCTCTCTCTCTTTCTTCCTCCCATTTTCTCTCGCTTCCGTCTATTCTCTCTCTCCCTTCCTCCTGTTCTTTCATCCTTCCATTTTTCCATTCTCTCTCTCTTCCTTCTATTCTCTCCCTTCCTCCTATTCTCTTTCCCTTTCTCCCATTTTCTCTCTCTCTCTCTCTCTGTCTTCCTTCGTCTCATTCTTTCCCTGTCTTCCTTGCTCCCATTCTCCCTCTCTCTCTCTTCCTTCCTTCTATTCTCCATGCCTCTTTCATCCTTCTCTTTGCTAGTCTTTTAATACCTTAATGGAACTGCCCGTCAAAATGACGAGTACGCATGACAAATGAAATTACCTAACCCTGCTGATACCAAGACATTTTACCTCCACTCCAGACCAAGTGGGGTACAAATGTACCACATATATTTTTTAGGTTGACTTATTGATTATTATATAAATTTACGTTGTTTATTACGGAATGCATGCAGTTACATTCGTAAATATAATAGAAATGAATTTAAATGCATATGGATATATTGGACTCTATTCGTAATCATACTATTAAGATTTTCAAAATCATTTTGCCAAAAAGGTACTCTATCAACATTTAACAAATCTAGTGATTCTAAATTCATTAAGCAATATAAAAAGAAAAAGTATTGATATCACGGCTCTAAAAGATAATGAAGATCCTGTTTCCTCATCATGTGATAAAGGTAACACTAAGCAACAAGTGGGTTACACATGTACCACAGAGTAATTTTTTGTTCCTAATTGCGGAACTTGAATAACAGAACATTTGATAAGAGAGTATAGCTTTTCTGAATACATGAATGACAATTACATGTAACGTGTATATTTTCAGAATTTTAATTTATGAACAGTAGCCATAAATATCTTCATGGCGTAGAGGTGTGCCCTACTTGGTTAAAACACATTTTCCGTTTTCTTAGAATTCATGTACAATGCACAACTTTTTGCTAAAACCTATATGTTAACTAATTGTGTCTTCAAACCTAAGCTTCCGTTGATATGTAAAAAATCGAATAATAAACGAAATTACGAATGCTCCTCAAGTCCTCCATTCTTCCACCTAACTCCCGTAAACTATCACCCAATCCTTGACTCTATACATTTTGTATATGTTCGGTTTGGCTAACTTGTATCAGTCAATAGGTGCGTTGCACTAAGGCGGCCGACCGGCCAACTCGGCTACAGTAGCGCTGGTCGCGTGACCTAATCAGGTGGGCATAAGCGCCTCCTGGACACAGTTTTCGGCCATTATCAGGCGTTGTGTACATTTTTTCAAAAATTTTATTGAATTTTGCGATCCACGCCGTGAATAGGCGTCAAATGACACCTGATCGGATCCGATCCGTTGAGAACCCTAGGAGGAGTTCTGCGGACAACGCTAGTATGTCGGCGTTTAAATATATGGATGGATGGCAGTGAGTGTAACGCACTTTTGCTTTAAATTTTAAAATTACTTATAATAATCGTAGAAACTTGAAACTTTTACAGAAAACGCCTAACAAAATACAGTTGCATTTTCATACTATCGATTTTCGAATACGCGTCAAATGTTTTGAACATGAGAATTGGATGTTTATATAAGTTGAAAAACTGATTCGCTCACGACGGTCTCCGAAAACGCCAAAATTTGGTACCGTTTTGTTAGTCTTTTTGATATGAAGAGCAACAAGGCCATCCTTCTTCCCCGAATCGACAACATTCGAATCCAGATGCAATTTAAATTTCGTTTACGGGATTTTCTTGCAAAATTTCTCGAATTTTTTCTGTATACATTTTTATCAGTTCTTCACGGATCATTTAAAATCTAGGGAAAAGAAAATTTGGTGTTTGAATTGTTTTTAGCAAAAGAATCTGAATGTCGGTCGATATAGACTAAATATATAATTACATGTTTGGCGCTTTCTCGAATTTCTATCTCCGAATTTGTAAGTAGTAATTCTGTGATCTCGCTTACTTTTGGTGTAAAATTGTGTACTTTCACCAAAAATACACGCTAATCGATCCTTCACAGATAGTGTGACAGATCGGTATAAGAAAACATTGTTGTCCATGCAAATAATCTTCGTAGCAACAAATGTTAGTAGTACATCAACTTCCATGCGGTATTCAACATAATTAATGGAATGAACGCTCATGAATTGACCCCATTCACTTCTGATGGAAATTAAAAATGAGAAAATGAAACGAAGAAACACAGAAGTCCTTCAGTAAACGATTTTACCCTGAGATGCGCGCAAAGCAATTGAGACGATGACGAAAATTGTAATGGTAACGTAATTGACGACTTATCAAGGGCAACATTTAGAGTTCCTTGGCGTCGGTCATGTTACACTTAAAAAATTTCGTGAAATTTTCGTATTCGAAACAAATTTGTGGAAATTATCTATTTACGACGAGAGGGAGGGCCCGGGTTCGAAAGAATTGGAAGAGCATTTGCGACAACCAAGATGTGTGACTATAGGAAATCATACGAATAATATTATCCAGTTGGTCAGGCATGAAGTATTGGTTTTATCCGGGCAACCTCGGGTATTCAAACTATTACACAACATTTTAAACGCTGTGCCTTTACAAAAGTTGTCCGAAATAGATAATACGTACATACTTCTCGTGGAGAAAGCGTCTATCGATCACAGCGTCAAATGAAACTTGATTTATTCACTGGAGAATTATTGAGGTCGTCTTACGGCTGAAAATATCTTAGAACGAGCATTTTTTAATCAAAAGATTGAAAGAGTACTTATCTCAGGGATCTTCCATAGCCGCAATAAAGTTATGAATAACTATGTGCGCATTTCAGCGATAACACAGGCGTCTTCAGCGGTAATTTACCGAAAGTAAATTATCCTATTATTTACCATTGTAACCGAATTGCACATATGATTTTTCATAACCTTCTTGTGATTACAGGAGATACCTGAGATAAGTAACTTTTTAATATTTTGAATTTTAAGTGATTATTCCTCAATTTTGAAAGATTGATGAGTTTGTGGTCGTGGCTTGGGTATAGGATGCCGGAAAGGACAATGGCGGCAAAGAGAGAATTCTGGGGGGGGAGGTGAGGGTAATAACAATGCATAGAAGGTAGTTTTTTCTATTCGGCACGCTCTGTTTGGAATTTAGACGAAGAGAAAGGCTGAGGAAGTAGACGAGCGAATGAAAGCGGCAGAGATAGAAACGAAATATGTCAGAGGAAAATATGCTCGGAGCGAATTAGTGAAAAAGTTAAAATTCATCGCAATGCTGTCTCATTTCGCTCTCGTTCCAGCCAACCTCTCCCTTCCTTCCTTTCCCCAGACCTCACTTACCAACTACGCCCACGCAGGCCTCATTCCATCTTAATATGCTTCGTAATTATTCTCAATTCGAGCCTTTTAACGCGACGTACTTTCATCTCACGTCCCTGCCGCCCCACTTAGGCGAAGGCTGCATTCCAGAAAGAGGTCAGCACTGGCGAAGGGACCATAATCCTTCGTCCCTGGATTCCATCTCCCAACAGGAGGGGTGACCGCGCGATGCCGACTCCAGATAGTCTCTTCCTCTTCGGACTAACTCTCGACTGCTAAATATTCCTTCTTCGCAGCCCTTTTCTCTTTCGCCGCTCACGTTTTTCCTCCGAGAACCTGTCGTGATCGAAGAGTCGAAACTAAGTATGATCGATTGATTGTTTTATTTCGGTCTCTATTTGGTGCGGCGCGGCGTCTCGAAAATTGATGAGTCATATCTTGATCACGTTGTCGGTTATGATTCGGTTTTCATGGATTTGAATATGGAACATGTTTTTATTCTTATGTTTTAGTTTGATCAGGAGAGAGAGAGAGAGAGATTGATTGATTTGCTCATTATTTGGGGCGAGATTTAGACTAAGAAGTCCCATATTCCACCTAACCCCTCGTCATGAAACATATACAATAATACAAAGAACATTATGTAAATACTAGAAGAATTACCCGTTGAACATCAACGGGACTTTGTAGTGTGATTTAAATTTAACTTCTGAGAGGCGTGTGTATTGAAAACTTATATATAGACACACACAGACTTTACTGTTGATATATGCAACGGGTAATTCTGATAGTAAGATGTAGTTAGTAAAATTAAAATAAAAACAGAAATATTTGGAAAAGATTTTACGGATTCATATAGTATGTTCCAAAAAATCTCGTAGAATTTCTATATAAACAATATTTCTTGTGTAGAAACGACCATCTCTCATCTTTCCTTGTCCATAGCTTTCTAAGATCATCGCTTTGATGTCTTCTAAACGTGTAACTCTGGTAAGGGCGACCTGTAGCTGTCTGATGAGTGAAGCTTAAAACACCCCGGATTCCAACAGTTTGCAAGATGAAAATAAGAGAAGTTAAAATGTAAGAATTAACAAGAAAAAAACCTGAGCTGGCTGGGAATCACCATATGAAAAATTTTGATTGCAAAGGGTAAAAGACTGCTACTTTAAATACAAATCAATACAAATGAGCTGTATAGGTTATCTGAAATTATTTACGTTGCTATCTATTACGTTTGACGTTGCTACAACAATAATTTCGATGTTTCAAAGAACTCGCGAAGCGAATAACGCAATTATTTTGTCAATTTGAATGCTTAATAGACGCTAATTCAATCGGAGGCAACAATGTGGGCCGCCTTGACAACATCCGGAAAGAGTACGAAAAAGTTAAAAAATTCCGAAAAGAAATGCGTTTCTGATAAATTCTTCCGTGTAACATTTAAACATCGCAAGATTAAGATATTTTATATATTATTAAAACGGTGAAATTCGGTCCATATTTACATAACATAGCATAAAATAACTAAATGAAATAAACCTAACACCTTGAAAAATCGAATATCCCGTGTAAAGTTATGGGAAAATATAATCGTCTCCCGGAGTCAAATCCGAGACTTTTTCCGGTATGTTGGATTTTTCTAGGGACCAACTCATAGGGAATTAACGATTGTGAAAGTTCCAGCTCTTAATTCCATTGCAAAATGCCCAAAACTACTGAGAGAGACAGACGGACGGACAATCGAGAATTATTATATAAGGATAAGTAACAATAAAAATTCAATTATTGGAAAAGAAAAGATGTAATTTTATGGGAAAAGATAAGGACTGCTGAATAATGAAAACAATGTAAAAATTCCACTGCAGGAAAACACCCACACAATATTGGAGGTGTGAAAAACCTGCAAAACCTACTAAGGTTCAGTAAAGATATCAAGAGAAAGAGTGAGACGGAGTTGAAAGATTACGTGAAGGTGAAAAGATTCATATTTAATTTCATCGCCAATTTAATATCAGAATGTAAATATAGTGTAAGTAAATATTTTCTTGTATTTTAAAATTATTTTGCAAACAATCTTATGTTTATGAGATTGATCGCATTATTTATATATTCATCTGCGAGTTGACAGTCGTTTTTACTTATTATGCGTTCTTTGCACGAAATGAACGCATATAGGGGAGATCGATTCCGTCTGTCCGTCCGCATGTTAAAACTCGGAAACCGCGGGACCTATTTCGATGAAATTTGGTATTTAGGAGTTTTGCTAATATTGGTCGAATGATTTCAATTTTGGTAAAAATCGAACAAAAATAATGACCACTTTACATGAAGACCTAAAAAGTTCTTTTGTTTCAACTCGAGAACAGCTGGTCATATTTTGATGAAATATGGTATTGGGGAGTTTTGCTCAAAGTGGTCGATAGATTCCAAATTTGGTTAAAATCGGAAAATTACGACCACTTTAAATGACCTAAAAATTGTTCACAAGGTTCCATTGTTACAACTCGGGACCGCTTGATGTATTTTGATGAAATATGGTACTGGGGAGTTTTGCTAAAATTGGTAGATTGATTCCAATTTTGGTTAGAATCGGACAAGATTGAAGAACACATTACCTGAAGACCTACATGTAGTTTACAATGTTCCTTGGTTTCATCTCGGAAACCGCTGGTCGTATTTTGATGAAATTTGTTATTGGGGAGTTTTGCTAAACTTGGTCAACCGACTCCAATTTTAGTTAAAATTTGTTAAACCTGGTGGTCCGATTCCCATATTGGTTATAATCGGACAACGATTACGACCATTTTACACAACAAACATAATTTACACTGTTCCTTTGTTTCAACTCGCTAACAGCTGGACTTATTTAGATGAAATTTGGTATTGGGGAGTATCGCTAAAATTGGTCAAACGATTTCAATTTTGGACAAAATCGGACTAAAATGATGACCACTTTACATGAAGACTTACAATGTTCCTTTCTTTCAACTCGGAAACCGCTTGACGTATTTTGATGAAATTTGGTACTGGGAAGTTTTGCTAAAATTTGTCGACCGATTCCAATTTTGGTTAAAATCGGACAATAATAGAAAATTTACATAAGGACTCATGTATTTCACAACGGGCCTCGCTAGCTTCTCATTAAATACTCATCTGAGCGAAAAACATTGAGAACATTGTGAAATTCCAAACAGAGCATTAGGAAACTCTGTGTACTACGACCTGGAGTACACCTTTCCGATCTTGTTATATTGTTGAAATTAATTCAATTCTATTGTTCATATAAATAATTTTTCATGCAAAATTATGCGGAGTTGTGTACAGAAACTGTATTAAACACTTTTATAAGTTGTTGGGAAAAGGAATCCCAGTGAGCGCTCACCAATAAGATGACTTCAGGTGGGCGAGCTGCTGGTGGTTTCGAAGTGACACAAGTAAAACATATATACAGTAGTCCCTCTCCAATTGCGGTGGATACGTTCCTGGCTTGACCGCGGTTTGAGAAACCCGTGTTTGGAGAGGGTCAAGGCTTATGGAAAATAAGGGGTTAAAGGGTATGATTAGGGTTGCCACCTCTCCCGGAATTCCGGGACTCTCCCGGAATTATGGAGTATAAGACACGTGTCTCCCGGCTCCCGGCGGGAAGTGAAAATCTCCCGGAATTTAGGAATCTGCCGATCCGTGGCTATACTTATCTAGTTGAAATTTGTAAATTTAGTTTGGTCGGTATATTTAATCTAAAGTAATGGATAACTAATGCAAAGATGTATAATTTCTCGGCAACTCCTTCATGTTCCTCTCAATGGAGATGACGATTTTTTAACATTGTACTCACAAACATTTTTATTGTTACACTTGAACCTTCTTAGAGAATGTTAAAGTAATATTCCTTAAAAATTCATTCTGGTTTGAAACTTAGTAGAATATAGTGAAGGTCTCATCTCTCATTTTCTTAATATTCAGTCAGTTTTCTTCATTGTCTGCACATAATGCACCTGTAAATTTTGGTAAACACAATTCTGTGTACCAAAAACTTTTTTCAGATAATGAAAAACTTTTAAAGGCAAATTGTAAATGCCATATTTTACATAATTGTGTTAAATTTGCACTAAAAGCGCTTCCTTTTGATGTAGAGATGTTAGTTATGAAAGTATACAGTGAATTTTCTGCTTTTGCTAAGCGCACAGAAAAGCTAAAATCATTCTGTCAATTTTTCAATGTAGAATACAAACAAATTCTAAGGCACGTGACAACAAGATGGTTATCTCTACTACCAGCTATTGAAAGGGTGCTCTCTAACTGGGTAGGTTTGAGGGAATATTTTTTAGAGGAAGGTGAAACTGAATGTTCCCAAATAATATGGAAAGTACTTGGTGAAGAAAATTCTCCATCACTTTGCTGTTAGTATTTTTTGAAAAATATTTTGAATTTATTTGAGCATAGTGTTAAAATTTTGGAAAGTGATGATTTTACATGCAAGGAGTTGCATGTAGTTATGTTAGATATTCGCGAGAAGATTACCAATAAGAAAAATGATAAATTTTACGGCCAGAAAAAATTTTATATATTGAGTAGCTTAAATGAAGGATAGATTGCAGTTTACTGTAGATATAAACTATTTTTTTCAGAGGTGCTTAACATACCTGGAAAAGTGGTATCATTTTGAGAGTTCTACATATAAAAACATGAATATATTATCAATGAAGAAAGAAATTACATGGGATGAACTCAAAAATCTTGGAAATACACTAAAATTAGCAATCGATGAAGACAAACTATGTGAAGACTTCTGTGTATTCCGTGGCCTCGGTGAAGTTGCAGCGGCTAGTACAAAAAGGGTGGACTTAAGATGGGTTAACTTATTTTCTAAGGTTAATAAAGGAGTTGGAGAAGGACTGAAAAAATTGTATCGTTTGTGCTCTCGATTCCAGTGTCTAATGCAGCTTGCGAACGAATTTTCAGTGTCATGAATGAACTGTGGTGCGAAAACAGAAACAAGCGAAGCATACATCACGTCAAGGCTGAAATCCATGTCTGCAAAATTTTAAATCTTTCTTGTAAGGACTTCCATGCATTTTTACTATCAAAACCAAAACTTTTGGAGGCTGCACGAAGCAGATCGAGGTACAATTTTAAATTTAATAAATAAATTAGGGTTTTTTGAAAAGACACTCTGTTCAATATTTGCTATAATTATGTATAAAATACAATCATTGTCAAATTTAGGTTAATATATTATAAATAGTAATTAAACGAGTTTCATAAGTCTTGCTTAATTTTTTCAATATATGAGAAATATTCCATTATAAAGGGATTTTAGGTGAATGATACCAGATTATGTTTAGTTTCCTTCTGTATCAGAGATTCATCTCTAACTTTATTGTTGAAATTAAACGAGAACGTAGGCTGGAGTTCAGCGCCACAAAAAATCAGTTGGAATACTAATCGTTTGTTTAGCAATGACAAATAACTAAGATTTACTGCTTGGGTTATATATTTTTCGACTGAGAGAAAATCTCCCGGAATCTCCCAGAATTTTCACCACCTAAATTAGAAATCTCCCGGAATGAACCTATCGCTAGGTAGCAACCCTAGGAGTGATCCTTGAGAGACATACCCTCATACAAAACATCCTTAAAAGTTCTATTAATCGTATTTGTTAACATTATATTCCTAATATATAATAAAATTCTTTGCGGAAGGTCCTGCTACCTTTCTCCTTTTTCGAGGAGGTCCACAGATTACAGTCCTTTTCAGCCCAAACATACTCATGTTTTCTTCTATTCCAGCGGCTAAGCTCTCAATACTACTTTGCAAGCCAGCGTGCTCCCGATATGGCATATATTCAACAAAATCACGGAAACTAGTGATGATATTTTTATGCAGTCTTTTTAAAGATATCACAACATTAGTAATTATTTTAATGACTCATGTGATCCGCTTCATTAAATAAGAAAGATGTTTCTCGCAGATCAGCTTTTTTAAGTTTCGACTGGAAATTTAAAATACTTAATTGATGCGTTTCTTATATTTTTTATGTATTAAAGAAATTTCACAGTATTTATTGCCTTCTATAATTTCTGTGCTTGATTATTTTACAGGTTCGATTTAGTAATTTTAATCAAACATCTTCGAGTCTTTTCGGCACAGGAATCCATGATTAATATACGCACTCGTTTTCAACTAAAATAATACCTATAAAAGTGTTAACTATATAAAATTGTGCTATGAATGTTCAGTTATATATTATCAGTTGCATTTCCTCCACTTCAGTGAAGATAGTGCTTTGGCGAACGATTAAATAAAAATTATATGAGAAATATGTAAAATAAAACTAATTTAGAGCCAGATAAAGGGTACAGAAAATGTATATACAACAAATAGTGCTATAATAGCCGTGGTTATCGGGGGACATTACAGGATCTTTTTCCAAAATACAAAATTGAGAAAGAAACTATTACAAGAAAATAACAAAAATAGCTGCTAAGAGGAGAGGAGATAGTAGCCGAAGGATGTTACCAAAATAAGATGAGGACTAAATATTAATACAAAAAATTATGCAAAATAAATAACTGAAAAGAGTAAACAGAATAATGTAAATACATAAGAGTGCAATCAGACAGGAGCACCAATCTTTGTGTGAACTAATTATACCTAGTAGAGCTTTCAACTATAATATAACTTTTATTAATGACGACATTTGTTCAAATATTACGGCCGTGTGGTGAACTGTGTGTCATTAAGAATGCAGGCCACATTTGAGAAAACGTAAATTAAAATACGCATGGATTTTTTTCATTAGTGCGAGTGTTCAGTTTGATCAAAACCATAGGATTAACATAAAAGACGTTCAACACTTCAAAAATAATTTAGACAATAAGATATTAGCAACAACATTTTTCTAATTGTATAGATTATATTTATCCCATTTTCTATATGACCGTGATATCGAAATTCACACTGAGCCCTTATGTAGGCAATGAGACCGAAGAATTTGGAGCGGTTTCGCATACATTTTACCAGGGCCGAAACGGTTTTACATTCATTTAGGAGCGAGCGGTTGGAGAGGGACTACTGTTCACACACACACACACAAACACACACAAGTTGTCGGTGCTTGCATTCTGCAAGCATTTCATCTCACCTTGAATACAAATATCCAAGTAGATATTTCATTATTAAATATATTTTTCATTAAAACGTTTACACCTCTGAACCAATATCAACTAATAACACAACAGCAAATAACAACGCAAAGACAAATAACACACTTTTTATATTCAGCTAATGACACAGTTATACACAGAATACACTCAAATTTCGCGCCGAAATAGGGAACGGGAAAAACCGTCGTGAAGAAGTATTGGAAGTGATAGGTGAGGGACGAAAGAGAGGGCAGAGGGGGAGAGGAGCTCTCAATGCGCAATTGGTAGAATCCTCCCCACCACCGCATTTAGCGACCTTGGAGTGTTCAAATGTCTAAGTCGCTCTAATATGATTTGTAAATTATAGATTAAAAATTATATTCGAGTAGAGGACAATTTCTACAGTAAAGTGACCAATACCACGTACTCATTATTAATAGTTTTAGGGGTAAAAGTTTTTAATAGATAATAATCGTCAAAAAAAGTACAGCAATCTAAATATCTATTTTCTCCTTCCCTTTCTTTGATCTGTAAGGTTTAGATAAAAAAATGTATCCATAAGAAGGATATAAATTGCAAAAATGATTACAAAAGTTGGTAGCTATGATGTATAATTGCAGAGATAAAAATTATTAAACTATTGTGAGCAATATCCTATAATCGCGGCAAGTATCAAGTCTCCTGCATATTCGGAAGTGCGTAAACGTTAGCATACTCCTGTTATATATATATATATATATATATATATATATATATATATATATATATATATATATATATATATATGGATGTCAACAAGGTGTTGGGATGAGGAAACCCAGTGAGCACTCACCAATCACACGTCTTCAGGTTGGCGAGGCCCCGGGGATGTCGAAGCGACACACGTAAAATAACACAAAAACACAGAAACATCACAAACGTAGAAGCTTTCGGAACTACTCCTTCTTCAGCTACAGAGAGTTCTCTCTCTGTTATGGAAGGATAAGATGAAATAAAAATCGTTTTTTAAAAAAATCAATATTTCTTTATTTCCATTTAAAAATGTCTTAATGAAATTAATTATTTTTATTAAAGGACAAGTTATCATAAGTCGATGATTTTCCTTTTAATTAGCCCTGACTTCTTCAATAGAGAACAATCCAAAGACTGAGTATCGAGATTGGATGATGAGATTTAAAAAAATTGAATTTGAATGACTTTGATTAATGGCACCTTTAATAGCATGCTTTGGATACGTACTTAAATATAGCTGCAGAAAAAAGAAAGCCCATCTCTATTCCGATAGAGAGAGAGGAAAAATGTTCCAGTTCTCTTCCTTTAACACCTAAGATGCATATTTCGAACAGAAAACATTTGAGTTCTCCCCCGGAGACTGCTAAGAGACTTAGTTTGAAGAGTATAACGAAACGTCTCAGGGTCGATAACTAACGTATAGATAATCGTATGATGGAAAGATTAGGAAATACGAGAGAATTTTTAAGAGACGAGGGAATACACAACGAATCAGATTGGGAGGAAGCAAGGGAAAGCAAATTACGAGGAAGAGGGGAATGAGTTTGAAAACCCAAAATAGTTCGGAGGCCGATAAAATTTTAGAATCCATTTATTACGACCCTTCTAACCAAGCAGAATTTTCCACAACTGATAAATTGTATAAAGGAATGGGTAAATTAATTTATCAAAGAGATAAGTTCAGGATTGGTTAAATTCACTGGACGCATATACATTACACAGGCCTTTAAGAAAGAGTTTCCAAAGAAAATTATACGATGTTGATTATATCGATAAAACTTGGCAATGTGACTTAAATGATATGCGAAATTTGAAAAAGTAAAATAGTTAATTTTCATATGTTCTAACCATTATTGATCTATTCTCAAAATATTCTTGGGCAGTTCGTTTGAAGAGCAAGACAGCGGAAGAAATGGTAAGGGCGTTTGATTATATTTTCAAACATAGAAAACCTTTAAAATTACAAAGCGATAAAGACCCCAAATTTATGAATAAAATGTTTCAAGATTTCCTTTATAGAAAAAACGTCAAGTTTTAATATACTCATAACCCCGATGTCAAACCTGTTGTAGTAGAAACATTCAATAGGACGTTAAAATCTAAGATGTATAAGTATTTTTCGAAAAATTATACCTACAATTATGTGAACGTATTAGCAAAATTATTGATAGGATGTAATGATACGATTTATTCATCTATTGGGATGGCACCATCCGACGTGAACGAATGGAATGCTTTTTTCGTAAAAAAAAGACTACTCGATCGAGGAACGAGAAAAATAAATCCAGAAATAATATGGGCAATTAAGTTAGGATGAGCAAGGGGAGAATGCCATTCGCTAAAGGATACACTCCAAACTATACAACTGAGATATTTAAAATTAAATCCGTTATTTTAGGGAATATGGTTCCTATGCACAATTTGGAAGATTTAATGATGAACCCATCGAGGGAAATTTTTACGGTCCGGAATTAAGACGAACGGTTATATCTAAAAATAGAAAATAGATATAATATTGAGGGGAAGAGGAAAAAGTAACATTCAAGAATATTTCGTCAATTGCGTAGGATATCCTGATTCTTTTAACTCATGGGTAATAGCATCTACTGTGAATCGATTAAAAAATTGAAATTTTATGAGTCGATATTCAAATCGCTTTGTGAAGAAAGAAGACGGAGAGTGCTGAAATCTCAACGATAGTTAATATTGATTCATTATAAATTAGTGTGTTAAAAAATGAATGGTTTTTATAATACTCTTTTAAGCAATTCTTCCTATAAGTATTTTAATGATAATTCAATAGCTCATTTTCAAAAAAAATTAGCTTATAGAATGTATTTAGAAAATAGTCAATGGCAAGTAGGGCTTTGTGAGATTTCTTTTCCAATCATAAATGTGGAGGAGGAAAGAAGTGTAAAAACATTAAGTGAAAGAAGCGCAAGTTCAACATAATCGGTAGGAGGAGGAAGTGAGAAACAAACAGGAATCTCAGAAATCACTTACACCGATGCGATAATAAAAATAGATAAGGTACACAACCTCAATTTCCGCCAATAAAAATATGTCATTTAATCAGGCATTCGAATCTATATGCAGAAGCTTTGTGACACAATATAGAGACACTCTTCATATCACCCGAGCAAAGGCCATACGTAATTATAAATCATCCAATGTTCCTCATCCTCAAAAAAGAAATTGCGTAAATATGATCCTAGGGAATGTGATCATATCTAATGAAATAATCACTTATCATATAAAGAGAGGATATTTCATTTCTTTTATTCAATTTATACGTTCTATAATAACAGAAAATTATTTTATTAATGAAGTGCTGAACGATATTACCGAAGGTATCGTAAAAGGTCATGGTCCAGAAAAGGAACGTTATTTTAGATCATTAGTCACTGGAAGATCAAAAAGAGATTTATAGGGGAGTGATGATACAGCTTAAAATGGTGATATTTTCGTTTACACTGATAAAATAAAATCTCATATGATAGGCGATTGTATGTGTAGATGTTTGAGAATCGTAGATTCTAAGAAAAATCGTTTGAAATTTGATGCCATTTATTATTTGCCAATCGAAAAAAATGAAATCGAATGCATTAAAATATTCTAGCTAATCAAAACGGGAAATCTTATAATTGCTCTCCAGGTACAAAACCTTCTACTTAGGTTCTACATTTTATAAAAGTATCACAATAGTCAAAATCATCATTATAAATCGAAATGACATGCAATGCTGATCGATATTTGTCATATTATGCCAATCAATGCGGGGGAGATATTGGGTCCGTTTATCAACAAAGTTATGGAAATCAGAGAGATAGAGGATTGGGCGGTATATTTAGAGGACAATTTCGTCTCGCAAAACCGCTGTTAAGCAGCGGAATCAAAGCGGTGGGTAGAGAAGCTTTTAGAGTCGGTACGGGGGCCTTGTCCGAATTAGGTACAAGACCCGTTAGTAATATAATGCGTGATAATTTTAATGAAGCAGGGATGAATTTAAAGATAGAAGCCGAAGACAAAATTAAATCTTTTAAATGGCTTTACGTATTAGTAAACGACCAAAATTGAGGAAAATAAAAAGAACGACCATACACAATAAGGGCCATTTGGGAAAGACTAATCGGGAAGTGAACACGTTTACTCACGATATATTTTCATAAAGGCTAATTAATGCATGCTCACTTTTCGAGATTTTTTAGATAAACCTAATTATCAAACGAACGTTTTATCAAAACAAACGATTCCACACAAACCGAAATCTTCTGTGGATAATAAATCTGTAATAGAATACAGAGCTTAAAATTCTGGTGATTTAAATTAGGTATACTTAAAACTGAAAGTTAAATTTTGTAAAGAAGATGGGGCAGATTATAAATCAACAGATGCCGAACAACCGAGGGTGGTTAATAACCTCTTACATTCGTTATTCTCCCAATGTAACATTTATTTAAATAGAATACAAGTCACACCATCGGAAGATAATTGCCATTATCGAACTTACACAGAATCTCTCCTAAATTATGGGCAAGATGCTTCTTCTACATATTTGAGATGCGCTGGATGTTTACCGGATAGTGGAACATATATTAATTCGCAAACTTCAACTAATCCAGGGTTTGTAGAGAGAAAGAAGCAATATGCCGACAGTGCTACCGTAGAACTTGTAGGCAGACTCCATGCAGATGTGTTGAATCAATCTCGGCTGCTCCTGAATGGAATCGTGTTGGTAATTAAACTGACTCGCGCGAGACCTACTTTTTATATAATGGAGAAAAATAATGGGAATTCAATCCTGAATATTCTTGACGCTACTTTATATGTTTGACAGTTTAATGTGAATCTGGGTATTTTATCGGCTCATAATAAAACTTTATCACCCGGCATCAATGCAACATATCCGTACACACGAGTCGAGGTTAAAACTTTTACGATTCCAAAAGGTACCCGCACGTTAAATTTGGATAACGTTGTGATGGGGCAATTACCAGAAACTATGATTTTCACTATGGTAGATAACAGATTGTATGTTGGAAAGAGGGAAAAAATCCTTTCTCATTCAATCATTATCCTCTATCCGATTTTAATCTTTTTGTTAATGGTGTTCAAATCCCTCCGGGAGAGTAAAAGATGAGTTTTACTGAGAAACTTTACACTCATGCATACTATTCTCTGTTTCAAGGATTAGATATAGGACACCAACATAAGGATAATCAAATATCGATGGAAATGTTCGCTCATGGGTACTTCGGATAAGCATTCGATTTAACACCTGACAGATCCGGTAACACTGACTATAGCAGTCTGCCGGAAAAAGGAAATGTGAGGATCGAAGCCAATTTCAAAAATCCTCTATCTAAAACAATTACTTGTATAGTTTATGCCGAATACATGATATTCATTGAGATAGATAAGGATAGAAACATCCACACATTATTTTCATAAATTCGCAATGAACACGAGAGATATCGTCGATACGCTTTCCGAAGACAATCGAACGAGAAGATTTTTTGTGGAGTTTTTCCTTCAGATCATGTACCTCATCAACCAAAACCCGGGATTTACATAATAAACATTGATCCATCTAATAAACCTTGTAGTCAATGGGTGGCAGTTCACGTGATAGACAATCATTACGCCGAATATTTCGATTAATAGGGTTATCCACCTCTCATTTTCAAAATCATGTCCTTCCTCCAACCGTTTTTCTACACCGGAAATCCATTTCGACTCCAAAGTTATCACTCTGACCTTTGTAAAGAGTTTTGCTGTATTTACACTCTCTGCAAATCAATCGGGAAATGCTTAACCTATTTCATTTTCCGATTCACCCATCCCACCTCAACGACTGACAAGTCGCAATGCTCTTTTTCTTCGAATTTTGGAAAGCGAGACAAGGATCCCTAATCACAAAGCTGCTGCTCGAAGATAAATCAACTCCAACGCATGATGGAATCTAGGACAAGCCACCAATAGCCGAGGATTTAAGATTTCTGAGGCCACCCTTCCACTTTCGCACCTTTCCCCTTCACTCCTGCCAACCCTCCATCAGTTATAGTAGGTTATATTGAAATATATAAACTCCACACAGTCATTCGCTATGGAGAGCTCGAGCAGTTCAGGAGTTCTACCGAAACGGAGGAGAAGTGTTCCAAGACCGGAGTTATCCAATCTGTAATCATCACCACCATCGTCATCGCCACCACCTCCATCCAATCTTCAAGCAGATCCCACATCACCCCAAAGTCATCGCGGAAGAAGAATATTTGTGAAAACCATCAACTCTTATTAGAAACTGTGTACTATCTGAATAACAAGAAAGTGAAGGTGTTAGTGTTGGGTTTAATCACTGTAAAGTTTTTGAATTGTTTGCAATTAACTGAAATCGGTAAAAGGGCAGTCAATCTGACTAATCATGAATGGCTTAATTTATTCGAACAAAAATATAATGTATAACTATTTTAATTCTGAGAGCAAACAAATCATAGAAAAGCTGCCTTTACGATTTGTAAATTATTTCGGAGCTAAACATTTAATAATCAAATGTGACCGTCAATTGGTCACCTTAAATAAGGAGGAGTGGTGCAATCTAAACCTTTTAATTTAACATTAAATACTTTAATTAAAGAATCTTCATGCGCAATAGAATATTATGAAAGTTTCCTTAATGTTTGCGAAATCGATCTGCACAACGTTACCGATATTTCTAAACCCACAGATAGCAAAATCGATTATGAAAGATTAAATTTGGAAATTCCTATACATTACTCAATCAGGGAATTTTTATTACAGCGTATGTGCGAAGACTTCTGTCACTGGTGCGGAATTAAAACTACCGTAAACTACTACTCTGTGTTCGTGTGTGTGTCAACGATGGAATTGGTCCATGGCGATGGAGCTAATACTCCCGTAAACCAAATTCCATTTGAGATTTTTCAAATGAGAAAATGCATAGTGGATTTTAAAGCTTTTCGCAATTAAAAGAATGAATTTGTGGTGTAAGAATTGGCAATTTGCGATATCGACAATGATTATAGCAAATCATGAATTTTTTCATCACCACGAGAATTAAATTGTAAAAAAAATTCATGGCTTACCAAATACTATCACAGAATGGAGGTAGAAGAAGATGACATCACCCATGAAAATTTCAAAAATGTACCGTTGAAATATTCATTAGGTTATCATATTTTTTAGTAAAAGGTTTAGAAAAATGTAAATTATTAACCGAGATAACAGAACATAAAATCATCAATTTACTCGTTTTTGACTGACCTCCGATTTCACAATTACCCACATCGGGCAAAAGATGTATGCTGTATAAACACATTAATGATGGAAATTTAATGTTTGATGTGGAGAATTGTCACTAAATTAAGAAAAGGTTTCGACAAAATGTTGACAAAAAATTAGTCTGGTAGACTTATATCATTAAATTTCTTTCCTAAATATCAATTTATTTTCGATGTAAATAAAATGGCTTCTGTTGGTTTTATTTATTCTGGATATATGTACATGAGTATTTGTAGTAAATGCGGTGTTAATGTACATGAGTGGGAAAAAAGAGAGGAAACTAAAAAGGAACATAATCGATTTATGATAACTTCTCCTTTAATAAAAATAAATTAATTTCATTAAGACATTTTTAAATGGAAATAAAGAAATATTGATTTTTTTCAAAAACGATTTTTATTTCATCTTATCCTTCCATTCGACCTTCGACAAGTTACGACTTGTTAAATCATCTCCTGGAGAGATAAGATGAATTAGGACCTCAATATTTGTTTCATTTCGACGTATTTAAAATCACCGCGGACCAAATTTTTTTTAACTTGATTGAAATATAACGCAATTTGGGAAAGTAATCACGTTAACCCACACTCTCCAGCTCACATCCGGTGTATGCACAACCTCAGCATTTTGTAATTAAGTAGCTGCTCACCTCCGGTTTGCTGACTCTAGATCGCTACGCAGAGTCTCGCTGTGGAAAGTAAGGGAACAAAGTTCACACGCAAACTCAGCGTTATTGCAATCTTGCAGTTAGAATGTTTCATTTCATTTCGGTTTGAGTCTCGACAAAGGATGGACGCGTGCGTAATGTGAGTTTCTCAAAGAAAGACGCACCCAGATATTCTACGCATCAGATCGCTCTCCAAAGGTAATTTAATTTATATTTTAAATGATAATAAGCACATAATAAATCTAAGCAATTATTTATTTGAAAATAATTTCTTTTCAGTTATGGACTTAAAACAACATGTAATTATATATAAAGTTTGGAAGGCTACACTTGGAACTATCATGAACATGGTTGGAAGAGGATGCAATTGGAGGGTCTGAAATTTATATATTTTGATTGAATTGATTTGTATCATCCACGTGACATGCATAATATAACGGCCACATTCCCGAAATTACAAGAATTAGAAGATTGGTATCAAAGGAAAGTGCATCAGCCATGCCTGGAACACTACAATGAAGAATATAATCATTTCGATTGACCGCCTCCTTGGAAAAAAGTTTGTTATTTTTGTTGTGGGTATTTAAAACGTTAAAATGATTGTATTATATTGGAAATAAAAACTTTATCAATATGCTCAGTATTTCGTTTCTTTTCACGTACTCAAATCTGCCGCCATCCAAAATACCACCCAGAAGGTTTAACTCGATTCGAATATACCGCGCATTCGGCGCTGTCAGCAGAAAAAATTAACTGGATTCGAATCCGCCGCTATAAAAGAAACCAACAGCAAAAGTTTAACTCGAGTAGAATATACCACGCATTCGGAGCTGCAAACAGCAAAATTTTTACTCAATTAAAATCTGCCGCTATCAAAGATACCAACAGAAAAATTTTAACTCGATGCAAATATTCCGCCGTTGTGGATTAGTTCCAACATTCTCCGAGTGGTTGCGCCACTGCTTTTCAATCGTATTTTGTCATGACGTCCAAAATTTTAAATGGCTGACTGTGCTGAAACTCCCCTTTCCCTAAATGTATGGATGATGATGCCATAACCTTAATATATAATATTCCATAAATTAATTATATAGGGTAGGTTTGGTAGAATACGACATTTATATAATTTTAAATAGACGTCTATTTTCTCTGAAGATCTGGGCTTAAAATTATAACTTACATATAGGATTGGTAGTTTTTGACATATATTTA
This sequence comes from Tanypteryx hageni, assembly GCA_028673005.1. Lineage (NCBI taxonomy): Eukaryota > Metazoa > Arthropoda > Insecta > Odonata > Petaluridae > Tanypteryx > Tanypteryx hageni. The sequence goes on from CM054112.1 coordinate 4,920,158, forward strand.
TCTTTAAAAATCAGCGAGCAATATCGACGTTTTTAAAATACATTTTACTGGCCTTGGTAGATTTGGACGTTAATGTTTGCTAAATAGCGACCACTATTATTGTTTATTTTTCGTTAAAATCAATCACATATATCAAAGTTTATTTTTATACAATTAACAATCCGTTGTTAACATAAATTATACACCTTTTTTCTGTAACATGGCGTGACTTATCACCCCATATGTAGATATTGTAAAACATGCCAATAAATCTGTGTATAATAGAATAAAGAAAATGGGAATAATATTTCACCTCCAGTTTCAAAATTTATTTTTAGTCTTTAACATGTAATGTATTATCAACATGTTGGAATCTTTGGTTTTGTACAATATCAGCTGAAACCTCTTCTTTTCCTACTTCACTACACTGCCTAATCACACTTAGAGTTTTAAAAGCGAACTGTGATGAGAGGAGAGGTTTCTTTCTGTTCGGCTGGAATTATTGCGGAATTTTCTTTTTGTTCTTATGAAGAGTGCCGAAAACTTTTATGGTCGTTCAGCATTGTTTCTGCCAATGGTATGTATGTGAACCAGTTGTCACATATGATGTTGCGTTCACTTCCATGAATCAGTTGCTAGATGATTTTAACGTTGTTGGTAGGCAAATTATCTACCGTTTTGCGTTCTTCCAACTCGATGTAGGTAAACGCATTCAACATATAACAGGTGCGAGCATCACACAGTGTTACAATTTTTATCCCGTACTTGTCATGTTAAGAAGCAATATTAACCCGGAAGAGACATTTTCCGCGGAACCTTAACAACTGTTCGTCAACGGTCACATACGCATACGATTCATAGGTTGCACGCCTATTAGATATAAATAATGTCCAAAATTCGCGAATCCGTGAAAATTTATCCTAACTATTTCTGTTTTGTTTATCATCAAATCTTAGGCATAAGATGGGGAATTTGTAACTCATATCCCTCATAATGCATCTGTAAATCGTAGCTCCTTAAGAAGGCCACATCTCCGATATGCTAAGATGCCCATCCTTCTGACTGCCGGATGTGTATAAGAGACAAATGAGGCCCAGAATTTCACGGGCATCTGCTTTACCCACGAATATCTGATCATTATAATTCACACTGTGCCTCTGGATTTCTTTATTCGTATATTTCACAACAGGATCAATCATACTGTTGTGAATAATTAGTAGAAATGAATCTTTTTCAGCAGCAATACTTCTACAATTTTCTTTTGCGTGGGAAATACGCAATATATTACTAGCCGCTGTCTTTATCCTGGATGGAGGGAAAGTTTACTAAATATGTCCATTCTTTCCTCTTACTGTATTAACTGTTTCCTGAACCAGCTCTGGGTTGGAAGAGTCTGTCTCGAGTTCAGAATCTTGCTCCAAATGAACTTCAACATTTTCTTCTTGATCAGAAGAAGCTTAATCTCTACCCCCACACTCTGATTCTTCATTCAGAACACTATAAGCGAAGTCTACAATGTTAGGATCACTTATTCGTACACTAGCCATAGTAAACCGAAGCCAACTGAAGAATTAAAAAACGACTTGTAACTAATTTTCACCAACGCGAAAGGAAACAAGGGGAACGCATCACCACAACTGCCTTCAGAAATAACAGAAACACTGGGCCTAACACCCAGCCGATTGACACACTGATACACCTCGCTATGCTCGGGGAATACCCAGACGGCCGAGCGATAAGGTGCAGTGTTGCCGATTCTACAAAAAGTACCCATCGGTGGGGTTGTGCATCACCCCTGTAACCATCGAAGGTTAACCCTTAGCTGTGCTGGTCATTCAAACTTACACTTACAGGCTGGTGGGGTCTGAGATACCCCAAAATAAAAAATTCACAATTTATAAGAAAAAATATTATTTCATTATTCAAAACTCCAGACAAGTGTTAAGGCACTAAGTAAATGAAAAAATATGTAAAGCAAAACATATTATGGTACAGTTTATTTATGTGATACAAACATGCAATAATGACGTCATATAAAATGTTACTCATTTTTTCCATTATACTGTAATAAAGGTATAATCCTCATATAAGGGATTGTTTTAAACATTGGAGATATACTGACAGTTGGTAAAACAAACTTACTCTGAGCAGTTATGGCATAAGAGTTTTGTGTGGTCCATTCAGATGTGTTTGTGACATGTGATACAAACATTCTTAGTTTTACGGTCGCGTTCTCGGGAGCAAATGTGTCGTATTAATTTAATCACAAGTATTTGCTGTTCAAGTGAAAGATATCGCAATTATCTGTTACAGCATCATTAGAATTTTATTTTCATGATGGAATTTTTCCACAAAGTCGAGTCTTCCCAAGGGGAATTACAATTCATTATATCAATTTTTATCTAGAAAAAGTGTTATAAGTTGAATTACTTCAATTTAAATATAAGTAACTAAAAGTGCATAAATAAAAATAAGGCTTCTTGTATGCTGCTTTGTTTGTTGATATATATATTTTTGTGAATGTGTTGTTGTTGACTTTGGCCACCAAATTGGAAGAGTTCATTTTTCGCAATAAATCAGAATGTTTAAAGTACTCTACTAGATATTCGCGCCCCTTATTAAAAATATCTTGATATATTGTGAGAAAATTAATCTGACGTGAACATAATGCACAATCTAATATGCGAATTAATATTTTAATGAAAATTATCTCACCTTATTGACTAATAAACGACTAAGAATGCGCAACAGGAGCAATAAATAAAATTCCACGATCAGGTTTACTTCCAAGAAAAGTGATAGAGATTTCCAGGAGTTCTTTGTAATCATCGCGAGGTTGCTGCTAGTTCAGTTGGTCTGTAGCAAAATTTATTATTTCATCTTTAATATCGGTAACAGCACTGGCAGTGAACTCATCATCAAGTGCAGTTCTGTATTCGGACTTATCCAGTGAGACCCAATGAGCTTGAAATCGCTCGAAGATTATTATTGCTAGGCTTGCTGATGGACTTACGATGACAGAGAAGACAGCTTCCAATACCAGCTCCAATATGTGTTGCCTGCAGGGAATGCAGCGAAGGTTCTTGTCTAATTTCTGTTCAATCCAAATACATGCTTCATTTTTTCTTTAAGTATTTGACGCAGTAGTGTCAAAACACATTCCATTCACTTTCTCTGCTTGATTCCAGTTACAAAGTTTCAACAACAGTTTAGCCCATTTCCAATCCAGTTCCAGCCGCAATTTTTAGAACACCAAGCAGTAGTTCTACTCCATCATCTGTCACTTAAATAGGAAGACGATCAATTACTTCCTTTCCAGTACGATCTGGCGGCAGTTTGCCATCCCAATGCACAACTAGCGGAACTGTTGGATTCAATTGAGAGATTATTTGTTTAGCTGTTGCTTCCCTTTACTGAATGTGACTTTCACGAATTGAGGAACGATTTACTTCAAATTTGGACATGCCTTTCCCCAGACCTTCTCCAGCAGCATAAAGCAACGCAGAGATTTTTCTGTCACTCACCTTTGTACCATCCAGTACAGCTGCCAAGCCTGGTGTAATAAATTCCTTCCTTCCCCTTTTTCGAGAAGGTTTTCTAAGAGATGCGTGTTCCAGTTCAGCAGGTTCACTACTCTGATGCCTATCCCGGTTCACCTTTTCAGAATCACTGCTGGAGGTTGAGGAGCACAAGGTTACAGGTTTGGTTTCAGTTTTCTTTCTACTCTTCTTAAGGCGGTCTTGATATTTCTTGGCTTGCTCCCTTCTTCTAGCTTCTTGATGTTCTAGAGCCTTGTCAACTCCAGTCATCTTTCCTCGCCGCCCTTTTTCCCTCTGAGCCAGAAGAAACTCTCGATCTTCTTCTATTTTGATCATGGATAGCGCCTCTGCATTTACAATATCAATAAGCTCGTCGAGGCTGTAACTGAAAGCAGTTTCTTTTTCAAACAGTGTTTTGTATCTATTTTTCTTGTTTTTTCGTTTTTCTTCAGCTTTTGCCAGTCATGGAAGATTTTTTCAACATCTCCAATTACGTGTTTTCGAAGCCAAGTAGGGATCCGTGCTATATCCCAAATCCCAATGGCTGCATCGGCAGCTACAGTCGCACTTTTTCGAACAGTTTTCTTTCCAGTCAGATGCAAATGAAATAATATGCCATTACCCCTCGCTTCGAAGGTAGCTTATTTCCAGGTATTTCACGTGATTTTTGTCCAATTAGCCAAACATTCGTCATTTTACGTGTAGTAGGATTAACAGTGAACCTGAAGGTAAAGTAAAAAAAATTAGCTAACTTACTTCTGTTGTCATTGGTTTATTTTTTGGTGTTCTGCATAACGCAGTACAAAACTTACAAACTGCGAGTGCACTTTATTGTAATCTCCTACGAGTCAGGTTCACTTGAGTCTCTACACAGCTTTATGGGTGAAAACCCTTGGCTGAACTGCACTCTTTGGCTACCTGATGACAACTGAACTCACTGCACTAGGTGGGCTGCTTATAAAGTTTAGGCCATAGATTGTTCAAGAAGGTTCTAGAACGTACTGGAAGGTTTTACATCATTAAATAAGTTTATATAATGTTCCAGAAAGTTCCAAATTGTTCCGCATGGTTCTAGAACATTTCAGATTGTTTATGATGGTTCTATAACGCTCTGGACAGTTTTAGATCGTTCCAAAGGACCTGATATGGACTATTGCATAACACAAAGAGTGCTCCTGCATGTGGACTTACGCAGGATTTCTGAGGGGTACATCTGAAAGGTTATATCTATTGTAGTATTTAATAAAATTGACCAAGTGGTGCTGCATCGCAATTTTCAATAATAAGTATTTACAATTCACAATTCAATTCAAATAAGTCTAAATTTTAAACTACATTAAAAATGTGTGCACCTGTGTTTAGCATTATTATATATTCCGATTTTTCAGATCTTGGTAGGGACCCCTAAATATTATTTAAAACAAACCTAATTTTACCAAAATTATTTTTTTTTCATAATGGAACAGATTCAAAACTACAAGTTCTTGATGCAGAATTCTATATTTTTTGCCCTCCTCGATTTCTTTTCTCAAGTCCGTACTGTCCTTCTCTAACGATGCTGTTCCACTCTCCCATTATTGTGCATTTTAACTTTTTTTCCGTCTTCTTCGTAAATGTCATTAATTTTCTCATATACCTCCTCGATTTCTTCATCTTCATCTTCTGATGTTGATGTGATTATCTGTATTATCATTGGAACTGCTTTTGGCTTTCTTCCTCTCAATTTATCGTTCGTTGCTTTTATCTTTGTCACGCTTTTCGTCATACCTTCCCTAAATACCAGAGCTACTCCACTTCCCCACTATTTCCTCAAGAGTAAACTTAAAGGAACTCTTCCTAGTCGAACAGTTCTTCTCCTTCCCATCTAGTTTCGCTCAGTCCTATAATGTCTACTTTATTTCTTCTCATTTCTTCTTTCAAGTTCTCTAGCTATTCGTAAATTACTTTCGACAAATGTTTTCCTCAAGGTAGTTCCCGCCCTGAAATCCGACTGGGGGACTATTTTACCTCCGGATTGTTTTACCTCGTGAGAACTCATACTGTCCAACCACATAATCATTACTTAGGATTGTAATGTAGTATTTTCTCTCTTGCTTTCCACATCGCAGTACTGTAGCCGTTCAAATCGTCTCGATCACGCCTACAGCTGTGTTGGATATAGGTCCAAACAACATCATTTGTTTTCGGCTCTATACCATACCGACAGTACTGCTGCCAACTACCAGGCACCGATGATAGTATTTTTATAAAAAACTCCCATTCGCAGGGTTTGAACCCCGGAACTTTGTAATGGGAAGCCGGCACGGTAACAACAGCAACACAGTTGAATCCTTATAAATAAATAAATATATATATATATATATATATATATTACAATAGACAATGAAATATTTAGAGGCCCAAAAATCATTTCTTTGGGGAGTGGGGCAAAATTTCGTAGTTCCGCTGCTGTCCGGAATCTGGTAAACCTAAATAGGAAGCTATATCTCTTTCCATGGAACACTGCAGATGCTTTAAGAAGGCATTTAAATCTAAGTAAGACTAGGGGAAGACAAAGTGTTTCAATTTGTTCCGTGATGAGTAAGGAATGGCCTTTTGAAATGTCTTATTAATGTGATTTTACGCTCGCAACTTTGATTTGACACATTGTATTCTATTTTCATAGACTCAGCTGCAACTTCTTGTTTTTTTCTGCAACTTTGTAACCATAATGACATTTATTTATGTATGCATGTACTTATTTATTTATTTATTAGCAAGAACTCAGAGACAGCCTAAGCCCATTATATTGAATATCAATAACGATTTAACAATATTGAAATAACAACAAAGACAATCACATACAACCATGACCAAGGCGTGACTCGAACCCACGACCCTAGCATTGGGAGCCAGACGCGCTAGCCACCCCTCTGCCGAGGCCGTTTAAAACCTTCCACACTCATCCATAACAACAAGCAACTCAGGAATGGAAGAGGCCACATTTGGAAATACGATATGAAAACATAGGATTAAATCACAGGCTAAGCAAAAGTATGACACAGGCTCAATGCGTAGTACAAAAGAAGGACTTTCTCAAAGGTGGGACTAGATGAAAAAGTAGTACTTGCCTACCAGACGTAGGACATCTGGGATTCCCAGGATCGCCCTATACAAACCATCCCATTAGATCTATTCATCTTCTCACCCACGTTTTTTAATGCATCTAATAAGACTACAATATGTACTGCCTCATCGTCTCTTTCTTAGCATTCACACGACTGCCTTAAACAGACCTTCGACGCATGAAAATTCACATGCGTGTTTCTTCGGTCTCTTTTGTTTCTGTAATTTAGCTTCTTCTCCTAATATTTTTAAAATTTTCTCATTTATTAGACGTTTTTTACCAGCGAAGATGTTGTAGCGGAGCGCCTTAAGGGCGCGTCGCCTACGTCAGTCCGCATGTTTAATATCCGAAACTACAACTACATTAAATCCTGCAATTGGTGGATGGAGGGCGGATTTAATTAAATTACGTAATAATGATCCTTATTAAAACTGCGATTCTCAACTGCATCCGTGAATATGATTTCCATTTTACATAATTACTAAAAAAACGTATACCCGTATCTTGTTGAATGTCAAGCAAAGATTTAAATAGAATATTTTACTTCCCTATCCCTTACATGGTCTGTGAGGTATACATTAAATACTTTAATCGGATAGAGATCAAAATTTACCACAGAAAAATCCGCGAAACCTTATAATATAATTAAGACATTTTTTAAGATAAGAATTCCGGAAAATCCCATGCATAATATCACCCATTTTATTTATGTCTATCGCTACGACATTTCTATCGGTAAACAACAATTACCAATCCATATTTTTCTCTCCCCTGCTCTTATATGATCAGTGAGATTTATATTTAAAATTTTATTTGTATAGAGGTCAGTATATATCCCAGAAAGGTATTGGGGCCATATAATTATAAATTATAGTATCGGAGATGAACTTTGAAAAACAGTCGAATTTTATTAGCATTTCCCATAAATAACGCCCTTGAAATCTCTGTTTACTCTTGTTATGGAGTATATTTTTTCTACTTGGTATTTAAGAAACTAACTAGCATCTGAAAGCACTCTAACGAATTTCTCATTAATGATTTGTTATCTGCAAACTCAACTGAATATACTAAGCTAACTTCTACTTTTACTGGTCTACCTACATCTTTCCAAGCCTCTTTTACCTTTTCTACGGCATAAAATTAAAAAACTGCTACATAGAAAGTGGGTTATATTTTCTTGTCGTTTTAAAATCGAATTCCCCCTCTGTTGCCTTATTCATTAGAATATTTATGATCTAATATGCCCATATTTTCTTCAACACCTACATTAACTTTAGTCATAATAATGTATCAAATGTCTTTTCGAAACTCGCAAAGCACAGGAATTAATTCTGGTGGTATTCAATATTTCTATTCTCCTCATTCCTCATAACTCATATGGCTTCTTTGTTGTCACGAGCTTTCAAAACCCGAACTCATCTATGGCTATTTATTTATTCGCATTTGTTTCTAACCAGGGGTGGATAAATGGCCAGGAGATGTTGACGATCGCCTAGGGCCTCGCGCCTACGGGGGCCTCAAGTATCCTAGATGCGTGAGTTGTGTTAATAGAATCAGGAGCTTAATGCGAGAAGGGAAAGAAACGTGTACATTGAGTGTGAAACGTCCCAACAAATGGGCGGTAATCCGTATGACATAAATGATGGCGTGGAACCGACTCAAGCGATAATGGGCGAAGTCATAAGTGACGCACGCCATTGAAAAAATAAATTATTTCTAAGCGCAAGCTGCTTTCGGGACCGCTAAGGGAACTCCGAGCTGATTATTGCCGATCCTTTAGTAAGATGGCGACATCCTATTTATAAGGATTACAAAGTTGAAGTAAAGTGTTCCTATAAATGAAGTCGTCCAGGACAAACGCAAATTATTCAAACTTTTTGCGGGGTACTCATTCATTGAATTTTCATGTAGCTGTTTCCTCATCTCTCCTTTTTGTTTCCGTTTGTAATGATTCTTCAACCCATCACTCGTCTTTATTTTGCCGGAATTTATTTATCTCCTTTTACTATCTCGATACCGCTTCCCATATCTTAGCTGATTTTCATTCTTATTTTGTTCTAATGTATTTTCATTCTCTCACACGAGCTTTCTTCATCCAATATGCCCTTTTCCTCTCTCTCTATATTTTCCCCTCTCTCCCTCTCTTTTCCCCTCTCTGCCTCTTTTTCCCCTCTCTCCCTCTCTCTCCTACCTCTATCTTATTAACCACTTCCCCCACCGCTGCTTCATTTCCGCCCCATTTTGAAAAGATCAATCGGTGAAGAAACTGCGCACGCTCGGGTTATTGACACGGTCGCGGCAGCGGTACGTGAAGATGGGAGGAGAAGGTGAGAAGGAAGAAAGGACTGACGGAGGGTACGGCATTAGAGGGGATGGAGGAGACTTATGGGGTTGGAGAGATAGGAGAGAGAGTGACCAAAATGAGTTTCTTCAAGTGGTCGATTCGAGGTAAACACTTAAATAACAATGTTGCATATTCTATTTTCCATAAGTTAAAAGGAAGAAAACGTGAATAATGGAAAAAATGATTTTTGGCCTACTTTTCAGAATGGAAATAGGCTTATAGTTTTGTCGTTGTTTGTCTGCCTGTCTTTCATTATGTCTGTCTGTCTGGCCGTCTCCCCTATTAACTTTTGAACCAATTGACCGATTTTCATGAAACTTAGTGAAAAACTCTTTCTACATGGGCCGAAATCCCGAGGGTAGTTTTTGTTAAGAAGATTGAAGTCCCGAGTTCTATTCCAGGAACTATCCTTCCCATTTGATTTACATGGTAAATCTGAAATCCGTCGTGCAGGGTAATATTCTCTTGCGCATTAAAAAAATCTTAGAATTGTAGTATCGGACCGAGTTTTGTACTCTTCTCTGAGGAAATGAATGAAGATCTTTATCGTACACTTTATCTTATCGATTGTATTTCTTAGAATTTCGCGTAAATACTGGCGATTTTGCAGTTTTCATTGCTCATTACGAGAGTGTTGCCATAGCACAACTATTGTTGGACTTAGATTCGGTATATTCTGATACGTACTCGCGTTAGTTTTGCCGTACAAATATGCGTGATCAATTTAATATTTCGTTAGAATGTATTTGTCGTATTTTATAAAGCAAAATTATGAAATTTGGGAACACAAAGAGCTACATATTCGCGGTGACTTTACAGATATTAAAGCCAATATAAGTATTAAATGAATGATTAAATGGAAATTATTCATGATATGTTCTTCTTGGGTGATTTTGTGTACACTGCGATTGAATGTGACTATAGTTAAGATAATTTTGTGACGTTAATATAGCACATGGAGAAAATTTAATCGTTCGAATTGGTTTATTAATTCGCTTTTTAATGTGTTTCAATAAAATAAGATCGTTCTGCTGGTAAAAATCTTATAAAAACATAAATATTATATTAATATAATGAACTATATGACTGTCTAAAATTGCAAAAGAACTACAGAAATGACAATTTTTACAATTTGCCAAAACAATGAAACTATAATTAACGACAAATATTTAGTAACATCACAAAATACCTAATGGACTGTCTAAATGAAGGGTGTATCTCTTCGGAATATATGAAAAAACATGTGGTGGTTTAAGATACATGCATGAGAGAGTGAGAAAGAGAGGTTGTGTGTAGGGTAGATTAAGAGGAATGCGAGGAGGAGGAAGAGAGGGGGATAAGAGAAAGGGGGTGGGTAGAAAAGGAGGGAGAGAAGAGAGGGGGTGAAGGGAGGGGGGGAGGAGGATAATGGAGGGGGAGAAGGGAGGTGGAGAAGGGATGGGGAGAAGGGATGGGGATAGGGTAGGAGGATAAGGAGGGGGGAGAAGGGAGGAGGAGAGGGGGAGGGGGAGGATGTAGGGGAGAAGGGAAGCGAGAAGGGAGAGGGATAAGAGAAAGAGAGGGGAGGGGATAAAGGAGGGGGAGATGGGAGGGGGAGAAGGGAGGGGGAGAAGGGAGGGGGATAAGGGAGGAGGAGAAGGGAGGAGGAGAAGGTAGGTGGATAAGGGAGGGGGATAAGGGAGGGGGAGAAGGAAGGTGGAGAAGGGAGGGGGAGAAGTGGGAAGGAGAAGGGAGTGGGAGAAGGGAGGGGGAGAAAGGAGGGAGAGATGAGAGGGGGAGAAGGGAGGGGGAGATGTACAGAGTGAGGGAAACTAAGGAGTAAAGAACAGAATTGAACCGCTGGCGTGGAAGAATTGATAGTAGAATGAAAATATGATGAGCTGGTGGTGTCCAAAAATTTTCTTTTATTATTATAACAAAGACGAGTAGGTAAACGTCCTTTGATATTTCCTTTGCAGCTGATTTAATTCAACATTTCTCTCGCATATCGTCCGAAATGCACGATATTGTCTGCAGCTTAATGAGACGTTTGTGTAGTACTTTATTCATAAAAACACAAGAAGTGCGTTTCCGCAATGTATATTGTGAAAAGTTCTTCTTTTGTTTTATTATGAATGATATTAAAGAATTTCACATCGTCATGCCTGATAAAAAAGTTATATATGTAGTAATACCCTTACTGAAGCGAGGGAGAGTTTGTCCGTTGCGGCGTGTCTATTGACTAAAAGAAATATTTCAACACAATAAAGGAAACCATATTAGTAGCAGGAAATGTAATAACCGTGAGAATCGATGATAATATTTCAGTTTGCAATTACAAATATTTGCGACAAATCTAAGTATAGATTTACTACTTTTAACACATGTGAAAACTAGTTTAAAATATTCGGAAGGATAATTTCGGCTGATCGCAGAAATGAACTTTATTAATTTAAGGGTTGGACAGCTCACTTTTTAGCGGGATTTTAAAAAACCCCTTAAAAACTATCTTTCGTACCCGTTACCATGGAAATATTCGTTTTGTTGTCGTTGCTATAAGGATAAAAGCAGACCGTCAATACGTTCTATTTACTTTTGAAAACAAATTAATATCATATTAGAAATGTTTTACGGCAGTGAAGAATGTTTTTAATAAGTTTTGATTGATTTTGGGCCTTACATTTTGGTAGGAGTAGAAGTCTAAGATTACGAAACATTATGACAACAATCTAAATAAAACGGCGCTTTCAGAAACTGCTTTTGTAGTTCATTTTCAACTTGCTCTATGAAGAGATCAGTTTTTAAGGCATATTTACCCTATATAATGTCTGTCAAAATCAGTGCTGTCAAACGAAAAAGAGACGATTCGTTACGTATTTTGTTACAGGCAAAAAGCAACTTCGTTTTTCGTTACGCTAAAATCTACATTTCGTTTTCCGTTACAGTTAACGCTATAACGTAATAATTCGGGAAAATAATTAAGTGTAGTTACTCTTTTATTTGTGTTTTTGTTTACAAGTTACGTATGCACCATAAATACGTGCTTCTCATTTAGAACACTATTTATTGGCACTTCTATACATATGCTACAGATCAAGAATGTTTTTAAGATTTCAAAGTATTCGGTACATTTTTCGTTTTTGATGATCATGTATGAAAATTCGGATTTTCACATTCAAAATTTTATATTCAAGTTAATAAACTTAACATATATTTAAAACTAAAATATTAGTGCTGTAACGTTTATACCCTATATTAGAATTTTTATAGGTAAGACAAAAAGTACTCTGAAAACCCAGAGACCCGGAATTAAAGATAATAAAAGGATCCCGTCGTTGGTTGCACCGATTGTAACTCGAAGAACATGCTCCTGCCATAGACCTAAAATTAGGTAGAATGACCGGTCATCAGATAAAACTAAAGAGAATTATCGAAATTCCAATATTTGTCCTCTTTAGGGCTCTTTTTTGATGTCTTGCATTCTTTTCATATCCCCCATAAGAAATACATGAAAATCATGCATGGGTTTACAATATCACATATGAAGATTAGTTAAATTTGAGATATTATTCCGCGAATAGCTTTATTTTGTATATAAAATAATAAAGTAAATTATTTGTAAGATTAAATTGGCAACCACGCTAAATTACATTGAATATAGGTAATTTTTAAGGTAAAATAGAAAAATTAGAGATCTTTGACAATTCGGGTATTCAATTGCTGTCTTCACGAAAAGAATGCTATTAAATTTTAACAAATAGCAAAATTTTTGTTAAATCATTAATTAATGCTTTCCGTATGATCTGACAAAGATGATATGAATTTTTTAGTTTGTAGTCTATTTCCAATGCCGTTGATAAAAATGAAAAGATTATTTAAAAAATTCTTTAATTCTATTTGATTAGAGGGATTATCATTTTGATAAGACTTCTGCTCTATAGTTATGAATAAATATTTTTTAGGATATTTAATAAAATGAGAATCAAGCACATGGTCGCGTACCGCCGCAACTTCACCGTAAATCGCAAATCCCAACACGATCACTCTTCGCTTTCACCAGCGCGCTCGTGATCTCTTGATCACTCACCGCGTTTAAGCAACGGAACTGCCACTCTTGCTCCCGCTATAACTTAAAGACGTTTAATATTATTTCGCAAACGCCATGTCTCAACTTCACGTGTAATATACTTTATATGTTAGTTTTTAATACTTCATTTATTTTGTATTTGAATAGAAATACATTTTAAAAATGGAAACATTTTCATCTAAAATATCTAGCTCCTACTTGCGCTTGCTTACATGAAATTTGAATAAATACATTATATAAGCAAAATTCTATGATAAAATTGAAATATTTATTTCTTTACGCAGAAAATAGTACAAATTCCGCGACAGTTGCACTATTCCCTACTTTTAGCACTTAAAGAAAAAGGTACTGCATAATGGATTTTGCATTTCTTATGTAAACTGAATGAGAGGATAATTTCTGGAATCGAACTCGCGCCTTCAAATATCAGAAAAAAAGTTTTCTCGACAGGTCAAAGATATCCATCAAATACCATGAATATCGGTCAATCGGTTCAAATGTTAATAGGGGACAGAAAGACTGAACGACGAAACCATAAGCCTATTTTTTCCATCTGTAAAGTACGGTAAAATGCACAATTCAATGCTTTTTCAGAGCATTGTTTTTATGCTAACTTTGAAAACTATAATGATTAAAATTTATCTTATTTTCAGCATGAACGAGAAATATGGAAACAGGGGATGAAGGAATGGGAAGAAAGATAGAGGGAATGGATTTCGGAAGAGAGAGGGGGGAAGGGAGAGCATGGGGAGGGAAGCAGACAAATGTGATGTAAACTAAGGGAGGAGTAAGATTGCAGGAGGAAGACGTGTGGATTAGAAATAAATGGAAAACGAGCAGAAGCGTAAAAGTATAGACATTGTATGTGATTTCATAAAATTGAAAGAAATGAAAAATTATATATAATTTATGGGCACTAGTTTGCAAAGAAGAAGTAAGAAAATAAAATAACATTCCAATGGGCGCTGCTGAGTTTGTTCGAAATCATTATAAAATCCTTTGCAGATGGTGGACATTGCTGTCTTCGAACCCAGTACCCAATGGTATATAAAAGAGCATGTTTAATATAATGACAAATAAAGCCGCCACACCAAATTACTTGACTTTAATTAATACTAAACAAAATATAATGTTGACATATGTATGGAAATGGGTTTTACTTCTTCAACACTGAATGAACTTCGTTTCTCTTATGGCTAGCGAAAAGTCTTCCTGTGACCGTCTTCGGTAATTGGAAATAAACTGAAATTGTATTAAGCTCTGATTAGCCTTATTCAGGGAACAATAGCTATCCACTGTTACTATAAACTTCTCATAATAATAATAGTTATGAAGCAGTATTGACCTTTGATGAACGATGGCAA